>OX453275.1:18156834-18184334 GCA_949710005.1 Ricordea florida | reverse complement strand
GTGTATAGCCTAGCTGAAATAGTAGTTTCGTTAACTGATTTGTTTGTTAATGCTACAATAGAACCTGAGCAGTAAAGGCAACACTACTACAACTCCTAATAGCACACCTATTTGGAGACTTAAAGGGTAGTCATAAACAATGTATAAACATGTCTCAAGAAGGTGTTGAAGAGACCACAACGGAACCTAAGAAAAATCATAGGATACATGGGGAAAAAGATTACGACCCTAAGAAGTTTATCATAAAAATCAGGCCAAAAGTTATGGATCTTATTAATGAACAAACTAAACCTATCAAGGTAAAGTTTATCCTTACCTGTAAGTTAATTTTCTTTTATGATTTTATTGGTGAAATAGAAATATCAAGACACTTTCATACATATGTAGAAACAATCACAGAGTCACTAGACTTTTATGGTTGTTTCTACACATGTATGACAAATCATCTACTTGAAATGAATGAGAAATTTAAAAACGAATACTCTGGATGGGAGTTTGAAGAGGTGGAATACTTTGATATCCACATCTACCACCTGGAACCTATTTAATATGAAGATCAACTCTTACTAGCACACCTATTAGAAGACTTAAAGGGTAGTCATAAACAATGTATAAACATGTCTAAAGAAGGTGTTGAACAGACCACAACGGAACCTGCTATCCAAGTTAGAGTGAAGGACCCTAAGAAAGTAGCATCTGGAAAGAAATTAGCTGAGTATAATAAGAAAGCGAAGGAAGCATCGAGAAAACAACAAGAAGAAGGGGTTAAGACCATGGAGAGTAATGGTTGGTTACCTAAATTATCTTTTGAAGCTGTTTTGAGCCTCGCTGGAATCGGAATTGCTGTAGTTGATTTATTCATGCGATACAGAAGTAACATAGCTGATTTGGAAGTACCTGCTCCTCCCCCTAAGATTAACCATCAAATGAGGCGCCAAGAACTAATTTAAAAGATGATTGGATGTAATCTAAAATGTCAGACAATAAACTTGTTAAGACGGTTACTGATTCGATAACTCTCATCGGCCTTTCCACCGCTATGGGATACATTGGGAAAAAGGCTCTGAAAGAATCATTCATTGGAGACCCATCATCTAACGTAATGAATTATGCAAAATGGGTTGCTGTTTTGGCGGGAAGCATGTATCTCAAAAGTTACTTAGAAGATCAGAAGATATTACCTAAAGGCCTGTAAAAAAAAGATGGCAGGTATAGCGATAATGCTTGGAGGGGCAGTCCTTAATGCAACAGCCTTCATTGGTGGAAATTATCTAGCGAAAGCTCTCAATGGGTCATCATCCACTGCTCTCGAAAGGGAAAGAGAAAGACATGACAAAGCGTTAGAAAAATGTCAGAAAGATTATGCTGAATATCAGGAAAAGAGGTTAGCTTTCATTGATTGGATGAATAGAAGACAAGACGATGAAAATCAAGCCTCAAAAAATATTTCAAACACCGATGAAGCTCTTAAATTGTACAACCAAACACATCCTGATAATTCTTTGAATGAGCCCAAATTCTCCGATTATTACCGACCGACTAACGATCAGAAAATGGGTGAGATGGTTTATGTTTCAGGTGGGATGTTGGCCTTGGGATATTTCACAAGCAAATGGTTTTAATAACCAATTTAGAAGTTTCCTTACTAACTATCAAGTAAGGAATACAAATATGGACGTTGATTCGGAGATTGATCCAACCAAATTAAATGAAGCAAGTGCTAGCGGCGGTCACGATGATGACGACACGATTTATCTTAGCCCAATAACCTCAACATCCGCTCATCGTGTTGAACCTGATATAGAAGAAACATCATTCATTGAAGATACAGATGAAACCAGACCCTTGATACGAAGGGAAAGGGACCGAGATTATGCTTGGAATGAGATCAGACGCAAATTCCCTAAAGTCGATCCTACAAACTCTACATTTACAGCCGACACAGATAAGGATGGTAGGGTAGTTGTACGATTGAAAAGGGGTAATGCCAAGAAACATTTATTCTTCAAAGGTAATGGTGAGCGAAATGATAAGTTACCAAAGAGTATAACAGGTATTCTAGGTCCCAGAGCAGAAGAAGCTTTTGAAGCTAATGAGAGAGAAATAAGTAAGTTTAAAAGGTTTATTTCCAATGTAAAGGAAAGACTAAAATCACTCAAAGATAAGCCTAATAAAACAGTGGAGGAACAAACTCAAATTGAATCGCTCGAGAGAGAGACTTGGAAGAACAGGAGCTTGAACAATTGGAAAGGGAGGAAGAAAATGAGAGAATACAAGAACGAATGTCATTGCGAGATAGAGTAAAAGCTATTTTCAAGAAACATAGTTTCACCGTATTTGCAGTGGTAAGTGCTGTTAGTGTAGTAATTGGAGTTATAGTTTCAAACTTACGTACTGGATTAACCAAGTTAGGAAAAGGAGTTGGAGATGGCTTGAAGACGATCGGTAAGAAACTTGGAGAGATCCTACCTGGTATGGTTGGTGCAATTGTTAGCTTCCTATTCAAAACGGCTGGAGAAGTAGTTTCTTTTCTTGGGAAAAATGCTTGGTTATTGATAGTTGCTGTTGTTATGTATTTCGTAGAGCATTTAAAGAAGAGGAATCGTTGATTATAAAATGCTAAAGGAAGAAGATATTGAATATATAAGAGAGTCATGGTGTATAATATCAATTGTAGGAATTAAAAAAGATCTTGATGGTCCATATTTAACGATTGATGATATAAAAGATCTATCTTCTGAGGATGTGGAAACCTACTATTATCGTTTTGTTTCTGACATGATGGATGATTTTCGTCATGATAGTAATCCATCAGAGGCATTGGAGAAATTTTTAATACGCTGTATATCTAAATTGATCTCTTTGGGACTTACAAAAGAATTTATAGATAAAGAGTTGTCAGCATCTGATGTGAAAAACTTTCTCGTTATGATTTAATAAAATACTACAATAGATTATTTAATAAAATGCATGTCTATATTAAGTTTGAAAAACAATTAAAGAATATGATTGGTTGATGATAAAAACAAGATGATGAGTGTTACAATGTACGAATCTGACACGAGGGCGTATTTAGATCCGCCATTAGATAGGATAAGGGAGATACAGCTTTTGGATTGTAAGATGCCTAGAAGATTGGTGAACTTCAAAGATCGTCAAACTATCTTCAAGGAAGTTAATCGCCTTGTTATAATAATCGAGCCTGGAACCTATTCATTGCGCAGTATTCATGCGATCTTTCTCAACGATACCGAGAATGCGAAGCTCTCGATAATTGAGACTGATACTGCTGATTATCTATATTCGAATAAGAACTATAAGCTTAATCTTTCGAGAGGGCTGCAGCTTGGTTTTGGGGTGCCGGAAGTTATATTACCTGGTAAATTATACCCGATAAATGTCCAGATTAAAGAGCCTCTGAAACTGGTCTGCAGTCTGGTGGATAATCGATCATCCTATATGAAAACGGGCAGATTTGTTGACTCAGTAAAAATTTCTCCTTCATCTCTAATTGCTAATATACCATCACAGAATTATGCTGCGTTGCCGGCTCAGAAGTTGAAGGGTCCCATAAATTATTTTACTCTCAGCATTCTGGATAGTGATGGAAGAAAATTAGACTTGAAAGGATCGGTGATTACTGTTAGTTTAAGATTCACATAATATCTTGGAAATGGTGTATATAATTATTTTAAAAGAAATCAAGACCTGTAACTAAATATGGATGAATATAATAGAATTTATCCTGGGTTAAATCCAACAGCACCTACTCCTGATGGTGTGACTTTCAGATTACAGAAATGTTGCGAAGTTTTGGAGAAATTAAAAAACGAGTTGAAACATTATGAGAAGGTTCTGAAAAAGTACAATCGATCGAAAGGAATGCTCATAAATATAAGTTCAGTCGGTGGCATTCTATCTGGTGTTTTAGCAGCAGGTGGATTAGGTAGCTCCCTGACTGGTGTAGGAATTGCAGTGGGTATACCCTTAGGAGTAGCAAGTGGGATTCTTGTTTGTTCATCCATAGCGTGTGAACAGGTTTCCAAAAGTTTATCCACCAAGGCAACTAAGCATCAAAGTACCGTTTCTTTAGCCAAAGCGAAAATAAATACAATAGAGGATTTAGTCTCCAAAGCGCTTCGCGATAATAGGATATCTGATGAAGAGTTCTCCTTAATAATCGAAGAACTGAAGAAATTTGAAACGCTGAAAGCTGAGTTACGACTCAAGGTTCAAAAAAGGCCGATGAAAATGTACGATTCCGTGATGCTGAAGCAGCAGGCGCGAGAAGACATCCTGAAGGAGTTAAGAGGAGGATAACTCTGACATTTGAGAAGAGATATTATTAACTTAAAATTAATCACTCTTCTATCTAAATTCCTGATAGAAGATGGGGTTGCTTGAAGATTTCACGAAGAGGTATCCAAAATCTGATCTAAGTCAATTTACATATGTGAGTGATGTTTATGGTGGTTATATTAAATGGAAAAGGAATGGTTCAACAATCATGTCCTATGATGACCCGACTGGAAAGACATGGACAGAAGATCTCCCACAGGGTTTGAAGGAAGAATTGTTTGGTGATTTAGGTTCGAGGGGTAAAAAAGTAAGCTCCTTCCCAGATAGTTTAACTCTAACTGATCGATCATACCCAATACCAGCAGTTGATTTTGATGTATTTACCACTGATGTTACAAAGTTACTAACTTCCTTAGATATCTATGTATCGAATAGTCAGAAGTTTACTGCTGAAATGCGGAACGTATTTACATCTCAAGTAGTTACTTTCGAATTTGGAAGTCAGAGTAGAAAGTGGTTAAACTCCCCCGATATGAATTATTGGCCACAGCAATTGAACTTCCCAGTCTGGTGTGCAACCTCTGGTTGTGGAGTTAGCCCTTTTGAGAGCTTGAATTACCCGAAAGTTGTTAATAGCTTCATTAAGTTCCACATATATTTCACAATAAGGAGAATATTGTACGAATTGCGTGTGCCACTACCAGATGAACAGCCATTCAATATATCAAACAATCCGTATAGTAAGGTTAACTATCAAAGACTATGTAGGGAACTTGGGTTAGCAGATAAGTGGGAGAAACCATGGTCTGGGTGATATCTTTTTGGACTATGGTGCTGGTTATCACGGTAAAGGTGGTGGGTTTCAGAACGTTCATATCATTAGGAGTTATGATAAGGAGGCAAATCAGTGGCCTGGTGAAGGTGGTAAATTTTCTGATGATGGTGGTAAAAAGAATAAGGGTGACCTTATCTCATTCATTCGAAATGATGATTTCTCTGGGTACAAGTATGCTTGGTTCATACCTACGAGCGGTAATGGACTAACCAAAGCTGGATTGGGAAGATTGAATCGATCTGTAGAGGCTTTCGTTTATTGTGTATCAGGTTCACAAGTAAACACTAGAAATCCGATCGTTGGAAGTGGGGGTGGGGCTGTTGAAGCACAGCAAGAATTCTTATCCCTATTCGAGAGTAGTGTGATTGAGAATGATATAACGAGCTCAGTTCAGAGATATCAGCTTGCGACTCAAGAGGCGAAGTTAAGGCTGGATATGGCGATTGCCCCTGGAGTTTGGCTGATGCCGAGTAATATGATTATAAATACAGAGAGCGTAGTGGGGTATAATAATAAGCTGATGAAGGCCACGGATGATATGAGGTTTGGGGTTAATTTGGACGTGAATCGAAAGATTCAATCGGTTGGGATACAGCATAATTTAGGTTCTTCAAAAGTTGTGCTACCACACGCATCTGTTAAACCTAAAGCTGTGCACACCAAACCAAAGACAGATGTTAAAACTATAAGCATGCCTCCGTTTAACTCCCAGCATGAAATTAATCTATTAGCATTGACAATTGGCGTCGGTGGATTAGCTTGGTTTCTTTTTCGGTAATCCAAACATTCTTTTTTGTAACGTGATCCGCGTTACAAACCTGTTATATACTGTATTATTCTTCCCTAGTTTTCCGGCATTCTTTACAATTTGATTTACGGCTGTTGTGTTGGCATATTTGTGAACCCCCACAATCTTTACAAAATGCTTTCTGTTTACCGTGAGTGCATATTTGTGAACCCACACAAGCTTTGCCAAAAAATTTCGTTTTACCGTGAGTGCATATACTTTTACCCCCACAATCTTTACACATACGCAACACTCGATTATGTTCACAAATACCACTACCACCACATTCCTTACAAATTGATTTCCGTTTGTTGTGAGGGCATATACCTTTACCCCCACAATCTTTACAGTGGTTTTTCTGTTTACCGTGAGTGCATATTTGTGAACCCCCACAATCTTTGCAAAATTATTTCTGTTTACCGTGAGGGCATTTATTTCGAGAATTTTCTTTTATAACCTCTGGGGGATTAAATAACATTTCGTTAACTTTAGGAACATGAATTTCATAACAATATTCTTCGAGCTTCATTAGACCAATAGCATCAACCAGCGCATTTATAAGTTCTGCTTTACACATTCGATATTATTCTGGGATGCCTATATCTTTGGCTATGTATTTTAGATCTCTCACCGGGGCTAAGACTAGAGGCACCTTAACGTGTGTGTGTGTGTGTGTTTGTTTTTCGAATTCTGATCACACGAGGTAAAGCGGAAATTGGTAAACTCACGTAAACTAGTTAAAGTAAAAATCCAGCCACTTATTTTAAAACTCATGTAGAATGAAAATGGAATTCGATCCATTTACATTTTCATCAATTTCAAAATCCAAGATCGAAAAATGGAATTCGGCTCATTTCCATTTTCACCAATTTCAAAATCCAAAATCGAAAATGGAATTCGGCCCATTTCTAAAATTCTAATCAAGCGAATCCGGCGGTAGGTTGAAAAAGCAGGAATGATGGAATTCGGAATACGGAATTCGGAATATGGAACATAGAATATGGAACATAGAATATGGAATATGGAATATGGAATATGGAATATGGAATATGGAATTGGGATATATTTCTTTATTAACTAAATTAACTAAATTAATTTATTAACTTAATTTCATAAATAATAAATAATACTAATAATAATAATAATAATGGCAAATGCGATGTAAGAAAAAAATTAGCAAAAAATTGCTTCGCAAATCATTTCTATGTACAAATGCCTAAGGCCAAGTTAATGCGTTTCTTTACTGTTTAGAAGTAAATATTGGGGAGGGGGAGAGGGGGTGACGTGCTTGGCATTTATACGACGACGACTGATAGGACGAGACCTGGGAACAAGATTGCTATTGTTATATCTCATGAAACGTGCTCGCTTTATTTGCACCACTTGCTTCAATTCACAATGGTTGACTCACGAAGTTACAATTTTTATAATAGTGAACTAGTGAGCAGCACTCTGCGAACAGGGTTTGTAAAACTGATTTATTCTCCTACGCGTTTCGTCCGACTGTCGCGGACTTCTTCAGGGAGTTTTACAAATGAGAATTACAGGCTTATATTTATACATAGTGTGAGCCGCGTAAATTACTTTTACAGATTTGTAGCGGATTCACTTAAGGGAAACAAGCTAGATTTTTACGCAGGGCGTGACTAAGGTGTAGTTCACTATTATGAAAAAAGTTTGTTCGCACGCCATTGCAGTAGCAGAGAAAGAAAACAGGTTGAATGACTTTGTCTCATGGTACAGGAAGCAAAAAGTTCCCAATAACTTAACAGCGGTTACTTCTCTAAATGTTAACGTCAAAGCTTCAGGGAGAAAGAGGAGTGCTCCACGGCGACACAGGCAAGCCAGACTTGACTTCCAAATTGTCGATCCACTCGCTTTGACGTCGGCACGGGTGACATCCACAGCCACATCAATCACTGACAAGGCAATCAATTCGCAAAGTGGAGTGCAATGCGGAACGTCATCCAAGTCTTCAGCTTCCTATCTGTTACCTGTAGCTCCTGCTCCGCCTGCCGCCACATTTGCACCTCCTGTTGTACACCTGCACACCGGATTCACTCGACCTTCCTGTGCGCAACTGCCCGTAATGGGGGCTAGTCAGGCAGCATCCATAAATCCGCATATGGCTGTTCCTCCAGGTTTTCCTTTGCCACCAAAGCCCCCTTTACCCCACACCCCAAATCGGTACTTTCTCGCAAAGCTTAAAGGGAATATTGCACGCTGTAATGGTTGTGAGGCTTTATTTGACAAGTCATCACAAGCTAACATCGACACCGTTGCAGTGATTGGAAGGAATGAAAGGGACTGGTTCCCATTTGTTTTTGCTGACAGTTCAAAGTGCTGGCGAATGGAACAATCACAAAACCATTACTACCCCCCTAAGGTGTCTTGTTTGAGGTCAAGGAACCGAAATTTTAAAACATCAGACTTGGCATCCCAGTTAGAAAGGGTAGAGGGAGGTCTTCTCTTGTCCAACGAGATGGTACGTGACCTCTGGGAACGATTTGGGGACGATCTTTTCCATTAACCCCAGTGATTACCAGTGATAGAACAGAAGTGTTAGAACAGTTCTCAATTGACTGACGTAAAACCAAAACCAATTAAGTACTTCGGCCAGTCACAAAGTATTTGTTTATGTCTTTATGTCTTTTAAAGTAAACCAGTGTTTTCAATCGATCAATCAATCAATTTTAATTAACATATGATAGTTGAAACAAATAATAAACCGGTTTTCATAAAAAACCTTCTTTTTCAATTACATTTCTACAGTCCTCGCTACCTTGGGATAAATGCCAAGTCACCTCACCCCCACCCAAAAAAAAAAAAAATATATGTATATATATATATATATATAGGCAATTGTGGAAAACGAGGACGGACAACTTCGAGCGAAAAAAGATATATATATATACAGTAAAAAATCTAAAAAAAGTTTAAAAATTTAATAAAAATAGACGTTTCGGTCAATGACCTTCATCAGTTGCAGTGCAAGTGAATAAGAAATTACAATGTCCTTAAATAGGTTTACAGTATAAAAGATGACATAATATAACAAAGATGATTACATAACAGGGCGTGGTAACACATGAAAATGAAAAAATTAACCAATGATAAACAATCGGTGATTACTAAGCGAGAAACTATGACAATGCGATACAAAACTCAAGAAACGCAAACCAAATATGAATAAATAATCGGATATAATACAAATAAGATTAATGTTAAAAAACTATAACATGATTCGTCAAGTCAGCCAAAAGTGTGAAGGGACCCGCGTGTAAAATATTCACAGTATTCATAAAAGGCCATCCTAGGAAAAACTTGTAATAAAAACCCCAAACAAAGCCCTTGAAGCTATGCCGCGGCAAGGCACAACAGGCGCCCTGAACAGGGCCCTTAAACAACAATAATGAAATAAATTCCCCGATGGGGGCCCCTGAGAAAACCTTGCACTAACAAAGCTAACAAGATCCAAGGTCAGGGCCTTTGAACACCTGAACTAAGATAACCGCCAAATAACTAACTTGCTAATTTGGCGGTTATCTTAGTTCAGGTGTTCAAAGGCCCTGACCTTGGATCTTGTTAGCTTTGTTAGTGCAAGGTTTTCTCAGGGGCCCCCATCGGGGAATTTATTACATTATTGTTGTTTAAGGGCCCTGTTCAGGGCGCCTGTTGTGCCTTGCCGCGGCATAGCTTCAAGGGCTTTGTTTGGGGTTTTTATTACAAGTTTTTCCTAGGATGGCCTTTTATGAATACTGTGAATATTTTACACGCGGGTCCCTTCACACTTTTGGCTGACTTGACGAATCATGTTATAGTTTTTTAACATTAATCTTATTTGTATTATATCCGATTATTTATTCATATTTGGTTTGCGTTTCTTGAGTTTTGTATCGCATTGTCATAGTTTCTCGCTTAGTAATCACCGATTGTTTATCATTGGTTAATTTTTTCATTTTCATGTGTTACCACGCCCTGTTATGTAATCATCTTTGTTATATTATGTCATCTTTTATACTGTAAACCTATTTAAGGACATTGTAATTTCTTATTCACTTGCACTGCAACTGATGAAGGTCATTGACCGAAACGTCTATTTTTATTAAATTTTTAAACTTTTTTTAGATTTTTTACTGTATATATATATATCTTTTTTCGCTCGAAGTTGTCCGTCCTCGTTTTCCACAATTGCCTACAAATTTCATTACTCGAGGTTTGGACTACGAATCCTTTTGGATCCTTCTGGCGTGTGGCATCCCTGTTGGCTCGAAGCATCATAACTTTTTATATATATATATATATATATAGTTGTTGCGGGAGAAAAAAAACACACAAACAAACTACGGGTTTATCCCTACAAGCCTGTTTCGTGGTTGCCCACTCATCAGGGGATATGGTGGAAATGTCCTTTACCATCGCTTAAATTTACATAATAATAGAGATCGTTAAGTTTCAGGTATTGCGTAAGAGGGTTTTGTTTCTGTGGCGGCAAGAAGACACAAGCTCATTACGTTTGTTTAGCGTGGATAAGAAAGAAAAGGCAAGAAAGAAAGAAAGGCAACGCAGCATTTGACGTCACAATGGGCAGCTACGACGGCGCGGAAACATGCGAGCTTGTAGGAAGTTTTCTCTTATCCCAGCTGCAGCACCTATATATTAACGTAGGACTTTACCGAGACGACGGACTGGCGACCACTAACACCACACCTAGAGACACAGAAAACATCAAGAAAGAAATATGCCGTGTCTTTAATAATAACGGACTACGCATTACCATAGACGCTAACAAGCAGATAATTAACTTCCTGGATGTCACATTCAACCTCAGCGAGTTTCACAAAGCCAAATACGAAACTGCAGTACGTCCACCGCGAGAGCAACCACCCGCCAATCACTACAAAGAACATTCCCGCTGGCCTCAGGCAATCAGGTAAATAGATATCCTAATTAGGCACAGACAAAGGCTAATTAGATAAATAAACTAATTAGATAAATATATAATGTATCAGGTAAATAGATAGGCCAAGCAGGTATAGAAATGGGCCAATCATATGAACCCAACGGCCAAATAGATAGCTACATAGGCTAATTAGGTAAACACATAGACTAAACAAATAAGCATATATGCTTATCAAGTACATACCTAGGTTAATCAAGCCAGCCAACCAGGCAATAAGGTAATTAAATAGGCTAATTTGGCAAAAACATCGACTAATGAAATGATTAGATAAACCAATAAGGTAAATTTATAGGCTAATCAGGTAAATACATGGTCTAATCTAGGTAAATACATCAGCCAATCAAGTACATAAATAGGTTAATCAGGTAAGCCCATCAGGCAATCAGGTAGTTGGATAGACTAGTTATTCAAATACATAGACTGAATATATAAATAGATAAACTAACAAGTAAATTTATATGCTAATCAGGTAAATAGATAGGCTTATCAGATATATCAGGTAGATTCATAAGGCAATCAGGTAGATACATCAGCTAATCAGGTAAATACATGAACTAATCAAATAAGCATATATGCTAATTAAGTACAAACATAGGTTAATCAGGTAAAGCTATCAGGCATTCAGATAAACAGATAGGCCAATTAGGCACGTATATAGGCTATTCAGATAAATAGATGAAGTAATTACGTAAATATATAGGCTAATCAGGTGAACAGATGGCCTAATCAGATAGATAAATAGGCTAATTAGGTAAACCCGTCAGGCATTCAAATACATAGATAGGCTAATTACGCAAGGACATAGGCTAATTAGATAAATAGTTCAAGTATTCAGGGAAACATATAGTGCTAATCGGGTTAATAGATAGGCTAATCAGATAAAAGAATAGGCAAACCACATAAGCCTAACTGCCGACTAAGTAGATAAATAGGCTAATCCCGTAAATAAATAAACTAATCAAACACGCATATATGCTAATTAAGTACAGACATAGGCTAAGTAGATAAACTCATCAGGCAATTAGGTGAATAAATATGCTAATTACACAAATACATAGGCTAATGAGATAAATAGATAAACTTAATTAGACAAATATATAGTCTAATCAGGTAAGTAGTTAGGATTCTCATTTATATAATTGGGCCAATCAGGTAAACCCATCAGGATATCAGGTAATTAGATAGAAGAATTAGGCAAAGACATAGGCTAATTAAATAACTAGATAGCTAATTTGATAAATATATAATCTAATCACTTGAAAAGATAGGCTAAAGAGGTATATAAATAGGCCAATCAGAAAAACCCAACAGCCAAATAGGTAGATGCATAAGTTTAACAATTAAACACATACACTTATGAAATAAGCATATATGCTGCTCAAGTACATACAAAGGATAATCAGGTAAATCAGGTAAATAGACAGGCAGAAATTAGGCAAATACATAGGCTAACCAGATAAATAAATAAACTAATTAGATAAAGCTAATAAGGTAAATAGTTAGGCTAGACAGAGATATGTCCAGGATCGATCTTGTTAGCAAAAATTTGTTAGCAAATGTTTTTCGCAATTGTCGCAAAAGAAATAACTGAGAAAAAATTATGTCAGAAAATCACCAACAAATATCGCAAAAATCGCAAGAATAACAAATCTAACAATAATCAAGACTTAATAACAAATGTAACAAAATTCCAGACTTAGAAAAAGAAGAAACCAAGAGAGGCCCCGAAATGTCCGCAAAGATCGCAAAAATCGCAAATATAACAAGGATTTTTCTTGCTAGCTAAGAACACCTGTGACAAATATCGCAAATATCGCAAAAATAACAAATTTAACAAAATTCTAGTGTTAGAAAAAAAGGAAACCAATAAGGGCCCCGAAGTGTCCGCAAATATCGCAAAAATCGAAAATATAACAAGGATTTTTCTTGCTACCTAAAACCACCCGTGGCAAATATCGCAAATATCGCAGAAATAAATAATGTAACAAAATTCCAGACTTCGAAAAAGAAGAAACCATGAAAGGCCCCGAAATGTCCGCAAATATCGCAAAAATCGCAAATACAACGAGGATTTTTCTTCCTAGCTAAAAACACCTATGACAAATGTCGCAAATATCGCAAAAATAACAAATTTAACAAAATTCTAGTGTTAGAAATAGAGGAAACAAAGAAGGGCCTCGAAATGTCCGCAAATATCGCAAAAATCGCACATATAACAAGGATTTTTCTTGCTAGCTAAAAACATCCATGACAAATATCGCAAAAATCGCAAAATAACAAATTTAACAAAATTCTAGTGTTAGAAACAGAAGAAACCAAGAAGGGCCCCGAAATGTCCGCAATTATCGCAAAAATTGCAAAAGTAACAAGGATTTTTCTTGCTAGCTAAAAACACCCGTGACAAATATCGCAAATATCGCAAAAATAACAAATCTAAAAACATTCGAGACTTCGAAAGCAAAGAAGCCAAGAAAGGCCCCGAAATGTCCGCAATTATCGCAAAAACTCGCAAAAGTAACAAAGATTTTTCTGTGAACGACACTCCTTTCTATGCATTGTAGCTGTATGTTGATGGAAAAACGAACCATTCACAGATTGATATTATATCGGGGCTCCAACGCGCGCGAAGCTTTTGGAATATTAACTTTTGGACCATCATTGAGTTGATGAACTGATGTAGTGGAACCATTGAACTGTCGGAACTGGATCTTCGGATCATCCTCCTTACCGGACTTGTCTATTGTCTATTGACCCTTGTACTATAGACAAGTCCGATAAAGAGGAAGATCCGAAGATCCAATTCCGACAGTTCAATGGTTCCTCTAAATCAGTTCACCAACTCAATGATGGTCCAAAAGTTAATATTCCAAAAGCGTGTTTTCCCCATAGAATATAGTCAACCTCTTTTCTTTTGGTTGTCACGTGACTGACCGAGCGTAGGTACGTACGTACGTACGTACGCGTCTACAGATTAGACTGATTTAGCAAAGACAACGCGACGTCAAATGACGACGTGATGACGCGTGGAATAGTCTGGATCCAACTTCCGGTGGCAATGTTGACGTTGTCAGGTCAAAGTCGCGGTTCGTTTACGACGTCAATTTCCTTGTTTTCACGTCGCGGTCACAACGTCTGGAGATTTGTGCTGTTTTCAAGTTGAAAAGGTAAAAGAAAATATCCTTATACGTAGAGTGATATTTTATGATCTCCTTTTGTATCTTCAAATAGGAAAGCGAACATTATAAGCTGTTTTGATACCACGCTAAACTTAATAGCGTGACAACTCGAACAAAAAGTTGTCAATTAAGTTTATCCAAGTGCGTTTCCGTATGGTTTCCCGGCATTCCTCAAACCTTTATTGGCTTTTTAACTGCTTCCAGTGCCTTTTTGTTTTTCAAGTCGTTGTGTTTTCCACCATGAAATGTTAGCTCAGTATCAATTTAGTGTCTATTTCTTACCGGGTTTTACCAAATCCATGCCTTGGCTGCAAATTATCGCTACTTTTAAAAAAGCCAAATGCACGCTAAAAAGATATTTTGTTTGACTACTTTTTAAGGAGACATGGCGCTTGGAGAAAGTGACAAGAAAAAGTAAGTTAAAAATTTACAGATATACGAACCAACATAACAAGTCTTACAACAAAATCAGCGTGAAACCTGAACTTTCAAGTTGTCATTTATAGGCTAGTTATATTTCAATTCACTATATACAGTATACCGAAGCGTGATTGTACTCCTCCCTTTTAGCAATACTTTCTCTGGGCTAAGCAATGACCAGTGACCTGCCTGGTTATTAGAAAAAATGCTAACCTTTATTAGTATGGTATGTACTTTTTACAACGTGTACAATGAAAAAAAAATAGAAACAAGAATAGAAAACAACTTTGCAGCCATCAGCCAAATTGATTAATGGCAAATCCTTTTTAGTGAGATGATTTATGAGTTACCTTTCAGGCAGAGTATATTACAGTAGGCTTTGGAAAACTGTTTTAACTTAGAAAAAAAGTGGTACCCCATCCTTGTGTTGATGATGTAACCTTTTAAGCACCTGCAGTGAGCACCAGTACAGTGCCCTATTGCACTGCACATACATGTATCAAATAGGTATCTTGGGGAGGTACCCATCATAAGGAGGGAAATGCTTTGTATTATTTAAATAATGTACACATTCTAAGGAAGGAGATTGGGGTAGGTACTGGCCTGAGAAAAATATCCTGGATATTTTACTGTCCAAAAGTACATATTTTTATACATTTAAATAATGTACACAAAACCCTGTACCATTAACTCTAGAAAGACATAAAAGAATAAATAACAATTTTAACTGAATATCTTTAATTTGAGTTGTTAAAATTCAAATTCCTTTGTCATAGTAGGTCGGTCATGAAATGGACAGAGGAGAAAGATGTTATCTTACTCACCACAATGGCAGGGGAGGGGGTGTTTCAATGGAAACATGGTTCAAGAGAGAGAGAGGAAGTGCGTGGGATTTAGTGGCAAAAAGCCTAAATTGTCAGCAAGGGTTCAATGTCAACCAAAGGTCTATAAGAGACAGATTCAATACCTTGGCCAGAAAAGTAAAGGCAAAACTGGCTGATGAAGAAAGATCAAGTGGTGGAGGAGAGGTGCTACAAAATGAGTGTGACAAACTATTGGAAGAGTTAATTACTCTCAGAGACGAGTCAGAGAAGAGTAGTGAAGATCAAAGTGAGGCAAAGAGGGAGGCTGTTGCAAATGAAAAGAAGCAGGCATTGGAGATGAGAGACAGGGCACTTGAAAGGATAGGAGAAACAGGAAAGAGAAATGAAGAGGTGAGGGGAGAAGAAAAGAAGACAGTTGCAACAAAGAGAAGGAGATCAGGAAGAGACATGCTGGAATGGTTGAGGGAAAGGGCAGAGTCAGATTAAGAAATGAAGAAGCAGGAGATAAAGGAGAAGAGACAAGAAAGAGCAGCTCAGGAAGCAACAACAGCAGCAATTTGCCTTAAGGCAACAGCAAATGATGGGTATGTTTCAACAACAACAACAACAACAAATGCAGGCTCTGCATTGCCTGCATTTGCATGACCCCACTGGACTGTGGATAAACCGAACCAGATTCACCAAGCAGATTTATTATTTTTACCACATGATAGAGTTGGAAGAAAGACTTATCGATATGCTTTGGTTGTGATTGATGTAGCTAGTCGATACAAAGATGCTGAACCATTAACCTCAAAAGAAAGTCATGAGATATCCAAAGCCTTCACTAATATTTACTCTAGAAAGTTAAAATATCCTAAAACATTAATTGTTGATCCTGGTAAAGAATTCATGGGAGATGTAACAAAACTTATGAACAGACATAATGTAACCATCCAGCGAAGTGAAGCTGGAAATCATAGAGCGCAAGCATTTGTTGAAAGAGCAAATAGAACATTATCAGAAAAACTATTTAGTCATCAATATGCTCAAGAAATGATTAGTGATGATCGATCTAGAGTATGGGTGAAACGATTACCGGCTATTTTGAAAACTCTGAATAGTCAACCTACACGCCTTACTGGTAAAGAGCCTGTAAAAGCTATTAGATTGAAAGAGGTTGATATTGATCCTCCAAAGTATAAGCGAGTTGTTGGACTTGATGAGTTGAGGATACCACTGGGGGTTAGAGTGCGGTATCTATTAGCTCCTGGCGAACTTGAGGGTGGTGAACGTAGACGTGCTACAGATCCCATTTGGAGTATTCAGGTTTACAATATTTCTAGGAGTGTGGTGTCACCTAATCAGCCAGTGTTGTATTATCTAGAGGACGGTCCTAGGAGGTCATTCGTTAGAGAAGAGCTTCAGGTTGTACCGGAAGATACCGAACTCCCACCAAATTTTGTGTTGAAATGAGCTAATACAAAGGCTCTGTGTGAATTCCATCGGCAGCAACTATGCGTTTATCATAATATGCGCTCAAACCAAGTTTATTTTGGGTGTATGTCACAATTTGGTTATTGTTAACTCTAAAGCCAGTATTTTGGGCTTTATCTTTCACCCCGTTCAAGGCTTCGTAGTATCGATCCCATGTCATATCATTTTGCTTTCTGGAGGTTCCTTTGCAACTAAACTTTGTTTTTCCGTTCGGGTCTTCGGCGTAATAGCATTTTGGTGCAAGAGCAATCATTTTAATTCCTTCAAACTCCAGCTTGAACAGCCCGGGGGTCTTGTCGTGGTATTTTGAGGTTGATAAAAATTCATCTTTCCCTTTTTGAAAGTATTCGTTTTGTAGTTCAGGTTTGATAATATTATCCAATTTTTCATCCGACAGTGCAATGTACAGGCTATCGGTGTCCATTTGAATAAGTTCGAAATCCCTTCGATCGACATATTTGTCAAGAAAATCGTGGTAAAACTGCAACATGCGAAGTTTAGCCAGTTGATATACAGCTATACCACACTGATAAGGTCGATTTACGTTTACCTGACGTTTTCGTTCTTTTACTTCATATGTTTCATTAATGACTTCTAAATCCTCAAAGAAAGGACTTCTAAAAGCCTTATCAACCTCCTCCTCGTCTTTAGTATATCTTGTTTTTGTGTGTCGTTCGAGGTCTTCAATCATTTTACCATAAAAAGAGTTCCCTTTTAGTTTGTAAGTATCCCCCAGTTCTTTGCAACCTTCATACTTTGAATTCAGTTGTTCAATCAACTTTTGAAGGTCTTTGTTCTCTTCAATCAAGGGGACTATAGAAGGGAATTGTTTTAATTCATTCATAGTGGTGTCGACAACATCTCTCTCGTTTTCATTAACAGCTTTGCGTAACTTTGCGGTCATAACCTCGATATCCCCATCTCTTCGAGCGCTACTGACTTCGTCTGGGAACCATTTAAAAGGTCTTCCTGCTACATATTTTAAAATCTTGTGTACAGCTGTTACCTCTAAACCATGATTAAGATACCATTTCAGTAGGGGTGTATATAACAAGATCTTCTTTGCCTTGGTCACCCCTAGCAATTTTTTAGTACCTTTTAGAGTTTTTCTGCCAGTTTCTTTTTGGTATTGGTTCATATGTTCAGGGACTAGCTCTTCTGGAACACTATCTACAACGAACAACGGTGAAAACTCTTCAAATTTTTCTCTGAGATTTTCAGGGACATGGATATCCACTTGACAAAAACCGAAAAAGTTGTCAGTAAGAATGTCTTCACAAACCTTGTTAACATATTCGGGATCCATTGGGTTTTCAGCCTCAATGTATTCTTCTTTACCGCAGGGCATTTCTTGACCCGAGCAGTATAGATATAAACTGTTTGCATCATAACCAACGACAGACTTGCAGGTTTTTGGGTCTTTGTATTTATGGGGGCGAATCTTTGACTTATCTTTCTCCGCATATCTCGTAAACACAATGCTCGGCCCTCCAACCATACCCGTTTTCAAGAGTTCATAAGCCTTGTTTTTAGGGCATTTGGTGCATTCTTTCCTTACCTTGGAGCACTCTTTACAAGCCTTTCCACTACAAGTCTTAGCGCATTTGTGAAAGCAAGGTTTACCTGGAGCATATAAGCCAGGATCGCCTCTCTTCTTCATTTTTACGGCTTTGTTGAGCACATACACCATTGAGATACCTGGGATAGATACAGCATCTTTTAACATATCAATTTCATCAGGGTAATATTGCTGTCGAGTTTTCTCAAGAGCTTCCACAAATGGTACAACATCGGCTAGGTTATATTCCCGCAACCAATCCATCATGGTAACACAACCCCGCTTTTTGAATTCGATCTTAAATTCTTCATATTCTTGATGAGACACTGTGATTTTCTGTTGGAGGCTTGAGTAAAAGTCTTCAATTTTCACAGGGCCTACGTGATAAAGCTTCTCATAACTATCCAACCACTCGTAAGGAAAGACAAGTTTTTGTACTGCACAGTTGTTTGCTTTACACCACTTATCAAAAGAGAGTCCGGGGGCTAAGTAGGACTTTACATCTAAAAATTTAAAATGGTCAGTTGTCAGGAACATATAGTTATTCTCTTTCTTCGCCACAAAAATCTCTCCAGCTTGCTCGGTCATGTGGTTTACAAAATATTCTTTAATCATATTGATATCATACTTGCCACTATTAAAACCTAAAACAGGTACTTGATTACACCACTTTCTGTACTGCTCTAGTACGTTCTTGGGAATAGAATCTTCATCAGACAGCCGGTATTCTTTTGTAACTTTTTCGATAATGGCTTTCCGACGGTGTTCTAAATCTGTAATAAAGTCTTTTATAAGCTCTTCTGGGTTCGAGTTTACAAGAAAGGTAGGTTCGTTTGTAAAATTATCGGTTATAGCAACACTAACTGGAATATGTTTGGTATTGAAAGTCAGGTCGGCAGTCATCTGTTGAGAAATTTTTCGGAGCAACGCTTCAAAATCGTAAACAATAAAATAAGGGTATGGGGTAAATTTCTTTTCAAGTCTTATATCACTTAATTTAGGTTTTTCATGCTCCCAAACCGATACAACATTATATCCCAATTTTCTAATCCTCTGTTCTATTTCAAGAGTTTCATTGTATCTCTTTTCGTCGTCACTTGAACAGGGGCAGCCGTGCCATTTACACCCATAGAATTGAAAAACGGTCTTAGTCTCTGGCTCGTATCCATCAACCAAAATCTCCTTTTTACCGTTCTTCACAAACCGCTCGCCTCCATGCCCACAGAGAGCGTGATGGATGTGTTTTTCTATATGTCTAGCCTGTTCTTCAATCCATCGACACCCTGCGTAACTAAATTGGGTATTACCTCCATAAAACACCTTTTCTGAACTGTTCATGATGTGTTTGAACTTTTCCCCTTTGCATATCAATTGTGTCTTTCCTCCTGAACATCTTTTTTCTGTGACGTGTCTTTTGTAATTATCATGTCTGTTAAATCTTTGCTCACACCCAGAACATTCCCAGAGTTCTGTTAGCAGCTCTATATCCTTGATGTAGAAACAGTGACCATTATAGAGTCCGATGTCTACACATGGTAAATTCTTTTTGAACTGGTCTTTACCGAACACTAGTTTCCAAACCTTTTGGTCTTTTGGTTCATACAAACGGATGTTAACAGAAAACATCTTAGAAATACCCTCAAAATCAACAAGTTTCGTTGGTCGGACTTCTGAGGGTTTCAGTGTTGGGTTATCATAAAAATCTCGGGCCAGTTTTAGCGCCTTTCTGGTAGTGTCCTCGGCAGGTCTAGGTTTCTTATCACGATACCCCATGTAAATAGCGAGACACCTCCAGACACATAGATTGTCGTTCTTATCATCGACGGCGTGAATGCATTTCTTGTTATGTAGCCAATCTGGTAAGGGTCCACACCCCATTAAAGGCTCATTGCTGTGAATAACTTTTATAATAATCCTAGTGAACTCAACCCTGCCTTGGTAGACTCCTGGGGTTTCAACAACCTCTGTTGCTGGTAGGTACGCGCTACTCCACACTTCGGCATTCTCCAAATCTAGCCTTTTGGTCTCACACCTTTCGATATAAGCCTCTATTTTGGATAAACTTGTAAAAGTCCCCTCCCCACGAAGTGTTTTTTCATAATCAACTTTCTCTCCACTCCCACGATAAATTTTAGCCGTAAAACCGTAAACAATCCTTGAACGCATCTCTATTTCCGGTCTGAGTTCGTTAAAAATCATGTTTGATAAGTCATTATTCAGATCAGCATTAACTTCGTGGCGATTTTGGTTTGGTGTGGTTTGTGGGGTTTGTGGGGTTTGTGGTGTTTGTGGTGTTTGTGGTGTTTGTGGTGTTTGTGGGGTTTGTGGGGTTTGTGCTTCCTTTTCGTCTAATTCAGCTCTCACACTCTCAGATATACTTACCTGTCTTCTAGGTTGGGGTGGCCTGTTATTAGTAAGTTCAAAGATATTTTTATTGATGAGATCCGCAAGCGCTTCACCAACAGACTTAACTCGGTTCACCACTTTCAATGTCTGATTCTTTATCCAATTAAACGTGTTGTTCGTTGTTTGGGGGATGGCGTTCACTAACCACGTGCCAATATCTATGAAACTAGATACAATATTTTTTCTAGGGGCTGGGATAGGGATATTATTTCTAGGGGCTGGGATAGGTCTTTGCGGCTGGTTGGGGATATTACCTGATGCTTTGAGGGGTCTGACTATAAGGAGTGTTGGGGGCCGTCGTTTGGTTGGTTCAGCTTTAGGGACTTGTGGTTGTGTTAGAGTTTCGATGAGTTCTGCTTTAGACATTCTAGAATATCCTTTAATACCCCTATCTTTAGCAAGTTCTTTCAGTTGCTTCACTGTTTGCTGTTCCATTTGTTGGTATATATTTATCTCTTTAAACTATTTTTCAAATTCATTTTTTAAAAATCATTGATAAAATCCCTGATAAATTCCTGATAAAAAAATACGGTTTTAAAACCCTTGATAAAATCATTGATAAAATCCCTGATAAATTCCTGATAAAATTGAAATCCGGTTTTAAAAAATACTTAATAAAATCCTTGATAAAATCCTTGATAAAATCCCTGATAAAATCCTGATAAAAAAAATCCGGGTTATTCTCCTCTACCCTACTACTCTTAATGCTGTTCATTTTTATGATATCAAATACCAATATTTAATAACAACCACAACATACAGTTCACCTTTTACACTGGAAAAACTATAAAGAAGAAACTAAAGTATGTAATGCCAAAACTTTTATGATCTTTCTCATATATTCATTGCAAGTGTGCTGTATATAGTAACGATTGTTTCAAGTTTCATAAATGCCCAATGCTTTCAATCATGATTTTCCACACTAACTTTATGGACAAATGACTGCACTAGATTTTAAGCCTTAAAGAAGAAATGACATTCTTTAGAGCTGTTTTGATTACCACCACCTCTGATGGAAAGCCTATCAAGAAGATTTTTGTATTGCTTGTAGTAGTAGAGGAACAATACTTTTACCCAGATAAGGACATACATTCCATCCCATAACAATATACATTAAGAAAAACATAAAAACATATAACAATAATAATAAAAGTATCAATACCAGTAATTAATAATAATAATAATAATAATAATAATACTGATAATAATATAATAATAGTGCTTCTCATTACTATATGTCATTGGTTACAGTTCAATACCTCGAGCTGCTTTGACTTTTTTTATGAAATACCATACTATTAAATTTTTCTTCTGCAGTTGTTATAATTGAAATTTTCATATACTATTCTTTAGTTGGGTATGGATATTGTGGCTGTTTCTGTAACAGCACAATTAAACTTTCATGTGGTATATACTATTGACTGCTTGATGTTGATTTTGCATTAATTTTTTTATTGTTTTTATGATTACCTAAAAAAAGCACAGCCACATACTATACAGTAGGCACTCTCTATTACCAAACCTTTATTCAAAGTTTTTGTAGAATCCAATTATTTTACCCTCAATTTTTTTTATGTAATGACATTGTATCTCTAACTTCTGTTGATATGGCATATCTTTTGAGGGAAGAGGAATTTTTCTATCTACCACTGGGAGTACCATTCCAACTGAAGAGAGTAAACAAATTGAAACGTGCACTATTCATAACGCTCTCAATTGTGGTTACCTAGGAATGAAATAATGACTGCAGTAGACAATAAAATATCTAATCAGAAGACTCTTCTTACAATGAATCTCATGCAATGATGACAATAGAGCATAAACAAAAAATAATTGGAGCATTGAACTCATCCTCGGTGTAAGAATATATTGCTTTTAAAAGTGATGTACAACAAAGCGGACAAAGCAGTAAAGACTAAGAAAATAAAACTAAAATAAAAAACAGTTTTTTACGCTGTGGTAAACACAAGCACTAATATCAGTTCTTCAAGATTTCACTTGCAAAAGATTTACAATAATTTTCAATTTGTTTTAAGTGAATATTATTGTCATACTTCATAAACTCTGTATTCCGTGTAAGGATAACAGATAATGTTACTTCTATTCCTTCTGGTGCAATCTCAGTGGCAGTGAAAGAGCTAAATGAAGTTAACTTTTTAAGCACTGTGTTGAGCGGTATAGTGATCATGTCATTTGCACAGGGTGTCAATAATTGTGTACCAAACAAAGCATAACGAATATAGTAATGGGGATTAGGATAATAGCTAAAGGCATTGTGACTTCTTCAAAAACTAGCTTCGCGGGGTTTTGCGGGAGTCGTATTTCTAGTTTATGGTGCAAATGTTGTCACGCCGACCGGGTTCACGAATGAGCCGCCAAAAATTATTCCTCGCGAAGCGAGGCCGAAGGCCGAGCGTAGCGAGGTTACTAATCGTGTCGCTTCCGGTCAGACCACGTGGCTCGCAAGCCCGAGTAAATCGAGCCGAGAGTTTTTATATATGTATATATATTTATATTTATTATATCTGCAACCCTTGTATATGAGCAAACGCGCGCTCTGATTGGTTCCCTACTCATGGTATATCAGCTCATATACCATTGGCACGGAAAACGGCCATCATGGAGGGATGATTTCTTGAATTAGACTGGGAGAAATTCAAGTCAAGCTTCAAAATCATACACCAAAGAAATACTACCGAAGCAAATAAGTATGGGATGAAATTATTCGACGGTAAGTGGGCAAATTATATTGCGAAATTGTTTATTACGAACGAAAGTGAAACTCTTACAAACAGCCGCCATTTTGAAAGATCTGTGAAGCCCGTAAACTGAGTTTTTATTTTATTTCTGCCTACTTTTTCCACTTCAAAATTCTTAAACTAATTTGCTAACTCGAAAAAAAATTGACAAGTACATTAAAGAGATGTTTAAAAACGAGCCGGACTCGTGTTTGAAACATTTTTACACATCGGCTCTACAATATGTCGGCTCGGCAACAACATGGTTCTGTTCAAAAACAATAACAAAGTCAATTCTTGTCGTACAAACTAATTCCAGTGTCTCATAAGTGAGGGTTTAGAGATATAATAAAACAATTATTCCACTCAATCTCGTCGTATACGAGCTACAGCCAACTCGGCGCTACGCGCCTCGTTGGCTATTAGCTCATATACGACTCGATTTCGTGGAATAATTGCTAAATATCTATATTTGAAAGGTGTCCGTTCGCAGGCCAGGTTACCTGGCAATAGTAACGCACTTGAGAACGCTGAATTTCCGCCATTATTCGGTGATGCCTTTTTGAAAGTAATGTAAATTTTGTGGAAACCGATTTAACTCGTCCTGGAAGTACATCCCAGCAAGGTGATCTCCAAGATATTCAAGAAATACTAGAAATACGACTCCCGCAAAAACCTCGCGAAGCTAGTTTTTGAAGAAGTCACAATGCTTTTATATTTTATTTTTTATATCAGCGTAGTCCCCATTATTTTATTTGTTACGCTGTGTTTGGTACATAATTAGTGACACCTGGTGCAAATTACATGATCAGTATACCGGTCAACACAGTGCTTAAAAATTGACCTTCATTTAGCTCTTTCACTGCCACAGAGATTGCTCCAGAGGGAATAGAAGTAAAATTATTTATTATCTTGACAGGGAATACAGGGTCAATGAAGTACCACAATAATATTCACTTAACACAAATTGAAAATGATTGTAAATGTTTTGCAGGTGAAATCTTGAAGAGTTTATATGAATGCTTGTGTTAACCATGGTGTAAAAACCTGTTTTTTTTTTTAGTTTTACTTTCTTAGTCTCTACTGCTTTGTCTTCTTTGTTGCACATCCCTTTTAATCACAATACGTTCTTACACCAAGGATGAGTTGAATGCTCTAATTATTTTTTTGTTTATGTTTTTTGGTTATAATTGCATGAGAATCATTGTAAGAAGAATCTTCTGATTAGATATTTTATTGTCTACTACAGTCATTATTTCATTCCTAGGTAACCACAATTGAGAGCATTATGAATAGTGCATGTTTCAATTTGTGTACTCTCTTCAGTTGCAATGGTACCCCCAGTGGTAGATAGAAAAATTCCTCTTCCCTCAAAAGAGATGCCATATCAACAGAAGTGTGAGATACAATCTCATTACATCCAAAAAATAAAAATTGGGGGTAAAACAATTGGATTCTACAAAAGCTTTGAATAAAGGTTTGGTAATAGTGAGTGCCGACTGTATAGTATGTGGTTGCGCTACTTTTAGGTCATATCATAAAAACAATACATGTAAGAAAGAGTTATTGAAATCTAAATATGTTGAAAAAGATTGCTGCACTATGTACTCCTGTAAAAAAATAATGTGAAATCAACATCAATCAGTCAAAAGTATATACCACATGAAAGTTTAATTGTGCTGTTACAGAAACAGGCAAAATATCCATACCCAACAAGAGAAGATTATATTATTTTGAATATATGCAAATTTCTATTATAAAAACTGCAGAAGAAAGATTTAATATAAGGATGGCATTTCATCGAAAAAGTCATGGCAGCCAGAGGAATTGAACTGTTACCAATGATATATAGTAATGAGAAGGACTATCATTATATTATTATAATTATTATTATCATTACTATTATTATTACTGGTATTTATATTATTATTACTATTGTTATATTTTTTACGTTAAACATAATATATTTTTATGGGGTGGGATGCATGTCCTAACCTTTGTAAAGGTATTGTTACTCTACTACTACAAGCAATACAAAAATCTTCTTAATAGGCTTTCCATCAGAGGTGGTAGTAATCAAAACAGCTCCAAACAATACCATTTCTTCTTAAAGGCTTAGAATCTAGTGCGGTTATTTGTCTATAAAGTTTGTGTGGAAAATCATTATTGAAAGCATAGGGCATTTAAAAAACTTGAAACACTTGTTACTACATACAGCACACTTGCAATGAATATGTGAGAAAGATCACAAACATTTTGGCATTCCAAAATTTATTTTATTCTTTATAAAGTTTTTCCAACGTAAAATGTTAACTGTATGTTGTAGTTGTTATTAAATATTGATATTTGACATCATAAAAATGAAGTAAACAGCACAAAGTGACAAGGTTAATATCTTAATTACGGCTTGAATTAACATTTCATTTGTGGGAAATGGGCCAGGTTTTTTAGATTGCAATATTATCAGGGGGGGGGATCCTTGAACTCTAAGGTAAAACTGACCCATTGTGAAAAGGCTATGAAATTTGCTGTCTATGCGTAATATTATTGAAACCTTCCAATCAGAGAATACATACATACATATATATATATATATAGCAAAGAGAAATACTACTCAGAAGTAAGTTATAACATTTGCTTTATTTTCAAATGATCGCATTGTTCACTGATGATATTGCAGAACCAGTACTTTATAGTGACACTGGGTATATATTCTGTTGAAAATGCTAAACATAACTGCTAGATCAAGAAAATTGACAATATTTTCACTGTTGCAATGATATCAGATCACATCGTTGTAAATGATTGTTATAACAACTGTAACTCTCTGTGTTAGGAATTTCTTCAAAATGGAAACGCTATCGTTTTAATATGAAAAATACCTACTTACATTCTCTTATAATCTGTTGGTCATCTTCCGATTCCGTTTTTAGACTAATAGAATTATTTTCCAGAGACATCTCCAATCGTTGAAGTTGTTTCTACTCGGTTTCCCTTCTAAGCCGTTTTGCTAAATTTAGTACGCTAATATATTTCGTTATGTAACCGTTCACTCATGTTCTGTATTTCTATCAATAACACATTCAAATTCCAAACTAACTTGGTTGAATTCCTGGTCCTTTTCCCTGCTGTTTCGTTTGGCTTTTTCTAGGGCGAGCAGTTTTTGTCTTTGCTGCGATGACGGATGTCTGTCGTTATTCTCCCCGCTGTCGTTTCTCTATCCCTGCTTTGAGTCGTGCTTTCCTTGTGTTGATTTTCACGGTATTCGAACTTACTCGGCGACGATCTCGTGCTAATCTTTCTTGAATATCTCGGAGATCATCTTGCTGGGATGTACTTCCAGGACGAGTGAAATCGGTTTCCACAAAATTTACATTTCTTTCAAAAAGGCATCACCGAATTCGAAATGGGGTTCAGCAGTTCTCAAGTGCGCTACTATTGCCTGGTAACCTGGCCTGCGAACGGACACCTTTAAAATATAGATATATATATATATATATATATAAATATACATATATAACTAGAAATACGACTCCCGCAAAAACCTCGCGAAGCTAGTTTTTGAAGAAGTCACAATGCTTTTATATTTTATTCTTTATTTATATTTTACATTTTATTTTTTATATCAGCGTAATCCCCATTATTTTATTTCTTATGCTGTGTTTTGTACACAATTAGTGACACCTGGTGCAAATTACATGATGAGTATACAGCTCAACACAGTGCTTTAAAATTGACCTTCATTTAGCTCTTTCACTGCCACTGAGATTGCACCAGAGGGAATGAAAGTAAAATTATTTATTATCTTGACAGGGAATAGAGTCTATGAAGTACCACAATAATATTCACTTAACACAAATTGAAAATGATTGTAAATCTCTTGCAGGTGTAATTTTGAAGAGTTGGTATGAATGCTTGTGTTTACCACAGTGTAAAAACCTGTGTTTTTTTCTTTAGTTTTATTTTCTTAGTCTCTACTGCTTTGTCTTCTTTGTTGTACATCACTTTTAAACACAAT
>OX453275.1:17826834-18151834 GCA_949710005.1 Ricordea florida | reverse complement strand
ATAAATTTTGTAATGCCAAAATGTTTATGATCTTTCTCATATATTCATTGCAAGTGTGCTGTATGTAGTAACAAGTGTTTCAAGTTTCCTAAATGCCCTATGCTTTCAATAATTATTTTCCACACAAACTTTCTAGACAAATGACTGCACTAGATTCTAAGCCTTTTAGAAGAAATGGTATTGTTTGGAGCTGTTTTGATTACTACCACCTCTGATGGAAAGGCTATTAAGAAGATTTTTGTATTGCTTTTAGTAGTAGAGTAACAATAACTTTACCAAGATTAAGACATGAATCCCACCCCATAAAAATATATTATGTTTAACATAAAAAATATAACAATAATAATATCAATACCAGTAATAATAATAGTAATGATAATAATAATGATAATAATATAATGATAGTTCTTCTCGTTACTATATGTCATTGGTTACAGTTCAATACCTCTGGCTGCCATGACTTTTTCGATGAAATACCGTGCTTATATTAAATCTTTCTTCTGCAGTTTTTATAATAGAAATTTGCATATATTCAAAATAATGTACTATTCTATGGTTGGGTATGGATATTTTGCCTGTTTCTGTAACAGCACAATTAAACTTTCATGTGGTGTATACTTTTGACTGATTGATGTTGATTTCACATTATTTTTTTACAGGAGTACGTAGTGCAGCAATCTTTTTGAACATATTAAGATTTCAATAACTCTTTCTTACATGTATTGTTTTTATGATATGACCTAAAAATAGCACAACCACATACTATACAGTGGGCACTCACTATTACCAAACCTTTATTCAAAGCTTTTGTAGAATCCAATTGTTTTACCCCCAATTTGTTGATATGGCATCTCTTTTGAGGGAAGAGGAATTTTTCTATCTACCACTGGGGGTACCATTGCAACTGGAAAGAGTACACACATTAAAACATGCACTATTCATAATGCTCTCAATTGTGGTTACCCGGGAATGAAATAATGACTGCAGTAGACAATAAAATATCTAATCAGAAGACTCTTCTTACAATGAATCTCATGCAATTATAACCAAAAAAACATAAACAAAAAATAATTGGAGCGTTCAGCTCATCCTCTGTGTAAGAACATATTGTGTTCAAAAGTGATGTACAGCAAAGAAGACAAAGCAGTAGAGACTAAGAAAATAAAACTAAAGAAAAAAAACACAGGTTTTTACACCGTGGTAAACACAAGCATTCATATCAACTCTTCAAGATTTCACCTGCAAAAGATTTACAATCATTTTCAATTTGTGTTAAGTGAATATTATTGTGATACTTCATCGACTCTGTATTCCCTGTCAAGATAATAAATAATTTTACTTCTATTCCCTCTGGTGCAATCTCAGTGGCAGTGAAAGAGCTAAATGAAGGTCAATTTTTAAGCACTGTGTTGAGCGGTATACTGATCATGTAATTTGCACCAGGTGTCACTAATTGTGTACCAAACACAGCATAAGAAATAAAATAATGGGGATTACGCTAATATAAAAAATAAAATATATAATATAAAAAAAAATAAAGAATAAAATATGAAAGCATTGTGACTTCTTCAAAAACTAGCTTCGCGAGGTTTTTGCGGGAGTCGTATTTCTAGTCACCCTGTATGACGTAATTTATAGTACAGCATTGTATTTCTCGTTTTGCATTTTTTTCCCTGTATTGTATTAATCACGATGTATTAATAGCACGATAGTATTTTTCATTTCGGTATGTAATCTCCCACACTGTAACCGTATTTCCTCGCGAAGCGAGGCCGAAGGCCGAGCGTAGCGAGGTTACTAATCGTGTCGCCTTCGGTCAGACCACGTGGCTCGCAAGCCCGAGTAAATCGAGCCGAGAGTTTTTATATATGTATATATATATATATATATATATATTTTAAAGGTGTCCGTTCGCAGGCCAGGTTACCTGGCAACATTACTTCATGTGAATTTCCGCCATTAGGAATTCCGTGAATCATGTTTTGAAAATAATGTGAATTTTGTGGAAACCGATTTTTCTAATACTGGAAGTACATCCTAGCAAGAAGATCTCCGAGATGCACAAGTAAGAGTGGCGAAAGATCGTCGACGAGTAAGTTTGAATGCCGCAAAAATCAGCACACGGGAAGCGGCGCCTCAAAGCAGAGATTGAGAAACTGCAGTTAAGGGACGATAATATAATAAGAGGCATCGCAGCAAAGACAACAACTTTTCGCTCAAAAACGGCAAAGGAAACAGCAAGGAAAACAACCAGGAATACAATCAAGTTAGATTGGAAATTGATTTTGTTATCGATAGAAACAAAGACTCGTTTTAGCTATACAGCATTCAGAATTTAAGGAAAATTATGGCAACAGCATACAGACAGAATCAGAAGACGACCGACAGAACAGATTGCCATATCGTCGTGAAAAAAAGTGCCAGGAAAGGGGAAACAGAAACCAACCGCAAAGAAATGAAAGATTACAGTCACGTAGTCTCAATACGGCAATGACAATGCAAGTAGGTATTTTTCGTACTAAAACGATAGCTATCCATTTTGAAGAAATTCCCAATACAGAGACTGCAGTTGTGATAGCAATTATTTATAATTATGTGACCTGATATCATTGCAACAGTGAAAATATATTGTAGATTTGTCTGTTGTAGCAGTTATGTTCAGCATTTTCAACAGAAAAGATACTTAACAATCAGTGACTGGTTCTGCAATATTATCAGTGATCAATGCAATTCTTTGAAAATAAAGCAGATGGTATTTATTACTGACTTCTGAGTAGTATTGCTCTTTTCTATATATCTTTGCTAAATATATGTATTAAGTACTTAATTAAAAGGTTTCGTTGGGACTGACAAGTTCCATAGCCTTTTGTAAATGGATTTTACCTTTGAGTTCCAGGTATCCCTGGGAATTACTCTCTTAGCTCCCACCCTTTGCCCACAAATGAAAATTTAAGCCCTACTTTGCAAAATTAGGCATAACATCTTAACCTTTTTCCTTAATGCTGTTTAATTCACTTTTATGATGTCAAATACAAATATTTAATAACATCCACAATATACAGTTGACATTTTACATTAAAAAAACTCACTCTTTGTAATGCCAAAATTTTTATGATCTTTCTTATGTATTCATTCCAAGGTTGCTATATGTAATAACAAGTCTTTGAAGTTTCCTAAATGCCCTATGCTTTCAGTCATGATTTTCCACACTAACTGTATGGACAAATGACTGTATGGACTAATTCATTTTTATGACGTCAAATACAAATATTTAATAACATCCACAATATACAGTTGACATTTTACATTAAAAATCTCACTCCACAAAGGAGAAACTAAAGTTTGTAATGCCAAAATTTTTATGATCTTTCTTATGTATTCATTCCAAGGTTGCTATATGTAATAACAAGTCTTTGAAGTTTCCTAAATGCCCTATGCTTTCAATCATGATTCTCCACACTAACTGTATGGACAAATGACTGCACTAGCATGATTGCTATAGGTCAGGAAATGGTGAGGGAAAAAAAAAAACTTCAAGCAAGGGAAAAGTCAGGAAATTTCATTTCGAGTAAGGGAAAGTTTAAGTCTTTGAGAGAAGTCAGGAAAAAGTGAAATTTAAGAGTTCTAATTTATTTATTTGGTGTAATTAAGAATTAACATGAAATGTGTTGGAGTGGTAGAATTAAATGACAAGCTGGTTTTGGATTGCCTAGAAAATCAATCCTTTTTCCATGACTTTGTTACCTTAAGAAACTATCAATCCATATGCACTGTATGTGACTTTTTGAGCATATTATTATAAAATAAATGGGTGGATAGGTTTGCTGTGAGGTGAGGCTGGAGGCCATTACCAGGAGTAATTTAGTAAGTTGGTAAGGGGAATTTTACATTTGTCAGGGAAAAGTAAGGGAATTTCAAGATCCTGTGGCTGTGGCAACCATGACTAAATTCTAAGCCGAAAAGAAGAAATGGTATTGTTCAGAGATGAGTAATTTTTACCACAACTAATACAAACCCTATTCAGAAGAAAACTGTATTGCCTGTAGTAGTAGAGGAACAATACCTTTACCCAGATTAGGACATACATCCCCACCCCATAACAGTATATTATGTAAAAAAATAACAATGATAATAATATCAATACCAGCAATAATAATGGTAATAATACAATAATAATCATGATAATAATTACAAGAACTGAGAAAGTAAAAAAAGTGATGATATAATAAGTAAATAGTTACATAAATTGGGGTTCTAATTCTCATGGGAAAAACCATCATGAGTTCTTTAAAAACTAGCTTCGCGAGGTTTTGCGGGAGTCGTATTTCTAGTTAAACTTAGTTTCCGTCCTTTTTCTCCTGTAACTGACGAAGGTCTAAGACCGAAACGTTTTTTCTATTAAATTTTTAACTTTTTAACTTTTTTATCGTCAGAAGTTGTCCGTCCTTGCTTTATCTAACGTTTTTAAATTCATTTTTGTGGTGAGGCTTGGACTGTGAATCTTCATTGATCCTCCTGACGCAGTGGCATTCTTTGTTGGCTTGAGGCATTTTATAACCGTATATATATTTATATATATATATATATAGATATATATCTATATTTTAAAGGTGTCCGTTCGCAGGCCAGGTTACCTGGCAATAGTAGCGTATTTGAGAACTCCTGAATTTCCGCCATTTCGAATGCGGTGATGCCTTTTTGAAAGAAATGTAAATTTTGTGGAAACGGATTTCACTCGTCCTGGAAGTGTATCCCAGCAAGATGATCTCCGAGATATTCAAGAAAGAGTAGCCCGAGATCGTCGCCGAGTAAGTTCGAACACCGTGAAAATCAACACAAGGAAAGCACGACTCAAAGCAGGGAAAGAGTACGACAGCAGGGCGAATAACAACAGACATCCGTCATCGCAGCAAAGACAAAAACTGCTCGCTCTAGAAAAAGGCAAACGAAACAGCAGGGAAAAGGACCAGGAATTCAACCAAGTTAGTTTTGAATTTGAATGTGTTATTGATAGAAATACAGAACAGGAGTGAACGATTACATAACGAAATATATTAGCGTACTAAATTTAGCAAAACGGCTTAGAAGGGAAACCGAGTAGAAACAACTACAACGATTGGAGATGTCTCTGGAAAATAATTATATTAGTCTAAAAACGGAATAGGAAGACGACCAACAGATTACAAGAGAATGTAAGTAGGTATTTTTCATAATAAAGCGATAGCGTTTCCATTTTGAAGAAATTCCCAACACAGAGAGTTGCAGTTGTTATAACAATCATTTACAACGATGTGATCTGATATCATTGCAACAGTGAAAATATTGTAAATTTTCTTGATCTAGCAGCTATGTTTAGCATTTTCAACAGAATATATACCCAGTGTCACTATAAAGTACTGGTTCTGCAATATCATCAGTGATCAATGCGATCATTTGAAAATAAAGCAAATGTTATAACTTACTTCTGAGTAGTATTTCTCTTTGCTATATATATGTATGTATTCTCTGATTGAAAGGTTTCAATAATATTACGTATAGACAACAAGTTTCATAGCCTTTTCACAATGGGTCAGTTTTACCTTAGAGTTCAATGACCCCCCCCCCCCCTGATAATATTGCAATCTAGAAACCTGGCCATTTCCCACAAACAAAATGTTAATTCGAGCCTTAATTAACATATTAACCTTGTTACTTTCTGTTGTTTACTTCATTTTTATGATGTCAAATATCAATATTTAATAACAACCACAACATACAGTTAACATTTTACATCGGAAAAACTATATAAAGAAGAAAATAAATTTTGTAATGCCAAAATGTTTATGATCTTTCTCATATATTCATTGCAAGTGTGCTGTATGTAGTAACAAGTGTTTCAAGTTTTCTAAATGCCCTATCCTTTCAATAATGATTTTCCACACAAACTTTATAGACAAATGACCGCACTAGATTTCAAGCCTTTAAGAAGAAATGGTATTGTTTGGAGCTGTTTTGGTTACTACCACCTCTGATGGAAAGCCTATTAAGAAGATTTTTGTGTTGCTTGCAGTAATAGAGTAACAATACCTTTACAAAGGTTAGGGCATGCATCCCACCCCATAAAAATATATTATGTTAAACGTAAAAAATATAACAATAGTAATAATAATAATATCAATACCAGTAATAATAATAGTAATGATAATAATAATGATAATAATATAATGATAGTGCTTCTCATTACTATATGTCATTGGTTACAGTTCAATACCTCTGGCTGCCATGACTTTTTCGATGAAATGCCATCCTTATATTAAATCTTTCTTCTGCAGTTTTTATAATAGAAATTTGCATATATTCAAAATAATATAACCTTCTCTTGTTGGGTATGGATATTTTGCCTGTTTCTGTAACAGCACAATTAAACTTTCATGTGGTATATACTTTTAACTGATTGATGTTGATTTCACATTATTTTTTTACAGGAGTACGTAGTGCAGCAATCTTTTTCAACATATTAAGATTTCAATAACTCTTTATTTCACGTATTGTTTTTATGATATGACCTAAAAATAGAACAACCACATACTATACAGTCGGCACTCACTATTACCAAACCTTTATTCAAAGTTGTTGTAGAATCCAATTGTTTTATCCCCATTTTTTATGTAATGACATTGTATCTCACACTTCTGTTGATATGGCATCTCTTTTGAGGGAAGAGGAATTTTCTTATCTACCACTGAGAGTACCATTGCAACTGAAGAGAGTGCACAAATTGAAACATGCACTATTCATAATGCTGTCAATTGTGGTTACCTAGGAATGAAATAATGACTGCAGTAGACAATAAAATATCTAATCAGAAGATTCTTCTTACAATGAACCTCATCCAATTATAACCAAAAAACATAAACAAAAAATAATTGGAGCATTCAACTCATCCTCAGTGTAAGAACATATTGTGTTTAAAAGGGATGTACAACAAAGGAGACAAAGCAGTAGAGACTAAGAAAATAAAACTAAAAAAAAACAGGTTTTTACACCATGGTAAACACAAGCATTCATATCAACTCTTCAAGATTTCACCTGCAAAAGATTTACAATCATTTTCAATTTGTGTTAAATGAATATTATTGTGGTAATTCATCGACTCTGTATTCCCTGTGAAGATAATAAATAATTTTACTTCTATTCCCTCTGGTGCAATCTCAGTGGCAGTGAAAGAACTAAATGAAGGTCAATTTTTAAGCACTGTGTTGACCGGTATACTGATCATGTAATTTTCACCAGGTGTCACTAATTTTGTACCAAACATAGCATAACAAATAAAATAATGGGGATTACGCTGATATAAAAAATATAAAATAAAATATAAAAGCATTGTGACTTCTTCAAAAACTAGCTTCGCGAGGTTTTTGCGGGAGTCGTATTTCTAGTTAGACTAATAGAATTATTTTCAGAGACATCTCCAATCGTTGAAGTTGTTTCTACTCGGTTTCCCTTCTAAGCCGTTTTGCTAAATTTAGTACGCTAATATATTTCGTTATGTAACCGTTCACTCATGTTCTGTATTTCTATCAATAACACATTCAAATTCCAAACTAACTTGGTTGAATTCCTGGTCCTTTTCCCTGCTGTTTAGTTTGCCTTTTTCTGGGGCGAGCAGTTTTTGTCTTTGCTGCGATGACGGATGTCTGTCGTTATTCTCCCCGCTGTCGTTTCTCTATCCCTGCTTTGAGTCGTGCTTTCCTTGTGTTGATTTTCACGGTATTCGAACTTACTCGGCGACGATCTCGAGCTAATCTTTCTTGAATATCTCGGAGATCATCTTGCTGGGATGTACTTCCAGGACGAGTGAAATCGGTTTCCACAAAATTTACATTTCTTTCAAAAAGGCATCACCGAATTCGAAATGGCGGTTCAGCAGTTCTCAAGTGCACTACAATTGCCAGGTAACCTGGCCTGCGAACGGACACCTTTCAAATATAGATATATATTTAGCAATTATTCCACGAAATCGAGTCGTATATGAGCTAATAGCCAACGAGGCGCGTAGCGCCGAGTTGGCTATAGCTCATATACGACGAGATTGAGTGGAATAATTGTTTTATTATATCTCTAAACCCTCGCTTATGAAACACTGGAATTAGTTTGTACGACAAGAATTGACTTTGTTATTGTTTTTGAACAGAACCATGTTGTTGTCGAGCCGACATATTGTAGAGCAGATGTGTAAAAAAGTTTCAAACACGAGTCCGGCTCGTTTTTAAACAACTCTTTAATGTACTTGTCAATTTTTTTCGAGTTAGCAAATTAGTTTAAGAATTTAAGTGGAAAAAGTAGGCAGAAATAAGATAAAAACTCAGTTTACGGGCTTCACAGATCTTTCAAAATGGCGGCTGTTTGTAAGAGTTTCACTTGCGTTCGTAATAAACAATTTCGAAATATAATTTGCTCACTTACCGTCGAATAATTTCATCCTATATTTATTTGCTTCGGTAGTATTTCTTTGGTGTATGATTTTTAAGCTTGACTTGAATTTCTCCCTGTCTAATTCAAGAAATCATCCATCCATGATGGCCGTTTTCCGTGCCAATGGTATATGAGCTGATATACTATGAGTAGGGAACCAATCAGAGCGCGCGTTTGCTCATATACAAGGGTTGCAGATATAATAAATATATATATACATATATAAAAACTCTCGGCTCGATTTACTCGGGCTTGCGAGCCACGTGGTCTGACCGGAACCGACACGATTAGTAACCTCGCTACGCTCGGCCTTCGGCCTCGCTTCGCGAGGAATAATTAATAGACCAAACGAAAAAGATACAATACTGTGCATAAATTACATTATAAAGCGTGATAATTGCAGAACTAGGTTAAATTCAACCTAAAAACTAAAATAGTTAAAATAGATAAAACGGACTCTTGCAATGCGGTAAATATTACGGGAAAACTAGTTTACAAAGATATGCAGAAGAAACCTACGTTTACGCTGGACAGGGTTAATAACAAAATCCCAAATCGAGGCCTTTGGAGCATTAAAGGGTTGACAAACAACAAAATCCCTGGAGGGGCCCTTAAACAATAAGCTGTAATAAGATCCCAGGCAGGGCCTTTGAGCATACCTAACACCCAAAGAGCTGGCAAAATCCAAGGAAGGGCTTTTGGACTGCTTTATGGCGCAAACGCATATTTACACAAGAGAAAGTTAATTATAACAAATTCTGTTTTTGGAGTGAAATTCTTTTCTTTTATTTAAGCCATGGGGAGCCATAGAAAACAGTTGAGCACTCCAATAAGCCTCTTTCGTAATTAAAAACCTATCGATCTCGTCTAAGTCATTAGGGGCCTGCACCTGATCAATGCATTGGAATTCAAAATCATCCAAGGAGTGTGGAATTTTATTGAAATGTACTGCTACCTCACAAGTGGTTTTGTTTGTGAGCATAGCAGACTTGTGGTTACGAAACCTAACCCGAAAATCGGTGGTAGTTGATCCTACGTACTGTAAACGACATTTCTTGCAGGAAACTAAATAGATCACGTTTTTAGAATCACAAGAAAGCCTTGAATGAATGGTGTATTTTCTGCACGTTCTAAAACTTAGAAATGATTTAGATTCAACAAAGAAATTTCGACAGAGATCGCATCTATTTCTTTCACATTTAAAGCAGCCATTGTTTGGCTGAATTGTTTGTCCCTCATCGGCGGTTTTAAAACGAGATGGTGCTAATAATTCTTTCAGGTTTTTTGTTCTACGGAAAGATGGTATGATAGAGCCTTGAGGGAAAAGTTCTTTCAATTTAGGGTTGGATTGCAAAATCAACAAATGCTTTCTAATTATGCTACTCACATTAGGCAAGTTAGGATTAAATGTGAGAACAAATGGAAATAATTTCCTCGATTGTTTTCCGCGTTGCCGTAGTAAATCAATCCTAGAAATGGTGGAGGCTTTGGAGAATTGATCGTCAACTAATTTTGGGGGATAACCCTGATTAACAAGATAACCTTTGTACTCAACTGTTCTCTTGGCAAGGAAAGTTTCTTCAGAGCAATTTCTCTTCAATCTAGTCGCTACTCCAAAAGGAATAGCCTTGAAGACATGCCTGGGATGGCAGCTAGAGGGTGGAAGGTATAAATGGCTATCTGTAGGTTTAGAATAAACATCAGTTCTAATAAACCCTTCCACAAGATGTAAAGTAAGATCAAGTACGTGAAGCTCACGTTCAGAAAAAACTACCTCGAATTTAATAGTAGGGTATAGAGAATTGATATAATCAGTAAATTGATGTAAGGCAGGAAGGCCTTGCTGCCAAAGATCAAAGACATCGTCACGATAGCGCCACCACAAGGATGGCTTTATCGGACCGGAAAACTTAGCTTTAAGATCAATTTCACCCATGGCTAGATCGGCATAACTACATGCATTTTTTGGACCCATGGCCGTACCATGAATCTGAAGAAAGAAATTCTCTTTAAAAACAGAATGGTTGCTTTTCAAACAGATTTTTACAGCTTCTAGTATGCAAGTTACTAGAAGATACTTGTGCCATAGTTAACACACATTTACGTGCTTCCCACGAGAAGGTTAACCTCCTTCAACGGGAGCTCAGACTTCACAGGGAACAGTTGTTTTCTAAAGTTAACTATGGCACAGCCCTTTTCCTATGGAACGGTCTCAAGAGTGAAAACGCCTCTCTACTTCACACCCTGAAAGAACGAGAAAAGCGCAAGTGGCTCAAGACTATTCCTCTTGATCCTGGATTGGATTCACCCATCGCCACTGACAATCCATCTACAGTCAGACGCATTCGAAGGTACAATAAAGGTGCTAGGATTTCTAGGAAGCGCCAGCGTTTTCGTCAAAGGCGCAGATTGCCAAACCCCGTCAATACAGAGCATCTACAACAGCTAGATCCCGTTAACCTTTCTAGTCAGCCTATTGGAGCAGACCAGGTTAACTTGCTCCGGAAAGGACCTTCCTTTTGCCCCACGCCCAAAGATATCAACTGGCAGAGCGTGTATGACGATTTGGAGATCTTTGAAGCCCGATTACGGACGGCAGCTTTCTTTATGGATACCAATCCGGATGGCGACCTTCCAACCCCTAGCCATCTACCTCGTGTTCCGAAAGAAAAGAAATGGAGACCTCCTACGTCCAGGTACCCTGAACTTGAACTTTTTTTAGCTAATGTAAGGCGTGATCTTATCAATCCTGAGAACATTAAGCAACCTAGAGATAATCTTTCGCGAAAAGAACGCGTTGCCCTTAAGGAACTTAGAAACTCTAACGTAGTGATTCGGATACAGGACAAAGGTTCCCGTTTTGTTTTAATTGATGATAAAGAGTACGAAGAAAAAATGCTTGGTCAGCTCAACAACCAGCTGCACTATAAATCTTTGCAATCAGATCCTACCTCGAAGCATTTAGCGTTAGTAAGTAGTTGGTGTTCCAAATGGCTTGGAAAGGGTGAGATTTCCCCCGAAATAGCTAAGTGGGTTTTAAATAAGGAAGCGAAACCAGGAGTTGCCTTTGGGAACATTAAAACGCACAAAACGGGCAACCCGTTAAGACTCATTACCTCTTGTTGTGGTACGGCAATTGAGAACTTGTCGGCCTTTACCGAATTCTATCTGCAACCACTTGCTCGTAAATTACCATCATTTATTAAAGACACCACGGATTTGCTTAACAAAATAGGAGATCTTAACACGAGTGGCCCTTTTCCAACTGGCACCTGACTGGTTTCGTGGGATGTGGTTTCAATGTTCCCCAACATCGACAACAAACTTGGTCTTACTGCAGTTAGGAAAGCTTTGAATGCTAGGGAAAACAAAATTCCGTCCACATCTTGCATACTAGAAGCTGTAAAAATCTGTTTGAAAAGCAACCATTCTGTTTTTAAAGAGAATTTCTTTCTTCAGATTCATGGTACGGCCATGGGTCCAAAAAATGCATGTAGTTATGCCGATCTAGCCATGGGTGAAATTGATCTTAAAGCTAAGTTTTCCGGTCCGATAAAGCCATCCTTGTGGTGGCGCTATCGTGACGATGTCTTTGATCTTTGGCAGCAAGGCCTTCCTGCCTTACATCAATTTACTGATTATATCAATTCTCTATACCCTACTATTAAATTCGAGGTAGTTTTTTCTGAACGTGAGCTTCACGTACTTGATCTTACTTTACATCTTGTGGAAGGGTTTATTAGAACTGATGTTTATTCTAAACCTACAGATAGCCATTTATACCTTCCACCCTCTAGCTGCCATCCCAAGCATGTCTTCAAGGCTATTCCTTTTGGAGTAGCGACTAGATTGAAGAGAAATTGCTCTGAAGAAACTTTCCTTGCCGAGAGAACAGTTGAGTACAAAGGTTATCTTGTTAATCAGGGTTATCCCCCAAAATTAGTTGACGATCAATTCTCCAAAGCCTCCACCATTTCTAGGATTGATTTACTACGGCAACGCGGAAAACAATCGAGGAAATTATTTCCATTTGTTCTCACATTTAATCCTAACTTGCCTAATGTGAGTAGCATAATTAGAAAGCATTTGTTGATTTTGCAATCCAACCCTAAATTGAAAGAACTTTTCCCTCAAGGCTCTATCATACCATCTTTCCGTAGAACAAAAAACCTGAAAGAATTATTAGCACCATCTCGTTTTAAAACCGCCGATGAGGGACAAACAATTCAGCCAAACAATGGCTGCTTTAAATGTGAAAGAAATAGATGCGATCTCTGTCGAAATTTCTTTGTTGAATCTAAATCATTTCTAAGTTTTAGAACGTGCAGAAAATACACCATTCATTCAAGGCTTTCTTGTGATTCTAAAAACGTGATCTATTTAGTTTCCTGCAAGAAATGTCGTTTACAGTACGTAGGATCAACTACCACCGATTTTCGGGTTAGGTTTCGTAACCACAAGTCTGCTATGCTCACAAACAAAACCACTTGTGAGGTAGCAGTACATTTCAATAAAATTCCACACTCCTTGGATGATTTTGAATTCCAATGCATTGATCAGGTGCAGGCCCCTAATGACTTAGACGAGATCGATAGGTTTTTAATTACGAAAGAGGCTTATTGGAGTGCTCAACTGTTTTCTATGGCTCCCCATGGCTTAAATAAAAGAAAAGAATTTCACTCCAAAAACAGAATTTGTTATAATTAACTTTCTCTTGTGTAAATATGCGTTTGCGCCATAAAGCAGTCCAAAAGCCCTTCCTTGGATTTTGCCAGCTCTTTGGGTGTTAGGTATGCTCAAAGGCCCTGCCTGGGATCTTATTACAGCTTATTGTTTAAGGGCCCCTCCAGGGATTTTGTTGTTTGTCAACCCTTTAATGCTCCAAAGGCCTCGATTTGGGATTTTGTTATTAACCCTGTCCAGCGTAAACGTAGGTTTCTTCTGCATATCTTTGTAAACTAGTTTTCCCGTAATATTTACCGCATTGCAAGAGTCCGTTTTATCTATTTTAACTATTTTAGTTTTTAGGTTGAATTTAACCTAGTTCTGCAATTATCACGCTTTATAATGTAATTTATGCACAGTATTGTATCTTTTTCGTTTGGTCTATTAATTATCACCCTGTATGACGTAATTTATAGTACAGCATTGTATTTCTCGTTTTGCATTTTTTTCCCTGTATTGTATTAATCACGATGTCTTAATAGCACGATAGTATTTTTCATTTCGGTATGTAATCTCCCACACTGTAACCGTATTTAAACCTAGTTTCCGTCCTTTTTCTCCTGTAACTGACGAAGGTCTAAGACCGAAACGTTTTTTCTATTAAATTTTTAACTTTTTTATCGTCAGAAGTTGTCCGTCCTTGCTTTATCTAACGTTTTTAAATATATAAATATATATATATATATATACATATATAAAAACTCTCGGCTCGATTTACTCGGGCTTGCGAGCCACGTGGTCTGACCGGAAGCGACACGATTAGTAACCTCGCTACGCTCGGCCCCCTCGCTTCGCGAGGAAAAAAACGGAATCGGAAGATGACCAACAGATTACAAGAGAATGTAAGTAGGTATTTTTCATAATAAAACGATAGCGTTTCCATTTTGAAGAAATTCCCAACACAGAGAGTTACAGTTGTTATAACAATCATTTACAACGATGTAATCTGATATCATTGCAGCAGTGAAAATATTGTCAATTTTCTTGATCTAGCAGTTATGTTTAGCATTTTCAACAGAATATATACCCAGTGTCACTATAAAGTACTGGTTCTGCAATATCATCAGTGAACAATGCGATCATTTGAAAATAAAGCAAATGTTATAACTTACTTCTGAGTAGTATTTCTCTTTGCTATATATATATATATATATATAGAGATATAAATTATAGATTTTTAAACTTTTTTTAGATTTTTTACTGTATATATATATTTTTTTTTTTTTTTCGCTCGAAGTTGTCCGTCCTCGTTTTCCACAATTGCCTACAAATTTCATTACTCGAGGTTTGGACTACGAATCCTTTTGGATCCTTCTGGCGTGTGGCATCCCTGTTGGCTCGAAGCATCATAACTTTTTATATATATAGATATATATATATGTATGTATTCTCTGATTGGAAGGTTTCAATAATATTACGCATAGACAGCAAGTTTCATAGCCTTTTCACAATGGGTCAGTTTTACCTTAGAGTTCAAGGATCCCCCCCCCCCCCCCTGATAATATTGCAATCTAAAAAACCTGGCCCATTTCCCACAAATGAAATGTTAATTCAAGCCGTAATTAAGATATTAACCTTGTCACTTTCTGCTGTTTACTTCATTTTTATGATGTCAAATATCAATATTTAATAACAACTACAACATACAGTTAACATTTTACGTTGGAAAAACTTTATAAAGAATAAAATAAATTTTGTAATGCCAAAATGTTTATGATCTTTCTCACATATTCATTGCAAGTGTGCTGTATGTAGTAACAAGTGTTTCAAGTTTTTTAAATGCCCTATGCTTTCAATAATGATTTTCCACACAAACTTTATAGACAAATAACCGCACTAGATTCTAAGCCTTTAAGAAGAAATGGTATTGTTTGGAGCTGTTTTGATTACTACCACCTCTGATGGAAAGCCTATTAAGAAGATTTTTGTATTGCTTGTAGTAGTAGAGTAACAATACCTTTACAAAGGTTAGGACATGCATCCCACCCCATAAAAATATATTATGTTTAACATAAAAAATATAACAATAGTAATAATAATAATATAAATACCAGTAATAATAATAGTAATGATAATAATAATGATAATAATATAATGATAGTGCTTCTCATTACTATATGTCATTGGTAACAGTTCAATTCCTCTGGCTGCCATGACTTTTTCGATGAAATGCCATCCTTATATTAAATCTTTCTTCTGCAGTTTTTATAATAGAAATTTGCATTTATTCAAAATAATATAATCTTCTCTTGTTGGGTATGGATATTTTGCCTGTTTCTGTAACAGCGCAATTAAACTTTCATGTGGTATATACTTTTGACTGATTGATGTTGATTTCACATTATTTTTTTTACAGGAGTACATAGTGCAGCAATCTTTTTCAACATATTTAGTCTGATTTCAATAACTCTTTCTTACATGTATTGTTTTTATGATATGACCTAAAAATAGCGCAACCACATACTATACAGTCGGCACTCACTATTACCAAACCTTTATTCAAAGCTTTTGTAGAATCCAATTGTTTTACCCCCAATTTTTTTTTGGATGTAATGACATTGTATCTCACACTTCTGTTGATATGGCATCTCTTTTGAGGGAAGAGGAATTTTTCTATCTACCACTGGGGGTACCATTGCAACTGAAGAGAGTACACAAATTGAAACATGCACTATTCATAATGCTCTCAATTGTGGATACCTAGCAATGAAATAATGACTGCAGTAGACAATAAAATATCTAATCAGAAGATTCTTCTTACAATAAATCTCATGCAATTATAACCAAAAGACATAAACAAAAAATAATTGGACTGGCATTCAACTCATCCTCAGTGCAAGAACATATTGTGTTTAAAAGGGATGTACAACAAAGAAGACAAAGCAGTAGAGATTACAAATAAAAAAAACAGGTTTTTACACCATGGTAAACACAAGCATTCATATCAACTCTTCAAGACTTCACCTGCAAAAGATTTACAATCATTTTCAATTTGTGTTAAGTGAATATTGTGGTACTTCATTGACTCTGTATTCCCTGTCAAGATAATAAATAATTTTACTTCTATTCTCTCTGGTGCAATCTCATTGGCAGTGAAAGAGCTAAATGAAGGTCAATTTTTAAGCACTGTGTTGACCGGTATACTGATCATGTAATTTGCACCAGGTGTCACTAATTATGTACCAAACACAGCATAACAAATAAAATAATGGGGACTACGCTGATATAAAAAATAAAATATAAAAGCATTGTGACTTCTTCAAAAACTAGCTTCGCGAGGTTTTTGCGGGAGTCGTATTTCTAGTTGACCATGTAATGATCAGTGGACAAGTGAATTTAGTCTTTCTTCAGCCTCATCAACAGTTATCGCTGCCATTAATGTACATTTGGAAAGGTAACACGTTTAGCTTCCACTGAGTGGTTCAATAATCGATTAAGCCTTTCTTGAAATGAGCTTGAACAAGAGATATAAATCGATCGGCTAAATTCTCAGTTTGACAAATTCCGCACTATTTTGGTTGTCAGTGACAAGAAGAAACATATAAGCTAAAAACGATTGATAGAGCTTTTTAAATAATTTTACCAACGACCATTAATTTACTGAGAAACATCTCAGCTATCACGCTGTTGTGTATCTTCCCGCCTAAATTAATTTCAATTTTCAAAATATATTCATCCTTTCCGTACTTTCACATGAAAGGCTTCGTTTTCTGCCTTAGGCAACTGATATAGAGCAAGTGATAAAGAAAACGCATTACTTACCAGAATACTTGATAATCTTAGCTTTATACCACGAGGTGTGAACCTTATTTTTCTTACAGAAGCGCCAAGCAACAACTGCCTCGTCTCCCTCTTTGGCAGTGGATCCTTCTACAATATCGGTGGCTGGTACAACAGAATACTGGTTTTCTTCCAACCAAAAGACACAAGCAAACAAATTCGCACTCATATTTCCGCTAGTTAGTGCGTAAAGTAAAGTAATCAACAAAGTGCAAAAATTATGGTCGCCACCACGCGCCGCAGTTGTATTTGCATGCACACCCTCAAAGGCAATGCTAACCGAAAATCCCGCCTTAACTTTATCGAGTATCAGTTTCTCTATTTTCTCAATACCGAATGTTATCGATACCGGCCATTCGAACAGGTTTAGATCTAGTAAGACAATCCGTCAAGACATTTCCTAGACATTTAAGCTTAGTTAGATGCTAAATGTCTTTCAAGACATTTGCTAGACTTGCTAGACATTTAGTTTGTCTTGGAACGATCTAGTAAATGTCTAGAAAATCTTTGCTAGATCTAACAAAGGCAATTTTAGATCTAGCTGTTTTGGATCATCATACCGCCCTGACAGAGACTTTCTGTGGATTGTTTTTCAATCAAGAGTCATCACAGCAGCAAAACATGTCTTGGGAATTGAAAACAAGAGTGGATGTCCCACAAAATTCAAATTACCATCCAGCATGAATTTGTTGACCAAGTCAGAAAAACTTGATTTGCTCCATGAACTGGCTGAAAAAGTCATTGATACCTTTGTCTTTGAACAGTGCTCTTCTGTTGATGCCATAGTAGACACTGTATTGACTGAACAAGATAAGGAAACCCTGCTGAATCAACAACAATTAACACCTGATGGAAGATTCCCATGTCGATTTCCAGGCTGCAAGAAGTCATTTAAGTACCAGTGGAGGATTCCACAGAAAGTGAAGTCACTCCAACTGAAGAAATCAAATCTCATATCTCACCTAAAGATGAAAAGAAAACAAGTGATGATGTTTTCAATTACAACTGTACACTCATGTCCGACTGTTTGACTTGTTTTTTAATTTTCTGGATGCTATAAAGGAAGGTGACAGAATGAGACTAATGAGACAATATAAATATTTTATGTTGTACTGCAAGGCTGATGACCCACACAGCACTAAATATGCTCTGGAGTGTTTGTACCAATCTTTTCTGGTCTATTCCTTGTTGTCACAAAGAGATTGTGAGCGCTTTGTATGGAACAGATTCATAAACAATCATGACAAGAAAGGTACAAATATTGCTCTTGATGAAGCAACTGAACACAGCAATAATTTCATCAAGCAAGGTATCAAGAATCTTGGGCCAAATGTATCAGAACGAGCTATATCAAGAATATGTAAGGCTGAAAGTGCTACATCATCAATCCTAGAAAACCTTGATGAATCATTGAAACGACAAGCAAAGTCTGGTAAGCACTCAGACCCTTCTAAGGAGAAAGACTTGGATGAGCTAATCAAGAGGGCTGTCAAGACTTGGATATTTTTAAAGAAACTGAGGGATGCAGCTACATGCAGTCACTTCTATGGTTTCAAGAGAGACAGGTTGGAAGACCTGAATGGCACCAATTTACATAGGTGGATAAACAATCACAAAAAGAACATCTTAAATGGCATCAGAGCTAGATAAGTACAACAAAAAACCAAAATCTCTAAGGAGAGTTTTGCTTTAAAAACATTAAGTAAAATTTACACAATACAGCTGTTTCAAAAAAGGGTGAAAACTAAATACTGCATAATGAATAGCACAGTATCCCAAGACCAAAATGTGTCATAGTAACATTGTCTAAAGTAAGTTTTAACTTAATTTAAAAAATAATAAAATATATTTATTTGATTTTTATCAAACTCTATATTAATCAAAATACTAGCTAAATAATACTCTATATATTATTTAGCTAGTATTTTGATTAATATAGATATTTTTAATTTCAAATTAAAAAATGCCTTTTGGTCTTGGAGTGCACTATTCAGAAAGTAGTATTCAATATTCAACCTTTCTTGAAATAGATGTACAAAGATTTTTGACTTGACATTTAGTAAAGAGGAGAGTTTAGTGCATTTTCTCTTTTCCTTCTCCTAATGTACAGGAATATTACAGGCCTTTATCTTGACTACTTGGCTAATCCAGAAAGGCAACCATAAACTCACCGAAATCATTAAGGCCCATTTACATGGCACTATTTGCCGCACGCGACTTGTCGTGTAAGGCATGTCGTAAGCTTTTGAGCCATGGTTTAAAATGCTATGATATGTCTTGAGGCCGCGTACGTCTGTTGTAGGACCAGTTACAGCACGATTTTGAGGTAAGTTTGCCGTATACGACAAGTTGCGCGCGGCCGTGTAAATGGGCCTTGGATGTGTAAGAAACAACAATATCTTCAATCACAGGGCGAAAACACATATTTTGGTGTCTTTAGTTTAAAATTAAAGTTTAACTAAAGCCTTATCTTATCTTTAATTATCTTTAATGGCAACATGAAATATCCAAAAGGTGAAATCGATCTTTAATGAGTCTTTAATGTACCTTTTGTTGGACTTTATATTGCCAAACTTTAGGTCTAATTTTGGGGGTCTTTTCTTTCTCCCAAAACGTCCTATAAGGTTTTAACATCTTTAATTTTGAAATAAATCAAACTTAAAGTGTCATGAGATATTTCGATATCTTTAATTGGAAATTAAAGTTCGTCAAGGTAACTTGATCTTTAGGTGATCTTTAATCAAAATTAAGTTACCTTTTCACGCCTAGCCTAGAGTTAATTTGATCGGATGAAAAGAACCACGTGGCGCAGCCGTACGTATTTCTTATTCAGTATTTTCCTGGCCCTTGGATTTAGTAGAAGACAGAGAAAATGCAATTTGCAGCTGCTTTCCTTTAGGTTTCCCTTTACAACATTAATTCAAAGCAATAGAAACCATGGAAAACAATGGAGCTAAAGGATATGTCTATTGCGCCCGTTGTGATGTGGTATCACGATCAACCTTACAAAGACACGAAAGGAAAAGATATTCGGCAACCTCATGCAGTGAGATTAGACAATCAAAAGCAACTCTGTGCGGGTCAGGTTCAGAAACATCGAGTACACCCAAAGTTGTCAAAATTGCATGTTCATAATATTCTGCATAACAATAAAAAATTCTCTTTTTGGGTATCAACGGTTTTTCAGTTTTTTATATTGGCTTGCAGATTAACATCACATAAATTTGCAGATTGACATACCACCAGGCCAGGCTTGATGGATTGAGGTTTAAGGTTACTTTTATGTTCTCAATCCAGTCATTATACATAGCACTAACCCATAATACAATTACTGTCATCTTTCATTCACGGAAATCTTCCACAAAAGAACAATTAATATATTTAAAAATGTTAGCTTGCCTTTCCCTGAACCCTGTCCACAGTCCCCTTTATACTCCCCCACCAAATTTGTTAAGGACTTCATGGTTGTAATGTGGTCACTCAAAATGGCACAGACACTTTAAGATCTGGCAAAATGGCCTCACTTGTAAACTGTACCAAATATTAAGATCTCACAAAATTAAGATCTGTTAAGAAAAATTAAGATTTGTAACTTTAACAGGGCTGCTCCAAAAGGGAAACAAACCCCTAGCTATGGTAAAATGCTCTAACTCACTAACTGTTAAAGACAGTCTATACTACTTCATGCAATTTGACAAAAGCCAGACAAGCTAAGTTCACTGATCATCAATCATGAATTATTTGTATGAAAAGCCAAATTTATCAAGGAGTCAATAAATTAGTTGTAATGTGGTCACTCAAAATGGCACAGACACTTTAAGGTCTTGCAAAATGCCCTCACTCGCAAACTGTACCAAATATTAAGATCTCACATCAATAAAGGCAAAAAATCCCAAAGTCCATTTTCTGTTAAGAATGCAAAGGCAAAGTATACCAATGGAAAATCTGTAACTTCAACATGGTTGCTCAAAAAGGGAAAGAAACCCCTATTGCTGCAAGATGTTGTAGACTCGTAAATTGTAAAAGGCAGTCATGCATACTGAAAAAAATTACTCAGCAGTTTCAACAGGTTCCTCTTGTTTCTTTGGTAGCGGTAAAATAAAACATGAAGGAGATCCTCACTTAGCTTTGGTTGGGCAAACATTTTAATCAAATTGGGATCAGTGAGATCCAAGCAACAACAGCAATCACCACTGTCACTACCATTGTCCTCATCAATGTTATAGTTGTTCTTCTCTGGGACCAAACTACATGTACTCTGATCTTCTTCAGTGGAATCACTTTGTTCCATGTACTGCACCTCAGTTCTGTAACCTTTCAATCTCCTCTTACATTTCTTCAATTACTCCCTTCTTTTATCTTTGTTATGCTTTTCCATCTACAGTAAAAGAATCAGTTGGAGAGAAAACAAGTTTGAACCAGTAATGAATACATGGGGATTACTACACAGGGTTAAGCAAGCATTACATAGTATACGTGAACAAAGGGACAGCTAAGAATTTGGAATTTCAAATATTGGCTATGCTCTTCAAATTTGTAACATATCAGAAGCCATGTTATAGGGTTTTCAAAGAGAGAGTCAGCTTAAATTCAGAAAGACTCATGATGTATTTGCCTTTTACATAAATTTTCTCACTATCTAGTTTTGTTAACCACTCATGAATGCACTAAAACAAACGAACTACTATATTGGAGGGAAAATACCCCCCCACCGTTTTAATTTTGTTTTTATGCCAGTAATTATGGTGATTTTTATTTATTTTATTTATTTTTTATATAAAAATTTATCAGAGATTTTTCAAAGATTTTACAAGAGATTATACCAGAGATTTTTTATAAATTTGATTTTCTAATTTGATTTAAAGAGTAAAATAAAAACTATTAAAATAGATGGAAAATCTTCAAAAATTAAATTTAGTAAAACTGGAACCTCTAGCCAGATGGTATAATATTAGAGGTCGATCTAAAATGCGTAAAGCAGAACTTATCGAAGCGTTGAGTAATATTCCTGAAATAATTGATAATATTCAAGAAATCATTGATAATATTGAAGAAATTATTGCAGCATTACGTAATACACCAAAGAGACCACCAAACCAACCACATTTACCACTTCCAATTCCACATATTACACCTTTAACTCCACCAGGTACACCTCCACCAACACCAACACCAGGTACACCCCCATCAACACCACCACCACCACCACATACTAAACTTCCTAGAAAAAATATCTCCAATCAGTCACAAAGAGCCACCATTCCCCCAAAACCAATGATCAAAAATTCAAAAGTGGGAGAAAGAATAAAGTTTTTTGAATCGCTTAAGGACCCCAACAATAAAATTACCCCCGATCAGGTAAAAATAGCCACCTCTAAAAAATCTAAAGCAGTGAACAAAATAAAGTTTTATGATTCGCTTACAGTTACCACTAATAAAAATATCTCCAATCAGTCACAAAGAGCCACCATTCCCCCAAAACCAATAATCAAAACTTATAAAGTGGCAGAAAGAAAAAAGTTTTATGAATCGCTTAAGGATCTCACCAATAAAAATATCATCAAACCGATGAAAAATACCACCAATCAAACACAAAAACCTACCACAGACACAAGTACTAAAAAAACTGAAACAAACAAACGACGGCCTCCAACAACCCTTATAGTCAGACCACTAAAACCAACAGTTACGGAGGGTGAATTGAATGAAAGGGAAGAACAAACCCCACCAAACCAAAATATCCACGTGATTAATGCTGATCTTAATAATGACTTATCAAAAATTATTTTTAACAATCTAAAACCGTACACAGAGATGCGTTCAAGAATTGTTTACAGTTTTATGGCTAGAATTCATCGTGGGAGTGGAGAAATAGCTGATTACCCCTCAAAAACACTTCGTGGGGAGGGAACTTTTACAAGTTTATCTGAAATAGAGGGTTATATCGAAAGGTGTGAGACTAAAAGGTTAGATTTGGAGGATGAAGATGTGTGGATGAACGAGTACCTACCAGCAACAGAGGTCGTTGAAACCCCAGGTGTATATCAAGGCAGAGTTGAGTTTATTGAGATACAGGTAAAAGTTATTCACAGCAATGAACCATTAATGGGATGTGGGCCCTTACCAGATTGGATACGTAACAAGAAATCAATTCATTCCATTGATACTTATGATGACAAGCTATGTTTTTGGAGATGTCTTGCAATTCACTTTGATTATTGTGATAAAAAACCTAGACCGGGCGAGAAAACGACCAAAAAGGCTTTAAAACTAGCCCAAGATTTTTACAATGATGAAAAAATGAAAGTTAATCATGTGGAGGGAATGAAATTGGTTGAACTTGAGGGTATTGCTAAGAGGTTTTCTGTTAACATCCGTATTTTCGAACCAAAAAACAAAGAAGTTTGGATGTTAGTGTATGGTAAAGACCGAATCAAAAAGAATTTACCATGTGTAGATATCGGACTTTATGAAGGTCACTGTTTTTACATCAAGGATATAGAGCTGTTAACTAAACTATGGGAATGTTCTGGATGTCAACAAAGATTTAACAGACATGATAATTATAATAGACACATAACAGAAAAAAGATGTTCAGGAGGAAAGACACAATTGATATGTGAAGGGAAAAAGTTCAAACACATCATGAACAGCTCAGAAAAGGTGTTTTATGGAGGTAATACACAATTTAGTTATGATGGATGTCGATGGATCGAAGCACAATCAAAGAATATTGGTAAACACATTCATCACGCTCTCTGTGGGCATGGTGGTGAGCGGTGTGTGATGAACGATGAAAAAGAAATTTTGGTTGATGGATACGAGCCGGAGACTAGGACCGTTTTTCAATTCTATGGGTGTAAATGGCACGGCTGCCCCTGTTCAAGTAACGATAAAACTAGATACAATGAAACTCTCGAAAAGGAACAGACGATTAGAAGCTTGGGATATAATGTTGTCTCGGTTTGGGAGCATGAAAAACCTGAATTAAGTTATATGGTATTTGAAAAGGAATTAATCCCATACCCATATTTTATTGTTTGGGATTCTGAAGCAATACAACACAATCTTTCTCAACAGAGGACTGCCGACCTAACTTTTCTCAACAAACATATTCCAGTTAGTATAGCTGTCGATGATAATTTTACAAACAAACCCACCTTTCTTGTAAACTCGAACCCAGAAGAGCTTGTTAAAGACTTTATTTCAGATTTAGAACACCGCCAAAAAACCATTAGCGAAAAAATTAGAAAAAAATACCCTATGCCTGATAAAGATTCTATCCCCAAGAACGTACTGGAACAGTATGAAAAGTGGTGTAATCAAGTCCCTGTTTTAGGTTTTAATAGTGGTAAGTATGATATCAATATGATTAAAGAATATTTTGTAAATTCCACTACCGAGCAAGAAGGAGATATTTTTGTAGCAAAGAAAGATAATAGGTATATGTTCCTGACAACTGACCATTTTAAATTTTTAGATGTAATATCCTACTTAGCCCCCGGACTATCTTTTGATAAGTGGTGTAAAGCAAATAACTGTAAAACACAAAAACTTGTATTTCCTTACGAATGGTTGGATAGTTATGAGAAGCTTTCTCACGTAGGCCCTGTTGAATATGAAGACTTTTACTCAAGTCTCAAACATGAAATAATAGTGACCCCTGAAGAATATGAAAAATTTTAAATGGAATTTCAAAAACGGGGTTGTGTTACCATGATGGATTGGTTGAGGGACTATAACATACATGACGTTGTACCTTTTAAAGAAGCTTTAGAAAAGACACGGGAGCAATATTACCCAGATAAAATTGATATTTTAAAAGATGCTGTATCTATCCCCGGTATATCAATGACATATGTACTTAATAAAGCCATAAAAATGAGAAAGAGAGGTGAGCCTGAATTATTTGCTCCGGGTGATCCTTGCCATCGCAAATGTGATAATGCTTGTAGAAAAAAGGGTTGTAAAGAGTGCTGCAAGGTAAGGAAAGAATGTACAGAATGTCTTAAAAACAAGGCTTATGAACTCTTGAAAACAGGCATGGTTGGAGGTCGTAGCGATGTGTTTAAGCGGTATGCAGAAAAAGATAAGACAATGATTCGCCCTCATAAATACGAAAATCCAAAACCCTGCAAGATTATCCGTGGTGACGATGCAAATAGTTTATATCTATGCCAATCAGGTCAAGAAATGCCTTGTGGTAAAGAGAAATACATTGAAGCTGAAAACCCAACAGATCCTGAATATGTTAAGAAGATGTGTGACGATATTCTTACAGACAAATTTTTTGGTTTTTGTCAAGTGGATATCCATGTCCCCGAAAATCTCAAAGAAAAATTTGAAGAGTTTTCACCATTGTCCGTTGTAGCTAATATTCCTGAAGAGCTAGTCCCCGAACATATGAAAGAATACCAAAAAGCTACGGACAGAAAAACTCTAAAAGACTCTAAAAAATTGTTGGGTGTTACCAAGGCTAAGAAGATCTTACTATATACACCCTTACTTAAATGGTATCTTAATCATGGATTAGTGGTAACAGCAGTATACGTGAGTTTAAAATATGTACCAGGAAGACCTTTTGAATGGTTTCCAGAAGAAGTTAGTAACGCTCGAAGGGATGGAGATATTGAGGTTCTGACCGAAAAGTTACGTGAAGCTGTTAATAAAAACAAGAGAGATGATGTCATCACTATTATTAATCATTTGAAGCAATTCCCTGATGTACTCCCATTGATTGAAGAGAATAAAGACATTGAAGTGTTGATTGAAAAACTAACTTCCGAGTATGAAGGTTGCAAAGAACTGGCTGACACTTTCAAACTAAAAGGAAATTCGTTCTATGGAAAAATGATTGAAAACCTTGAAAAACACAAAAAAATAAGATATACTAAAGACGAGAAGGTGGTTGATATAGCTTTTAGAAGTCCTTACTTTGAGGATATAGAACCGATAAATGAAACATATGAATTAACAGAACGAAAACGACAGGTAAACATAACTCGTCCTTATCAGTGTGGTATAGCTGTATACCAATTGTCTAAATGTCGAATGTTGGAATATTACTACGACTTCCTTGATAAATATATCGATCGAAGGGATTTTGAACTAATTCAAACGGACACCGATAGTTTCTACTACGCACTGTCGGATGAAAACATAGATAATATTATAAAACCCGAATTACAAAAAGAATACTTTAGTGGAGGGAAAGAAAAATTCCTATCAACCTCAAAATACCACGACAGGACTCCAGGTCTGTTCAAGTTGGAGTTTGAAGCAACTCGAATGATTGCTCTTTCACCAAAATGTTATTACGCCGAAGATGAGAACGGAAAAACAAAGTTTAGTTGTAAAGGGACCATACATTACCAAAATGATATGACATGGAATCGATACCAAGAAGCTTTGAACGGGGCGATAGATAAAGCTCAAAATACAGGATTTAGAGTTAACAATAATCAAATTGTAACTTACATTCAAAATAAATTAGGATTGAACGCCTACTTAGATAAACGTATTGTTTTAGACGATGGAATTCACACAAAACCCTTGTATTAACTCATTTCAAAACAGAATTAGGGGGTAACTCAGTATCATCTGGTACAACTTGAAGTTCTTCCCTCACAAAACCGCGCCTAGGTCCATCTAATAAATAATACAACACCGGCTGATTAGATGAAACCACACTACGTGATATATCATAAACCTGAATACTCCAAATGGGGTCTGTAGCGCGTCTTCGTTCTCCACCCTCAAGTTCACCAGGAGCGAGTTAGTATCTAACACTAACCTCAATAGAGTACTAAAGTGATGACATCACAAAAACTAAATTTCCACAATTATGGGATTTATTGAGACATTTCAAAGGAGCATGTGGAAAAATGCCTACCGGCCAAAAATCAGCCTCTCATGTCAATTTTGGAGTGAGATATTGCAACTTTTACGCTCCAGTGATTCCATACAAATCCTTCTTATTTTGTCTCGGTTCCAAACGTTTAGAACAGAGACAAAATAAGAAGGATTTGTATGGAATCATTGGAGCGTAAAAGTTGCAATATCTCACTCCAAAATTGACATGAGAGGCTGATTTTTGGCCGGTAGGCATTTTTCTACATGCTCTTTGCAAACATCTTAATAAATCCCATAATTTCAAAAATTGAGATATTTGTGACGTCACACTTTAGTACTCTATTGGCAGCCTCACTTCATCAAGTCCAACAACTCGCTTATATTTGGGAGGATTAATATCAACCTCTTTCAGTTTTATTGCTTTTACAGGCTCTTCACCAATTATTCTCGTTGGTGTACTATTCAAAGTTTTCAAAATAGCCGGCAATCGTTTTACCCATACTCTAGACCTATCATCACTAATCATTTCTTGTGCATATTGATGACTAAATAATCGTTCACTTAATGTTCTATTTGCTCTTTCAACAAACGCTTGAGCTCTATGGTTTCCAGCTTCAGACCGTTGTATGTTTACATTATATCTATTCATAAGTTTTGTCACATCACCCATAAATTCTCTTCCAGGATCAACAATTAATGTTTTAGGATATTTTAACTTTCTGGAATATATTTTTGTAAAAGCTTTTGATACCTCATGACTTTCTTTTGATGTTAATGGTTCTGCATCTTTGTATCGACTAGCTACATCAATCACAACCAGAGCATATCGATAAGTCTTTCTTCCAACTCTATCATGTGGTAAAAATAATAAATCTGCTTGGTGAATCTGATTAGGTTTATCCACTGTCCAGTGTGGTCTAGGGATATACTTTGGAGGTGGTAGATAGATTTGCCATAGAGCCTGTTTCTCAAGCCATCTTTTAGCCTCATCTTCACTAACTTTTGCTTTCTCAGCTAATTTAGGAATTGCGGAATATCCTTTCCAATATCCATAAGTTGAATAATATATTTTTGATAATATGTTTTCGTTACTCATTTAAAGATTACTCCACCCTTCCTTAAAATAAAATATGTCACAAACTATATCTGAAAAAATTAACCCAAACAGGATTCCAAGAGAGCCGCTCGGTTTGAAAGCGGAATCAACATTGAATAGAATTACACTAAATCCATCATCAGCCGATCCTGGAGAAACACTATATATAAATATTCCAAAACTTACTGAGAATTTAGTTCTTGTACCTGGAAGTTTATCTCTAGTATTTAACTTGACTGTTGATGGTCATGCTGATAACACCCTCGTGAATAATGTAGGTAGTAACCTTGTATCCAGACTCAGGGTTCTTTTTGGAGGTGAAACATTACAGGATACTCAAAGATACGATCTATTTCAAACCTACCATGACTTATTCTTAACAGATGAAGAACGTGAGGATAGATTAAAACAAGGTATTTCTTCTGAAAACATTAGGAAGCTTAGGACAAATGCAGGTGATAAGGTAGACACAGATGCTAAGGAAGTAGCTCTTGCAGTAGTACACAACACCAAGTATCATATCCCACTAAATCATCCTATTCTCAACGATCACGGGGTTTTCTATCCAAAGGCGTTAGATCATCAATTAATATTTGAGATTACACTGGATCCAGTTTCTGATATTGTTGTTTATTCTGACACGACCAAGCCTCCAACTTACAAAATCACAAACCTTGAGTTGGAATATTCTTGTATCTCAAGTGAATACTTAGCTCGTGAGGCACAGGCAGCTTATCAGGTTGGTAAAGGATTCTTTTACGAGAATGTCACTCTACATAAAACTTTCACAATATCCAGACCTACTGACAGTGTTATAAACCAGCATATTAATCTACCTAGAAGATCAATTACAGGGATATTGTGTTTGTTTACATTACCATACGGTGGAGGAGCACGAGACTCTGAGAATTTTTTCAATCCAGGTATCACCTCAATCAATATCGATGTTAATGGTGTACCAAATCGTTTATACTCTAAGTGAATGGTGCCGTCAGACCTCTGGGAGTCGGTAAAGAAACGTTTCGGAAGAGATGGTGTAAAGGAAAAGGATTTTTATGGTAATAAGTTTGCTCTGTGGATTGATTTGAGAACACACCCAGATAATGGTATTCATGGAGGGGGTCTGGCCTTAAACAATGCACAAGATGGTGTAAAAATAGAAATTAAAAGAAATCTTAGTGGATCTGGTATTATGACATGTTACATGTTTGTGGTAGCTGATGCGTTAATGGAGATAATGAATTCAAACTTAAGATCAATCATGTATTAGTTAAAAGATGGAAGAATTACGAGATAAAGTTCCTTTTCATTGCATTATAACTGGACCAACAAATTGTGGAAAGACAAAGTACATAATTGATCAGCTCCGAGGGCCATTTCGAAAAGTTTTTGAATACATTGTTCTAATATGTCCGACTTTTTCTAAAAATAAAACCTATCATAATTTTGCTCGCGGAGATAAACATTTCTATGTATTTTCACCAGATGCTAGTAACATTGATGAGATTAATGAATTGTTAACTGATTGTCAAACTTTGTTCTCGGGTACTAATACACTAATAATTTTAGACGATTGTGCTGTTTCGAATGATCTAAAGAAACGATCGAACAAGTTTATAGATCTAGCATTCTCTGGAAGACATCATGGATTATCAGTGTGGGTTCTCACTCAGCAATTAACATCCATTGCAAAACCATTCCGTGAAAATGTGGCTTGTGTTGTTACATTCCATAATCCATCACAGAAAGGTATGAAGATGCTTTTTGAAGATTATGGAGGTGATTTAGACTCTGAAACTATTAAAAAGTTTGTAGAACTACTGAAAACTGAAAAATATTCTAGACTATGTTTGTGTTTACGTTATCCATTCCAATGTTATTTAGAGATTCCCGCGGTGATTTAAAAGAATCTATGTTTTATTACAAAATTAAAATATGACAGAAGTTGAAGATTATATAGAAGAACAACCAGAGGTAAAAGATGAGATTAAAGATAATGATATTGAAATAAAACAAGAATCACTAGCTATTATCGCAGTTCTTGGTACTACAAAGGAATATTTAGGTGTTGAGATGAGTCTTGGTGATATAAAGAAACTCACGGTAAAAGATGTTGAAAAATATTTTAATCGATATCAGACAGTATTAGGCAAGAAAATTAATGGTGGATTAGTAGATTCATCTCTTCAATTAGTTTCTCAAGTCATTTCTTACATGGTTCCTGTAGATGATATAGAAGCGCTTTGTAAAGATTTGAAGAATGATGAGTTGGTTAATCGTGAACTTACAAACTTTGTAGGTCTATTAGCATTAAAAGGGGGAAGATTGGTAGCACTTGCTAGCGGACTATTTCAGGTTGCTAAACACATTAAAATCAACAAAGTACAAGAAGTTTCAAGGACAATTACAGATAATTCTAACACAACTGAACATACTACTTAGCACAACTTAACATACTACTTAGCACAACTGAACATACTAATTAACACAACTGAACACAACTGATTTAAAGATTCTTTACTTTTTGAACTAAAATAATAATGTCAGAAGAAGTTGTTGAACAAATTACAATGGATCCACCTACTACTAAAAAGAAAGCTGTTAAAGAGAAAGATCCTAAAAAGGTTGTAGCTGGTAAGAGAGCAGCAGAACAAAACAGAATAGCAAGAGAAGCGTTAGCTAGAGAAATGAAACGTGAAAAGGAACAAGAGGAGGCTAAACAGGAAGAAAATTCAAATGAAGAAGAAACCACAAAAGCATGGATTCCAGAGCTATCTTTTACTACTGTATTATCTATTGTTGGAATAGGTTTCACCGCATTTGATATGTTTATGAGATATTACAAAAATAGAATACCGACTAAAGTTCCTCCTTCAAATATTCCCACACAACCCTCCCAACATCCACCTCCACCTCAACCAACTCCGAAAATAGCAATGATATGAGGAAAGTAGTTTAAAGGTTTTCTATATCATCAATAAAAATTATGTCAACTGAAAACAAACTTGTGAAAACTGTTACTGATTCAGCAGTCCTTATCGGATTAGCAGCTGGAGTTGGATATGTATCCAAAAAGGCTCTGAAAGAATCATTTATGAACGATCCCTCCTCAAGTATTACAAACTATGCTAAATGGGTCGCTGTCCTATCCGGTAGTATGTACCTAAAAACATATTTAGAGGATCAAAAGATTTTACCAAATTAAAGATTTATGGCGGAAATAGCAATGATGGTTGGTGGAGCTATATTGAATGCAACTACATTTGTAGGCGGATCATATCTTGCAAAATATCTCTCAGGTGATAAAACAGATGCAGAGAAAATACGACACGACAAGGCAATAGAAAAATATCAAAAAGATTATGCTACATACCAGGAAAAGAGACAGAATCTAATTGATTGGTACTCTAAACAGAAGGATGCTAAATACCAGGCTTTAAAAAATATTTCGAATACAGATGAAGCTTTGAAATTTTATAGTCAGACACATGAACCAAAATTCTCTGATTATTATAGACCTAGTGACAATCAAAAGATGGGTGAAATGGCATATGTAGGTGGTGGTATGTTGGCATTGGGTTATATGGTTAGTAAATTCTTTTAGTTAATTGTGTGACCAGTTTAAAGATTTCTTACTGATGAGTAAAAAATCATGGCAGAAGGTGGAGATATACCAGATAAAGAAAATCCTTTTGATACAAAAGCTGATCTAGGTGGTGATGATAAGGATGAAAAAATTTATATGACATCCACCACTATTCAAAATGATGATGTTTATGAGGAGGAAACCTCATTTGGTGGTGATGGTGAAAAATCCACACTGATTAAGGGTGCTAGACCTAAAACCAAATCAGGATATACACAATTACCGCAAAAAGAGATAAAGATGAATGATATGGAGATTGAAAGAATCAAAGATGAAATCTGGACTAAGATTTTAAGTGAATTTCCAAAGGCCAAACCTAATTTTCTTTTCAAATACGATGAATTGGGTGAAATCAAAGTTAAAATGATTGGTTCAAATCCAAGATATAAATTTCATTATTTATTCGATAAATATGGTAATCTGAACAAAGGAGTACCAAAAACGATTAAAGATGATCTAGGTCCTAGAGTAGAAAAAGTTTTTGAAGATATTGATCGTGAGAAAGCTAAGATAGAAGAATTAAAAAAAGAAGAGAATGATAGGATAAAATCTCTAAAAAATGAACTGCTGAATACCCCAGAAGAACTTAAGGAAATTGAAACTAGAGAGAGAAAAGTTGTTGGGTATGATAATGAGTTAGCTAAGAAAGAGAGTGAGGCTGAAGAGTTACTTCAAAATATGTCATTACGAGATCGTGTGAAGGCCATCTTCAAAAAGTACGGTTTTACAGTATTTGCTGTTGTAAGTGCAGTAGGTGTGGTTATTAGTGTTATCGTTTCTAATCTTTCTAAAGGTTTAACCAAATTGGGTAAAGGTGTTGGTAATGGGTTGAAAGCTATTGGTAAGAAACTCGGTGAAATATTACCTGGAATGGTTGGAGCTATCGTGAGCTTTCTGTTCAAAACAGCGGGTGAGGTTATTGGATTTTTAGGTAAGAACGCTTGGCTTTTGATAATGGCTGTGGTTCTATATTTTGTGGAACAGTTTAAAAAGAAGAGACGGTAAGTAAAAAAACATGAAGAATGATACAATTTTTCTATATATCACTATGCTAACTCCTGAAACAAGAATTTATCTAGATCCACCCTTAACCAATGTAAAAGAGATACAATTGATATTTATCTACACGAATATAGCGCGGTATGACAAGCCTTTCTACTTAATGTGTGATATTATAGAGCCAAAGTCTTCATATTCCAATATAATCCCCAGCGGTGAAAATATAGAACTTAAACCCTCACAACTACTATCTGTTATTCCATCTCCAAATAATACTTGTTTAAGAGTTCCAAAAAACAAAAATCCAGTCAACTACTTTACTTTATTGCTTTTAGATGAAAATGGAAAAAAGGTTGACTTGAATAACAAACCTGTTCGAATTTAATTAAAGATATCGTGTTGATCAGTAAAAATATGGAAGACTACAATAGAATTTATCCACAATTACCTATGAATGGTGATCCAAATAATTTCAGACTACAAAAGTCATGCGAAGTACTACATAATCTTCAAAAGGAAATTAAACATTACGAGGATGTTAGGAAAAAATACAATAGAGCGAGGGGAATATTTACAAAAATAAGTGTTAGTAGTGGGGTGTTTTCAGTTATTTTATCTGCAAGTGGACTTGGAACCTCCCTTACTGGTTTTGGTGCTGCTGTTGGTATCCCATTAGGAGCGGTGGGAGGTGTTTGTGGGGGAATATCGGTTGGATTCGGTGCGGCTTCTAAACGACTTTCCCATAAAGTTAGTAAACATGAACAGACAGTTTCTCTGGCAAAAGCAAAAGTAAATACCATTCACGACTTGGTTTCAAAGGCACTGAAAGATAACGCTATCTCTGACCAAGAATTTTCGTTAATTTTAGCAGAGGTGGACAAGTTTGAAAAACTAAAACTCGAAATTCGTCAAAAAAACAGGAAAGATACAGAAAAAAACTTAAATATGAATCAGATAAGAACAGAGGTTCGGGCGGAAATATTAAAGGAGTTAACAGCTCCCGTACGTTGAAAATGTCATTTGAGAGAACGCCTGTAGGATGGAATTGTTATGCTGGTATTAGAAAAGAACGGTTTTGATTTAAAAGCATCCTATTATCAACGTAAATAATAAGATGGGTTTACTTAATGATTTCAGAAATAAGTATCCAAATGCTGATACAGGTAAATTCGAAGTTGTAGCTGATCCTTATGGTGGTTACATTAAGTGGAGATTCAATGGAACAACAATCATGTCTCACGATGACCCTACTGGAAAAACATGGACTGATGACCTATCACCTCGTCTGAAAAGATTGTTATGGAAAGATTTAGGCTTGGAGGATGATGATGCATTGAGTTCATTCCCAAAGAGTTTAACTATAACCAATCGATCTTACCCAATACCTGCAATTGATTTTGATGACTTTACAAGTGACATAACAAAAATGCTAACCTCATTGGATATATACGTGTCAAATAAGAAGAAATTCACAGCAAAGATGAGAAACATATTTACATCCCAAGTTGTGACTTTCAAATTTGGTAAACAGAGTAGAAAATGGTTGAACGCACCTGATATGAATTATTGGCCACAACAACTTAACTTTGCAGTATGGTGTGCGACATCTGGTTGTGGTATAAGTCCTTTTGAAAGTCTAAATTATCCTAAAGTAGTGAGTAGCTTCATTAAGTTTCATATATATTTCACAATAAGGAGGATATTATATGAATTGAGTCTTCCCTTACCTGATGAGCAACCTTTTGTAATAAATAATAATCCCTATAATAAAGTTGCATATCAACGATTGTGCGCTGAATTTGGAATATCAAAAAACTCTGATTTTAGATGAAAAGGTGGTAGAAATGGTGGATTGGGAGATATATTCCTTGATTATGGTTCTGGATATAATGGAAGAGGTGGTGGATATCAAAATGTACATATGGTAAGGAATTACGATGTTGAAGCTGATCAATGGCCTGGTGAAGGTGGTAAATTTGCTGATGAAGGTGGTAAGAAGGAAAAGGGTAATCTCATCTCATTTATCCGTAATGATGACTTTGCTGATTTCAAATATGCTTGGTTTATCCCAACAAGTGGTCATGGACTCACTAAAGCTGGACTTGGTAGATTGAATCGATCTGCTGAAGTTTTTGTTTACTGTATATTGGGAGCGCAAGTCAACACTAGAAACTCAATTTATGGTAATGGTGGTGGAGCGATTGAGACTCAACAAGAATTCTTAGCTTTATTTGAAAGTAGTGTGATCGAGAATGACATTTCTAGTTCTATCCAAAGGTATCAATTAGCTGTACAGGAAGCGAAATTACGACTTGATTTAGCTATCGCTCCTGGTGTATGGCTAATGCCTAGTAATATGATAATCAACACTGAAAGCGTGACTGGTTTTAATAATAAACTTATGAAAGCGAGCAATGATATGAATTTTGGAGTAAATAATTCACTAAACACTGAAGCAAAACAGGTTGGAATAAGTCATAACATGGGATCTTCAAAGGTAAAGTTACCACATAGAACTGAAACGAAACCAAAACCCTCAACAAAAACAGACTCAACGCAAACATACTCAACGAAACATGAAAATAATATTGACTCAACGCAGCATGAAAAGAATATATTAGCATTCATGGTTGTCGCTGGTGGATTAGCGTGGTATCTATTTCGGTAGTTCATAACCATTTCACGTGATTATCATTGTTTGTAAATTAGTGTTCACGTGTAGAACAATAGATTGCATACTTTTACGACATAGCAAGAAGCAAGTTGAAAAGTGGATTTGAAGTTGAAAAGTAGATTTTATGTTTACTTTAAAAAGGCTGGTTTCTAACGTCGCTCAGGAATGTGATTACGTCAATGCAAATTTTGTTTTTGTTAAGACTCCATTATAGAAATTTAAAGATGAATATGGTGTAATCAAACAAAAATGTTGAGCATCACCATGTATGAGTCTGAAACTAGGGTGTATTTGGATCCGCCACTAGAAAATCTTCGGGAGATACAACTCCTGGATTGTAATATAAAAACCAAAAGATTGATTAATTTCAAAGATCAACAGATATTATTCAATGATAAGAATCAGCCCCTCATAATAATTCAGCCCAGTACATATTCACTGCGTAATATTCAATCGATCTTTCTTAATGATACTGATAGGGCGAAGATAACAATAATTGAGACTGATACTGTTGACTATCTATATTCTAATAAAATCTCCAACATTAAACTTACGAGAGGGTTACAAGTTGGTTTAGGGGTGCCTGAAGTCATAAATCCTGGTAAATTATACCCCATAAATATACAGATTAAGGAACCGCTGAGACTTATGTGTAGTATAGTAGATAATAAGTCGTCATATATGAATAAAACTCAATATGGAGAACTTGTGAAACTCTCACCATCACGCCTACTTGCTAACATACCCTCACAGGAATATCCAACAATTCCAGTTCAAAAATATGAGAGCCTCATAAACCACTTCGATTTAAGCATCTTAGACATTGAATGGAAAAAACTTGATCTGATGGGTTCTCCCATAACTTTAAGTTTAAGATTTAGATAAAATTTTTGTTATGTAACACTGACTTGCGTTATATAACTTAATGTTTTTGTTTTGTATCTTGTGTTGTGTGACATTCTTTACAATGCGCCTTCTGTTTGTTATGTTCACATATTTGAGATCCACCACATTCTTTACAAAATGACTTCTGTTTGTTGTGTTTACATATTTGAGATCCTCCACACTCTTTACAATGTGACTTAAATTTGTTGTGTTTGCATATTTGAGACCCTCCACAATCCCTACAATGTCCCTTCTGTTTGTTGTGTTCACATATTTGAGACCCTCCACAACCCCTACAGGTTGACCTATATCTTCCATGTTCACATATTTGAGACCCTCCACAATCTTTACATACATATTTAAACTTTCCATGAATACACTTATATTTATTAATGTTAGAGACTTGTGGTATTACTGTTTCAAATTTGTTCCCTGTTTTTACCAACGCTTCGATAAGTTCTGCTTTACACATTTTAGATCGTCCTTTAACTTCATGCTCTCGAGCGAGATGTTTCAGTTGCACTAAATTTAATTTTTGAAGATTTTCCATCTATTTTAATAGTTTTTATTTTACTCTTTAAATCAAATTAGAAAATCAAATTTATAAAAAATCTCTGGTATAATCTCTTGTAAAATCTTTGAAAAATCTCTGATAAATTTTTATATAAAAAATAAATAAAATAAATAAAAATCACCATAATTACTGGCATAAAAACAAAATTAAAATGGTGGGGGGGTATTTTCCCTCCAATATAGTAGTAACGAATTTTTTTTGTGGAAAAAAACTGTGCTGCAACCCCTACCCCCCGTTGAAAAATTATCATGATGTCCTGCTAATAAGTTACAAGCTTAGGATTCGGATATTGTAAGCTTACAAAATCACAGAACGTCACAGCCCGTGTACAATGTAATTCTTAACAAATTTGCCTCGCAAGCCATGAAATTATAAGCTAAATGTAATCGATGGCGCTTGCAGTGAAACTTAAACAGGCCGATATATACATAATTGTAACCTTTAAGAATACATCCAAACTTAATTACATCTATGATCATTGCCGGGTCACTGCCTATTACTTGAGTTCGATGAGATGCAAATTGGCATTATCATCTAGTTTTACCTAGGAAAAAGACTACGCACACCGCCTGACATACAAAGAAAGTACAAAAAATACGTCAAACCTACCTCCCAAACTTTTGTGTGTGTTCCCGCTCTGTTCCCGCCGATTTCGGAGCTGTGCGGCCACGTCAGGAGTATCACCTTTTGAGCCTTTTGTGTTACGGGTCAGCGAATTTTGAACCAGAGCGAGGCGAGACATCAGGGGCCGGATTTGTACAACGGAGCGCGCAAACTGATGTTCGTTGAGAGACACTCGAGCCGGCCTAGCTCTGATTTTGTTGCTCTTTAGCGGCCACTGAGATTATAAATATCGTATTTTTGTGCAATTTCTTGTACACTCAGGTTAATTGCAGATTGGAAGATCAGTTCGGGTGAATTCGTTCTGTAATGTCTTATTAAGATTGCGTCGTGCTGTTGGGGAAACTCATCCAAAGCAACCGTGATCTTGCCGGAGAACGAAAAGCTGCGGCAAGAGCACGAAAGGACAAGCAAGCATCAAGCAGAAGTGCTCAAACGGATTGAGCAAAGGTTAAATGAGGGGTAAACTCCAGGCATTCCTCTGGGAGAAAATCTCCGAAGATCATAACGAGCCAGAGACTCATTGCCGTTCCCGCCGGTTGTAGAGTAAGTAGAAGAACTGCACCTTTTAATCACATAAATACGGCATATACATGACAATAATTGTGTACTAATTTCTGCTTATTAGAACATGATGCATTGACCCGTAAAATTCGTTTTCGATGGCTTTGTTTATGAAATACGTTTTGGCGCCCAAATTGTGCATAAATTATTTTCATTTAAATAATTATCTTAAATTAAATAATTATCTTAAATTAATTAATTTGACTGAAATGCACCTTTTTTCGGTTGAGCCAGTTAGAGAGGGGCACAATGCGAACAGTCCTTTGACAAAGGAAGTTTAGCCTATTGTAACATCAGACATTTTTTTTTCATGTGTTTGCTTAATAGAGATCTCTCAGGAAGGCATACAGAGTCCTGATCAAAAGGGAGGATTTCAATGGATTTCACCTTGATGAAAAAGTAAGTCTCTGCAATTTTTCAAAAGAGGAACTATAATTTATTATGCATATAGCAATATCCTTCCAAAACCGGAGTCTTTGATTAATGCTCATCAGAATATACATGTAATTTATACTGCATTGTACATATATGGAGGAACGCTGTAGATGTCACTGCACGATATATGTTTTTTGGTACCCAGATACAAGTACTGGTAATAGTCTTTTCACTTTTGCACACGGTATATATTGTAACCTTTATGTCTGTAGAAATATACATGTATTGTTTGTGTCTTTAGTTCTTAAGCCTAGGGATAGGTATAGAGGTGGTGTAATTTAAGTGCCATTGTAATTGCTTGTTGAAAGTTTCATTTGAGGCTTGATAATCCCCTGTAAGCTTTCTCATTTGTTTTGTTTTACTATTACAAAAAGCTGGAGACTCAATGGGCAAGCTGTTTCAGTTTTACTGCTGGCTTCATTTTGCATTGCCTGCATGACAAACTAAAAATTAATAGTCCCTGTACTTAAACACAGGTTGCTTCCATCTGTTACAATGTAGTTTGGTGCAGAGTGCAAGAGAATACCAACATATTCAAACAGAAACTCATTTCTAGGGAAAAAAGACATGTGAGCCTGCAGTAGTTCTGAATATGGTTTTGGAAAATGACAAATTTTGGGCTAAAATAGGGTTAAGTTATAGTGAATTGAGTAGATGTTCAAAGATAAATCTACAGTAAACTTCCTTGTTAAGTTTGTTTCCAAAACACAGCACATGCATCTTGATCGATAGCTAGACACCATCATGGATTTAGGTTGCTGAAACGTTGTATATGACTCATAATAGTGACCACTTTGTAGCACAAGCAAATTTTGCTGGCTCATCTTTTATCACATTGTCTTTAAAAATGGCAACCAACTTTTTGGAATTGGTTTCCACTTTGAGAAATTTTAAGAGCCAAGTGGCTACCAGCAAAAATGTTAATTTAATGCCCTTCATGGTTACACAGCAATGTCAACTTGGTTCCATTATCTTTCAGAAATAAACAAGACACGCAGTTGCCCTTGATGTGATTCAGTAGCAAGATGCCAATGCAAAAGGAAGGGCTGCAGCAGTGAGGAGAGCAACTATGGGGATGATGGGAATGGTCAACCAAAGGTTGTTGGCTATTAAGTAAAGAACCCTTCCTAGGACAATATCAAGTGACCTGTCTGAAGAGGAGACCCCTCATGGCCTTCTTGAGTGGGCTGTCAAAATTAATTTAATGTGCAAAATACAGGCTTAGAAATGGCTTTATGAAAAGAAGTCTAATTTCTTTTTCAATACTGCCAAGAGCATGACAAAGAGCTCATACATTGCCTTGTACTAGCCATTATAAACTGTATTTTGTACCTGCTAAAATACTTTTGCAAAAAACATGCACTGCCTAATATTCTTCAACAAATTTTTCATTCGAAGGCTGTATAACTGCAGTGACACACAATGCTGATAAGTCACAAGCAAAGTGGGAATGATTTTTATTTTAATTTGATGGCTAGTTTCAATTTAATTTGTGTATAACTGCAGTGGCACTGTGAGAGGAACTTTGGCATACAATGGAGACAACTCAAAAGCCAACTAGAAATTATTTGATGATGTTAACTGGATGGCTTGTTGCAGTTGTCATTGCTCTGGCGACAAATACTGTTAACGGAGGAGTAACAGGGTTGTCATGGTCAGGGAAAAACGTTTTTTGTTTGTTTGGTTTTTTTTTTCAAGGTTAAGAAAAAGTTGAAAAATTGTAAATGATGTCATTGAAATTCTCAATATACCTAAAAGTCAAGGAAGTTTACTTTGTGCTAGTCATTAGGTTGTGGAGATTGCTTGTTAACAAAAGTAATGCATTTTGTAAAGTTCCTGCAAAGGAATTGTTTATTTCTGTGGCAGAAATAAATTTTCCATCCCAATTAGTGGCAACCCTGTGTAATAGTTGTGTTGCTTGCATCACTGATCGGTGTATAAATAGATTTAGTTTCATTAGTTTTTACTTGTTTTGCAGCAAGGTTTTTTGCGTAATCTCAAAAGAAATTATTACAATTAAGTGCTCAGATTCTTTTGATGCTGTCTGCATACATTTTTCTCAACAACTTGCTAGAGTGGTTAATAAATGTCTGGTTGCCTGTAGACAAAATAAGATCATGGAAGAACAGAGTTACACCTCTTCTGGAAATACTTCAAAGTTTGAAACAACCATGGGTAAATAAAGCAGCACAACAGCAACACATAAGAGTGTAGAGACATTAGTGTTTTTGTGAAGCTTCATCTATAGTAGTTCTTATGACAGTTTTACTAGCAGTGCAAATACAAGTATATTATAATTAAATAGATGTGAAAACGTGATATATGAACAATACGCTTCTATATTTCCTGCTGAAATGGGTCTGTTGTACCTGCTAGGATGTAAATAGACCTGATTTGTCATTTGTTGCATTTAAACGTAGAATAAAGTGATGTTAACTTTAATCTTTCAATTGGTTTCACAACATTTTTTGTCTCCTGAAAGAAAGCCAAGATGCAGAATGGAATATCAGTCCACTTTGGTTGTGTTTGAAATAAGTGAGGGAAAATGTGGACAAGAAATATGAAAAAAGAAGCGTTCACCCTAGCTTCTACCAATGAAGTAAAGCAGATTTATCATATGGTCTCTTATTAGGACTTCTTACCACAGGTCATTTTACTCTTAGTCCAAAAAAAAAAGGAAAATTAAACATGACACTAAAGAAATCTTTAAGGCATTTTTTGTTGACTTAAAGAAAACTTAAATGTGATTTTATGACCCTTTAATGTAACACTAAATGGCAATTAAAGGAGACTTTAAATGAACAATCAAACATTTTAGTTGAATTAAAGGTGAATTAAAAGCGGTTTTAAGGCCATTTGGGCAGCACACTTAAAGTCTATGAAATAAGCCTTTTGGCCATCTTTAATTACAAATTAAAGCTGCTACAAAATGCTTCATAAGAAGACTTAAATTAGTACATTAAAGTCGAATTAAAGGAACATTTCAGGATTTTCGTGTAAAACTTAAGGATCCACAAAACACATCATTTGTTAACCTTTAGGTTAGCTTTCAGCCTCATTAAATCAGTGATTTCGTCCTGTGAATTATAGCGGGGCTCCCGCGCGCGAAGCGCGCGTCGAGCAGAGCTCCATACTCATGGAATATGGTCAACCTCTTTTCATTTGGTTGTCACGTGACTGACCGAGCGTACGTACGTACGTCCGTACGTACGTACGCGTCTACAGATTGTACGGGTAGGGTAGGGGAGACTATCAAAAGGAAGGGAGGGGTATCTCAGGCTTGTCTTGGCAAATCCACATCTTTTGTATTGGACATTCACAATATGGTCAATTGACAGCTGTTAAAACGGGATAGCCACTGACCAGCATCACATGACCATATTGTGGGCTCATGTGTTAACTCATCGAGGTGACGTGATTTATTCGGAAGCTGTTCTGGTAGCCCGCATATTTTTGGCGGGAAATTGCGTTGACGACTGAAAAAGAAATTTTCAGTTCATTGTCTTTTTGAGACACAATCTTACTACTCTACACTGTTAAAGTTTTACTAAAGGATAAACGAAACAATTTCTATTGCTATGTCAACAAACAATAGCAGAGAAAATATAATTTGCAGAACACAGGGTCCAGATGAAGAGCAACGGGAAAGAGAGCAAGAATTAACTGAGGAAGAATGAGCGAAGTAGATCGCCAAAGAAGGCGCGCTCGGGAAAGAGAAAGGAGACGAAATTATAGCGAAGAACGCCGACAAGCAGAAAGAGTCCGGGCTCGAGAAAATAGACAAAATGTTAACGAAGAACGTCGAGAAGCGGAAAGATTCCGTGCTGTGGAAAACAGACAAAATTGTAGCGAAGAATGCCGAGAAGCGGAAAGACTCCGTGCTGTGGAAAACAGACAACATTTTAGCGAAGAAAGCCGAGAAGCGGAAAGACTCCGTGCTGTGGAAAACAGACAAAATTGTAGCGAAGAAAGCCAAGAAGCGGAAAGATTCCGTGTTGTGGAAAACAGACAAAATTGTAGCGAAGAAAGCCGAGAAGTGGAAAGACTCCGTGCTATGGACCACAAATTTGCATAAGTTTTGTCTGCATAATATTTGCTCACTGATGCGTGACTCAGCACTCGCACTTTCCACTTTCCCTTAAACCTGACACTTGACTTGGAAACCCGACTTCTAAACAAACCTTCTTCAGAAAAATGATCTTCTGAATGCACTACTTTTGAATGAGAAGCAAACTGATGAAAGATTTCAAATTTTTATGTCCTTTAATCATATAAACATCTCCCCTGTCGACGGCTAAGAAATACTCCCGCGGGAATTTTCTCTTGGCGGCAAATTGCAGAATGTAGCGCTTTCACTAGCAGCTTTTCGCGTTGTCGACGTTGTCATTTAGTGTGTCGATTGAGAACTTTGGTTTCAACGCCGTTGTTTTCACAAAAAATGTTCTTCTAAATTGTAAAATGTCTCAAATGTATGTTAGTCATTCGTGTTGCGTTGGACCAGGTCTACTTATAGTTCACACTTTTACGGTTATTTATTTCTTTTGTTAAGTAACTACAGCTGATTGTAGTGAATAAATGAAGGCAGTAATTTTTAAACTTACAATGTAATTAAGAAAAGAATAATTAATAATTATTTTTTCATTCTCGTGAAAAATGTTTCTCGGGCTGGTAGATGTTGGTTACAGCTTGCCCGAAGGGATATCTGTAAAATTAATTTTCTTTGCACCCTGCTTGGAGTAAACATTTATTTTACCGAGGTGTTCGTTTTAACACGAAAATGACAAGAGTTGTGTCCTGCATTTCCCAGTAGCGTGTACAAATCTTTTAAATACATTTACGCAAATAGAATGGTTAATTTCATCAGGAATAGAATACAGTACATTGATAATTTGTGTTTTTTGTAGAATATACTCCATGACTTTGTAGGTAGAAAGACCGTACTATTGGCAGACGAAAGTTTAGACAAAAATCATCGCAAGTTAACCGACCTCGACACTTAACTATAGTTAAAAACGTTTGTGAATTCCTTCGCAATATTTTAGAATGCTTTTACAGTTTAAAGTGAAATGAAAGTACTAACGGGAGCCCCGCTTTTAGGCTTGGCTAAATCTATATATTACAAAATTTCGACCAGGGTCTTCGTTTTCTACACCCCCCCCCCCCCCCCCGGTGAGCCCACGGCCATCCCCCCGAAAGCACGGCTGGACACGTGAGGTTTCCTTTGTTTGCCTTAGCCAATCAGAATTCCGCCTGCAGATTTTTGTCAGGCTGCAGAAATTATGTTGTCAGAGAAAGTTTTTCAAAATGGCGGATGATGTGGAGTTGATGAATGTGGCATGCGAACGAATTTTAGAGACGTGTCAGATCGAAAGTTTGAAAGATTTGCAGCGGAAAGCTATAGCGAAACTAGTTAGCGGCCAGGATGTGTTCGTTATTCAGCCAACGGGGTCAGGAAAGTCGCTGATTTTTCAGTCCACCCCTATTGTCTTCGACACAGTGAGGCCCTTGGCGAATGCCAAATCAATCGTTATTGTGATTTCTCCTCTGGTCTCACTTATGGAAGATCAAGTCCGTTTTCTGAAATCTGTGGAAATTGCAGCGGAGTTCATTGGAGAAGAACAAACGAGTGAGGAGGCCAGGCAACTTGTTGAACGTGGTGATGTTATATTCTGGGGCTTTCAGCACAATATTAATTTTCATTTTTATTTATCAAGATTTTATCAAGGATTTTATCAAGAAATTTATCAAGAAATTTATCAGGATTATTTATCAAGATTTTATCAAGGATTTTATCAAGAAATTTATCAGGATTATCAAAAAAATAAAAAAAAAATCAAATTATGACTTGCGATTAGCACAATACTAATTTTCATTTTTATTTATCAGGATTATTTATCAAGATTTTATCAAGAAATTTATCAAAATAAAAAAAATGAAATTATGATTTAAAAAGAAGAATTAATTTACAAAAATGGAACAACTACAAAGATTAAGTGTGGTACAACTTAAATATATTGTTAAAGAGTTGAAAATTAAAGGACGATCTAGAATGTGTAAAGCAGATTTCATTAAAGCGCTGGAAAAATTTACAGATGAGGAGATTATTAAGTTAATCCCAAAAGATACTATCAATAATTATATATGTAATCATGGAAAGGTAAAATATTACTGTAAAGAGTGTCATGGGTCTCAAATATGTCAACATAATAAAAGGAAATCACATTGTAAAGAATGTAACGGTGGTAGTCTTTGTGAGCATAAACGGGAGAGGTATATGTGTAAAGACTGTAAAGGTAAAGGAATATGCAAACACAACAAACAGAAGGCATTTTGTAAAGAATGTGGAGGATCTCAAATATGTGAACACAACAAACAGAAGGCACATTGTAAAGAATGTCGCGCAAAAAAAGAGCCGCAACAAAAAAATTAAGTTATATAACGCAAGTCAGTGTTACATAACAAAAAATTTTATCTAAATCTTAAACTTAAAGTTATGGGAGAACCCTTCAGATCAAGTTTTTTCCATTCAATGTCTAAGATGCTTAAATCGAAGTGGTTTATGAGGCTCTCATATTTTTGAACTGGAATTGTTGGATAATTCTGTGAGGGTATGTTAGCAAGTAGGTGTGATGGTGACAGTTTCACAGGTTCTCCATATTGAGTGTTATTCATATATGACGACTTATTATCCACTATACTACACATAAGTCTCAGTGGTTCCTTAATCTGTATATTTATGGGGTATAATTTACCAGGATTTATGATTTCAGGCACTCCTAAACCAACTTGTAACCCTCTCGTAAGTTTAATGTTAAAGTTCTTATTTGAATATAGATAGTCAACAGTATCAGTCTCAATGATTGTTATCTTTGCCCTATCAGTATCATTAAGAAAGATCGCTTGGATATTACGCAGTGAATATGTGCCGGGCTGAATTATTATGAGGGGCTGATTCTTATCATTGAATAATATCTGTTGATCCTTGAAATTAATCAATCTTTTGGTTTTTATATTACAATCCAGGACTTGTATCTCCCGAAGATTTTCTAGTGGAGGATCAAAATACACCCTAGTTTCAGACTCATACATGGTGATGCTCAACATTTTTGTTTGATTACTCCATATTCATCTTTAAATTTCAATAATCGATCCTTAACAAAAAAAATTTGCATTGACGTAATCACATTCCTGAGCGACGTTAGAAACCAGCCTTTTTAAAGTAAACATAAAATCTACTTTTCAACTTCAAATCCACTTTCCATTTTGCTTGTTGCTATGTCGTAAAAGTATGCAATCTATTGTTCTACACGTGAACACTAATTTACAAACAATGATAATCACGTGAAATACTCATGAACTACCGAAATAGATACCACGCTAATCCACCAGCGACAACAATAAATGCTAATATATTCTTTTCATGCTGCGTTGAGTCAATATTATTTTTGTGTTTCGTTGAGTATGTTTGTGTAGAGTCAGTTTTCATTGAGGGTTTTGGTTTCGTTTCAGTTCTATGAGGTAACTTTACCATTGAAGATCCCATGTTATGGCTTATTCCAACCTGTTTTGCTTCAGTGTTTAGGGAATTGTTCACTCCAAAATTCATATCATTACTCGCTTTCATAAGTTTATTATTAAAACCAGTCACGCTTTCAGTGTTGATTATCATATTACTTGGCATTAACCATACACCAGGAGCAATAGCTAAATCAAGACGTAATTTGGCTTCCTGTACAGCTAATTGATATCTTTGGATAGAACTCGAAATATCATTCTCAATCACACTACTTTCAAATAAGGCTAAGAATTCTTGTTGAGTCTCTATCGCTCCACCACCATTACCATAAATCGAATTTCTAGTGTTGACTTGCGCTCCCAATATACAGTAAACAAAAGCTTCAGCAGACCGATTCAATCTACCAAGTCCGGCTTTAGTGAGTCCATGACCACTTGTTGGGATAAACCAGGCATATTTGAAATCAGCAAAGTCATCATTACGTATAAATGAGATTAGGTCACCTTTTTCTTTCTTACCTCCTTCATCAGCAAATTTACCACCTTCACCAGGCCACTGATCTGCTTCAACATCATAATTCCTTACCATGTGTACATTTTGATATCCACCACCTCTTCCATTGTATCCAGCACCATAATCAAGGAATATATCTCCTAAACCTCCGTTTCTACCGCCTTTCCATCTAAAGTCAGAATTATTAGCAATTCCAAATTCAGCGCACAATCGTTGATATGCTACTTTATTATATGGATTGTTGTTTATTGTAAAAGGTTGCTCATCAGGTAAGGGAAGACTCAATTCATATAATATTCTCCTTATTGTGAAATACACATGAAACTTGATAAAGCTACTCACTACTTTAGGATAATTTAGACTCTCAAAAGGACTTATACCACAACCAGAGGTCGCACACCAAACCGCAAAGTTAAGTTGTTGAGGCCAATAATTCATATCAGGCGCGTTCAACCATTTTCTACTTTGTTTACCAAATTTGAAAGTTACAACTTGAGATGTAAATATGTTTCTCATCTTTGCTGTGAATTTCTTCTTATTTGAAACGTATATATCCAGTGAGGTTAGCATTTTTGTTATGTCACTTGTAAAGTCATCAAAATCAATTGCAGGTATTGGATAAGATCGATTGGTTATAGTTAAACTCTTTGGGAATGAACTTAATACATCATCATCCAATCCTAAATCTTTCCATAAAAGTCTTTTCAAACGGGGTGATAGGTCTTCAGTCCATGTTTTTCCAGTGGGGTCATCATGAGACATGATTGTTGTTCCGTTAAATCTCCACTTAATGTAACCGCCATACGGATCAGCTACAACTTCGAATTGGCCTGTATTAGCCTTTGGATATTTATTTCTGAAATCATTAAATAATCCCATCTTATTATTTACGTTGATAATAGGATGCTTTTAAATCAACTCCGTTCTTTTCTAATACCAGCATAACAATTCCATCCTACAGGAGTTCTCTCAAATGACATTTTCAACGTACGGGAGCTGTTAACTCCTTTAATATTTCCGCTCGAACCTCTGTCCTTATCTGATTCATATTTAAGTTTTTTTCTGTATCTTTCCGGTTTTTTTGACGGATTTCGAGTTTTAGTTTTTCAAACTTATCCACCTCTGATAAAATTAGCGAAAATTCTTGGTCAGAGATAGCGTTATCTTTCAGTGCCTTTGAAACCAAGTCGTGAATGGTATTTACTTTTGCTTTTGCTAGAGAAACTGTCTGTTCATGTTTACTAACTTTATGGGAAAGTCGTTTGGAAGCCGCACCGAATCCAACTGATATTCCCCCACAAATACCTCCCACTGCTCCTAATGGGATACCAACAGCAGCACCAAAACCAGTAAGGGAGGTTCCAAGTCCACTTGCAGATAAAATAACTGAAAACACCCCACTACCAACACTTATTTTTGTAAATATTCCCCTCGCTCTATTGTATTTTTTCCTAACATCCTCGTAATGTTTAATTTCCTTTTGAAGATTATGTAGTACTTCGCATGACTTTTGTAGTCTGAAATTATTTGGATCACCATTCATAGGTAATTGTGGATAAATTCTATTGTAGTCTTCCATATTATATTTTACTGATCAACACGATATCTTTAAATAAATTCGAACAGGTTTGTTATTCATGTCAACCTTTTTTCCATTTTCATCTAAAAGCAATAAATTAAAGTAGTTGACTGGATTATTATTTGGAGATGGAATAACAGATAGTAGTTGTGAGGGTTTAAGTTCTATATTTTCACCGCTTGGGATTATATTGGAATATGAAGACTTTGGCTCTATAATATCACACATTAAGTAGAAAGGCTTGTCATACCGCGCTATATTCGTGTAGATAAATATCAATTGTATCTCTTTTACATTGGTTAAGGGTGGATCTAGATAAATTCTTGTTTCAGGAGTTAGCATAGTGATATATAGAAACGTTGTATCAATCTTCATGTTTTTACTTAGCGCCTCTTCTTTTTAAATTGTTCCACAAAATATAGAACCACAGCCATTATCAACAACCATGCGTTCTTACCTAAAAATCCAATGACCTCACCTGCAGTCTTGAACAGAAAGCTCACGATAGCTCCAACCATTCCAGGTAATATTTCACCGAGTTTCTTACCAATCGTTTTCAAACCATTACCAACACCTTTACCCAATTTGGTTAGACCTTTAGAAAGATTAGAAACAATAACACTAATAACCACACCTACAGCACTCACAACGGCAAAGACTGTAAAACCATACTTTTTAAAGATTAACTTCACACGCTCTCTTAATGACATTCCATCCTCCATTCTCTCAGTCTCACTCTCTTTCTTAGCTAACTCATTATCATACGCAATAACTTTTCTCTCTCTAGTTTCAATTTCGATAAGTTCTTCTGGGGTATTCAGCGGTTTATTTTTTAGAAATTTTATCCTATCATTCTCTTCGTTTTTTAATTCTTTAATCTTAGCTATTTTAACATAATTATCTTCAACAGCTTTTTCTACTCTAGGACCTAAAATTTCTTCCAATTTATCGGGAAGTTTTTTACTTTTACCTTTTAATGGTTTTAATTCACCATTTATAAGAACATAATCAGCTGCTTTTTTTCTTATTAAATTAAAAACTACTCTTTTTAATCCAACTCCAATATCTTTGTGACGTATTATTAATTTTGAAGTGTCTGCACGTGGATAGTTCTTTTTGAGTTCTTTTTCTGCCTCATCTAGTTCTTTTTCATCCTCATTTCGTTCAATCTCAATATCATTCATCTCTATCTCTTCATGTGGTAATTGTTCATACCATGATTTAGTTTTAGGTCTTGCACCCTTACTCGTGGATGTTTTCAAGACATTCTTTGGTTTTTGAGGCTGTCTACCAAGTAGTTGGTCATTTTCATCAAAATCATCATGATCTTCTTCTTTGTTTTCTTCCCCCAACCCGAAAGGATCATCGTTATCTTCTTGTTCAGGATAAGCAGTTGCCATATTTTAATTTTTTACTCATCAGTAGGAAATCTTTAAACTGGTCACACACTTTACTAAAAGAATTTACTAACCATATAACCCAATGCCAACATACCACCACCTACATATGCCATTTCACCCATCTTTTGATTGTCACTAGGTCTATAATAATCAGAGAATTTTGGTTCATGTGTCTGACTATAAAATTTCAAAGCTTCATCGGTATTAGAAAAATTTTTTGAAGCCTGATATTTAGCATCTTTCTGTTGAGAGTACCAATCAATTAGATTCTGTCTCTTTTCCTGATATTTTGCATAATCTTTTTGATATTTTTCTATTGCCTTGTCGTGTCGTATTCGTTCTGCATCTGTTTTATCGCCTGAGAGATATTTTGCAAGATATGATCCACCAACAAATGTAGTTGCATTCAATATAGCTCCACCAACCATCATTGCTATTGCTGCCATAATTCTTTAATTTGGTAAAATCTTTTGATCCTCTAAATATGTTTTTAGGTACATACTACCGGATAGGACAGCTACCCATTTAGCATAGTTTGTAATACTTGATGATGGATCGTTCATAAATGATTCTTTCAGAGCCTTTTTAGTCACATATCCAACTCCAGCTGCTAATCCGATAAGGACTGCTGAATCAGTAACAGTTTTCACAAGTTTGTTTTCAGTTGACATAATTTTTATTGATGATATAGAAAACCTTTAAACTACTTTCCTCATATCATTGCTATTTTCGGAGTTGGTTGAGGTGGTGGTGGTTGGGAGGGTTGTGTGGGAATATTTGAGGGTGGAACTTTAGTCGGTATTCTATTTTTGTAATATCTCATAAACATGTCAACTGCAGTAAACCCTATTCCAACAATAGATAACACAGTAGTAAAAGATAGCTCTGGAATCCATGCTTTAGATTCACTCTCTTCATTGGAATTTTCTTCCTTTTTAGTTTCCGCTTGTTCCTTTTCACGTTTCATTTCCCTGGCTAACGTTTCTCTAGCTATTCTGTTACGTTCTGCTAGTGCCTTACCAGCTGCAACCTTTTTAGGATCTTTCTCTTTAACAGCTTTCTTATTTTTAGTAGTAGTAGGTGGATCCATTGTAATTTGTTCAACAACTTCTTCAGACATTATTATTTTATTTCAAAAAGTAAAGAATCTTTAAATCAGTTGTGCTTAGGAACCTGGAATAGTCTGCTGGCAAGTGCTACAAATCTTCTTCCTTTCTCTATATTTTTTTGTTATATTCTATTATTTTCTTAGCGACAACAACCATAGGATTCACTTTAATTTCTTCAACAACTTCTTCTGTCATTATTATTTTATTTCACAAAGTAAAGAATCTTTAAATCAGTTGTGCTCAGTAACCTGCTCAGTTTTGTTAGAATCATCTGTAATTGTACTTGAAACTTCTTGTATTTTGTTGATTTTAATGTGCTTAGCAACCTGGAATAGTCCGCTAGCAAGTGCTACCAATCTTCCACCTTTTAATGCTAAGAGACCTACAAAGTTTTTCAGTTCACGATTAACCAACTCATCATTCTTCAAATCTTTACAAAGCGCATCAATATCATCTACAGGAACCATGTAAGAAATGGCATGAGAAACTAATTGAAGAGATGAATCTACCAATCCATCATTAATTTTCTTACCTAATACTGCCTGATATCTATTATAATATTTTTCAACATCTTTTTCTGTTAGTCTCTTTATATCACCTAGACTCATATTAACACCTAAATATTCTTTTGTAGTTCCAAGAACTGCGATAATAGCTAGTGATTCTTGTTTTATTTCAATATCATCATTATATTTTACCACATCTTTTACCTCTGGCTGTTCTTCTATATAATCTTCAACTTCTGTCATATTTTAATTTTGTAATAAAACATAGATTCTTTTAAATCACCGCAGGAATCTCCAAATAACATTAGAATGGATAACGTAAACACAAACAGAGTCTAGAATATTTTTCAGTTTTCAGTAGTTTTACAAACTTTTTGATAGTTTCAGAGTCTAAATCACCTCCATAATCTTCAAAAAGCATCTTCATACCTTTCTGTGATGGATTATGGAATGAAACAACACAAGCTACATTTTCCCGGAATGGTTTTGCTATGGATGTTAATTGCTGAGTGAGAACCCATACTGATAATCCATGATGTCTTCCAGAGAATGCTAAATCTATAAACTTGTTCGATCGTTTCTTCAGATCATTCGAAACAGCACAATCGTCTAAAATTATTAGTGTATTAGTACCTGAGAATAAAGTTTGACAATCAGTTAACAATTCATTAATCTCATCAATGTTACTAGCATCTGGTGATAATACATAGAAATGTTTATCTCCGTGAGCAAAATTATGATAGGTTTTATTTTTAGCATAAGTCGGACATATTAGAACAATACATTCAAAAACTTTTCGAAATGGTCCTCTTAGCTGATCTATGATGTACTTTGTCTTTCCACAATTTGTTGGTCCAGTTATAATGCAATGAAAAGGAACTTTATCTCGTAATTCTTCCATCTTTTAACTAATACATGATTGATCTTAAGTTTGAATTCATAACCTCCATTAACGCATCGGCTACTACAAACATGTAACATGTCATAATACCAGATCCACTAAGATTTCTTTTCATTTCTATTTTTACACCATCTTGTGCATTGTTTAAGGCCAGACCCCCTCCATGAATACCATTATCTGGGTGAGTTCTCAAATCAATCCACAGAGCAAACTTATTAGCATAAAAATCCTTTTCCTTTACACCCTCTCTTCCGAAACGTTTCTTTACCGACTCCCATAGGTCTGACGGCACCATTCCCTTAGAGTATAAACGATTTGGTACACCATTAACATCGATATTGATTGAGGTGATACCTGGATTGAAAAAATTCTCAGAGTCTCGCGCTCCTCCACCGTATGGTATTGTAAACAAACATAATATCCCCGTAATTGACCTTCTAGGTAGATTAATATGCTGGTTTATAACACTGTCAGTAGGTCTGGATATTGTGAAAGTTTTGTGTAGAGTGACATTCTCGTAAAAGAATCCTTTACCAACCTGATAAGCTGACTGCGCCTCACGAGCTAAGTATTCGCTTGATATGCAAGAATATTCCAACTCAAGATTTGTGATTTTATAAGTTGGAGGCTTGGTCGTGTCAGAATAAACAACAATATCGTAAACTGGAGCCAGTGTAATCTCAAAGATTAGTTGATGATCTAATGCCTTTGGATAGAAAACCCCATGATCGTTGAGAATAGGATGGTTTAGTGGGATATGATACTTGGTGTTGTGTACTACTGCAAGAGCTACTTCCTTAGCATCTGTGTCTACCTTATCACCTGCATTTGTCCTAAGCTTCCTAATGTTTTCAGAAGAAATACCTTGTTTTAATCTATCCTCACGTTCTTCATCTGTTAAGAATAAATCATGGTATGTTTGAAATAGATCATATCTTTGAGTATCCTGTAGTGTTTCACCCCCAAAAAGAACTCTGAGTCTGGATACAAGGTTACTACCTACATTATTCACGAGGGTGTTATCAGCATGACCATCAACAGTCAAGTTAAATAATAGAGATAAACTTCCAGGTACAAGAACTAAATTCTCGGTAAGTTTTGGAATATTTATATATAGTGTTTCTCCAGGATCGGCTGATGATGGATTTAGTGTAATTCTATTCAATATTGATTCCGCTTTCAAACCTAGTGGCTCTCTTGGAATCCTGTTTGGGTTAATTTTTTCAGATATAGTTTGCGACATATTTTATTTTAAGGATAGGTAGAATATTCTTTAAATGAGTAAGGAAAACATGTTATCAAAAATATATTATTCCACTTATGGATATTGGAAAGGATATTCTGCAATTTCAAAATTAGCTGAGAAAGCAAAAGTTAGTGAAGATGAGGCTAAAAGATGGCTTGAGAAACAGGCTCTATGGCAAATCTATCTACCAGCTCCAAAATATATCCCTAGACCCCACTGGACTGTGGATAAACCGAACCAGATTCACCAAGCAGATTTATTATTTTTACCACATGATAGAGTTGGAAGAAAGACTTATCGATATGCTTTGGTTGTGATTGATGTAGCTAGTCGATACAAAGATGCTGAACCATTAACCTCAAAAGAAAGTCATGAGATATCCAAAGCCTTCACTAATATTTACTCAAGAAAGTTAAAATATCCTAAAACATTAATTGTTGATCCTGGAAGAGAATTTATGGGTGATGTGACAAAACTTATGAACATACATAATGTAACCATCCAGAGAAGTGAAGCTGGAAACCATAGAGCTCAAGCATTTGTTGAAAGAGCAAATAGAACATTAAGTGAACGATTATTTAGTCATCAATATGCACAAGAAATGATTAGTGATGATCGATCTAGAGTATGGGTGAAACGATTACCAGCTATTTTGAAAACTCTTAATAGTACACCAACGAGAATAACTGGGGAAGAGCCTGATAAAGCTATAAAAATGAAAGAGGTTGATATTAACCCTCCAAAATATAATAGAGTTGTTGGACTTGATGAAGTGAGGCTGCCAATTGAGGTTAGGGTTAGATACTTACTCTATCCTGGTGAACTTGAGGGTGGTGAACGAAGAAGAGCTACGGATCCCATTTGGAGTATTCAAGTTTATGATATATCACGTAGTGTGGTTTCATCTAATCAGCCGGTGTTGTATTATTTGCTAGATGGACCTAGACGGGGTTTTGTGAGGGAAGAACTTCAGGTTGTACCATATTATACTGAGTTACCTCCCAATTCTGTTTTGGTAAGATAATGTCCGTATGCGAAAGTATGTATTCCATCTTCACAAATTATTCTCTTATCATCATCAGCAGATAGTGCAACTTTATTAACAGTTTCAGTATAAACAACATGCTTATGACTTCTTATCACATTCATCGATCTCATCTGTGGTACTTTACTGAATAGACATTCACTGTAATCATCTAAGTTTATGGTCTTTTTTACAACTGATGCTTTTACTCCTTTATCCTTTTTTATCTCTTCACCATCATCCATCCTGAAAGCGTATTGCTTGGCACGCAAACCAACAAATTCAACTATCAGTTTACCACCAGCTTCATCTTTGAAAAAACCGATTCTTTTATTATTCATACCTGTCTCGATACCTGATGGGTGGTTTTTAGGATAATTACTAGTATCAAACATTTCTCTAACATCTGGACTTATATCTTTATAGAAATCTTCCGTTTCAATCTCATATACAAGACTATCAGTATCTGTCATAAGTAATTTAGCTTTTGCGCCATATTTTGGTTTGATATAATTATAGTGAAAGTCATACATTATTGCTTTACTTAGATCTAAAATACACATTCCTAAGTAAATAGGTTTATCGAATGTTAAATTTATTCTATTCATATGAATAGCCATAAGATTTTCAGAAAAAATAGTACGACGATTATAGTTAGTTTTTGATACTAATTTTTTTGCATCTTTCTCATTCGTAACCAATCGTACATCTACCCTTTTTCTAATATTTTCCATGGTTTTCCCAAATACAGAGTTATTCATCAACTTGAAGAAATCTTTTTCAAAATCGTTGTTTGCTTTAGCTCTAAGGTTGGTATTCAAATCGATGTAGGGTTTTAACCATGCAGACTCTTCGAATGTAATACCCTTATGAATTTTTGTTACTTTCAATCCTAGACTTTCATAAAGTTTTAGGGTCTCACGGTGAACTACATACTTTACCTTATCATTCAAGTTTGGAATTAATTTCTCAACCTTATTAACAACAAGTCTCTCTGGAGCCAGCGGATAATCATTATGTAAATCATGAAGGTGATGAGGATATTTCAAATCAACCTCTAGTATGCATGGCATATTTTTCCAATCTTTAAACTCTTTTTCTTTCATCCATCTAAAACCATGAGTGGGTAGTGGTTTACTCATTCCTTCACCATATAAGTTGTTTCTATCGAGATACTCTATATACTTTATAAGTAGGTTGGGATCATATTCATTCATGTATGGGTTGTTAGCTTTAGCATATCTATTTGAGATCTGGGCTATACCCCCTCGAACACCTTTCTCAATCATAAGTAGAATATCAATGTCAGTTAACAACTCTAATTTCACTTTGGTTAACTTTAACATAGCATCCCAAGCTAGTCCGGGCGCTGTATAATACCAAGCAGGATCTAGATTATAGTTCTTTAGACAAGTATCTCTAAAGTTTTCAAATACATCTGCTAATAGGAGTACATCTGACTTGAGATATAGGTTAAGGTAATCTCGCATTGTTTTCATATTAAAGGTTTTCCATACCTTTTTAGCATGCTGGTAATCATCTTCTGAAATATCTTTACCGTTAAGTTTTGAGTAAAACGCTTCCTTTGGTGGAAGTTGGGTTTCGTTTAGTTTATCGAATCCATCAAACCAATCATATGGAAATACACCCTTTCTTAACAATAACTCTAATTTCTCGCCATTATAGTATTTTTTGATGTTTTTGAAAGATTCTTTTGGTAGATTATTTACTAATTTATCGAGGCTTGTTGACATAAATTTAAATGAATCTAGGAATCTTATGTATCTCTTAACATCTTTATTCTCACCACTTTTTTTATCTTTAAAGTTATCAACTACAATCTCTTTTGAGAAAGAAATATATTTTTCCTCATTATTTGGTATACAGTTTATTTTACCTTCTGTTGTACCAAGGTTATTAACAAATAGATGAGCGTCATATCCTGATAGATTGTGAATGATGACTGGAAAGAATTTTGGAATTTTATAGTTTAAGTTACAATCGCTATGAGCTGCGCCTCTATACTTTCCTGTAAGGTGGCAGTGGTCTATTACCTTATCTTCTCCCAATTCACCCTCACATATATGACAATGGGTAGCATTTTTATAATCTTTTTTATCAATTTCTGACATCATTTTCTTATTAAATTTTTTAAATCTTTTTACATTATAACTGATACAGTTTTTATAAATTTTCTTAAATTCTGCCTCTATATATTCCACAAATTTCTGTGCTACATTATCGTCGGGTGATTCAGCTGTGTATCTTTTAAATCTGGATTTACATATTTTTTCATTAAAACTCATAATATAACAGCCGAATGCAATTGGTTTATGCATCTGATATTTATTAGTAAAACTTTTACTTCGATCTGGACAGCATGTATCTATTTTCTCCGTACTACACTCGAAGTCTGCATATGCAACAATAGGTATTTTCATTTTTTTCATAAAATTATTAAAGGAAGTAATACAGGGATTACCATCTTTATCTTTTAGCATATCAATCCTAACTTCATTGTGTACATAGCAATTTTCTTCATGTTTTTCCAATGTTCTTTTTAAGTGAAAAGAGTGCAAACAATTATCACAAAAGGACATCTTAGATTTATGTTTACTAACTTGTCTAGCTATAATTGCACTAATATTCTTTATCCAGCAATAGTGTTTTGTTTCTTCATTTTTTTCTTCATTTGTTTCTTCATTTGTTTCTTCATTTGTTTCTTCATTTGTTTCTTCATTTGTTTCTTCATTTGTTTCTTCATTTGTTTCTTCATTTGTTTCTTCATTTGTTTCTTCATTTGATATTAGAAGTAATCTAATCAATTTAAATCCTCTTTTCCTAGTTCTTTTTATAGGATATACTCCCACCTTATTATCATATCCAAAGATGGAAATATCATAATCATTTTGATTTTCAAACTTAATAATATCTTGTAATGAAACAGGGAACTCAATTCCAGTCCAATTTAACTTCTCAGAGTTTTTTCTCATTTCTTCATTTAGTCTCTGTGGGTTTTTCTCCCTTGGAAATATAGCTGAAGTTACTGCCCACTTAAAACACTCATTATCATTCTCATTCTTAACATTGATAACTCCTCTTTTTGCTGCTAATTTTTTTGGAAGTGGAATATAAGACCCTCCTAAAAGAGGAGCAAAACGATCGATGAAGATATCAAAGTATAGTACATGATCGAATTCCCAACCAGATTTGTTATGTAAAAATTCATCAAATAATCTAAGTTGTTCATTTGTTAATGTATCAAATAATTCTGATAAATCTGTTGCTTCAAGAACAATTTCTGATTTTATAGAAGGAAAGTGGCTATCCACGTATTCAATGTCTCCAGTATCAAGATTTTTTCTTCTGAACTTACATACAAAGGTAAATCTCGCCTTTAATGATTTTTGTGATTTCACTCTCTGTTTAATTAGATCTATAACTTTTGGTTTGATTTTATGGATGAATACCTTTTCATCATTCTTTTTATTTCCTTCAATCCTATAGCTTATATAATTACCCCTCATCGCTGATTCATATTCTTTAGGAGTAAAATCTTCCTCAGTTTTTTGTTGTTGATTGATTGATTCATCTTTTTTAACACTTTCATCCGAGGTAGGTTTTTGCGGTTGTTTAGTGTTATTTTTATTTATAAGATTCTTAAGATCATCACCAACAGCCTTAACTCTATCAACCACTTTCACTGTCTGTTTCTTTATCCAATTAAAAGTTTTGTTCTTTGTTTTTGTTTTTGTAATGTTTTTCACTAAACTCTTAGCACTATTCACAAAACCAGATACAATATTTTTTCTAGGGGGTGGAGGACGTGGTGGTTTAGGAAGTTTATTACGTTGAATTGAAGTTGAAGGGGGTGGAGGACGTGGTGGTTTAGGAAGTTTATTACGTTGAATTGAAGGGGGTGGAGGACGTGGTGGTTTAGGAAGTTTAGTACGTTGAATTGAAGTTGAAGGGGGTGGAGGACGTGGTGGTTTAGGAAGTTTAGTACGTTGAATTGAAGTTGAAGGGGTTGGTGGTGGTGTTGATGGAGGTGTACCTGGTGTTGGTGTTGGTGGAGGTGTACCTGGTGGAGTTAAAGGTGTAATATGTGGAATTGGAAGGGGTAAATGTGGTTGGTTTGGCGGTCTCTTTGGTGTATTACGTAACGCTGCAACAATTTCTACAATATTATTAATGATTTCTTGAACATTATCAATTATTTCAGGAATATTACTCAATGCTTCAATAAATTGCGTTTTATTCATATCAGATTGACCTCTAATATTATACCATCTGACTAGAGGTTTCAATTGTTTTACACTTAATCTTTGTAGTTGTTCCATTTTGTAAATTAATTCTTCTTTTTAAATCATAATTTCATTTTTTTTATTTTTTTGATAATCCTGATAAATTTCTTGATAAAATCTTGATAAATAAAAATGAAAATAGGTATTGTGCCAAGATTTTGATAATCCTTGATAAAATCCTTGATAAAATCCTTGATAAAATCCTTGATAGATAATCCTGATAAATTTCTTGATAAAATCCTTGATAAAATCCTTGATAAATAATCCTGATAAATTTCTTGATAAAATCCTTGATAAAATCCTTGATAAATAAAAATGAAAATTAATATTGTGCTGAAAGCCCCAGAATATAACATCACGTGGAGAATGCCAAATCGTGTATGGCTCACCTGAGGCATTTCTTCAAACAAAACGTTGGCGGGCCATGCTTAGCAGTGACGCTTACAAAAAGCGACTGCGTTTGATTGCAGTTGATGAAGCTCATGTCATTTCCCATTGGTAAGCCGAGCCAGATAAGAAACGCATTTCTTATATAATTTAGGGATGAGTATAGTATTCTCTTTATGTATGTGTGTGTTAAACTTTGTGACGTGTAATTTTTAAACATTTTTAGGTTTAAAAGGTAATAAATGGTTAACTTATGTGTAGGTTGGAACATTTTTCACATTACAGATGTATGAATGAACAATGAGGAAGGATGAAATACGTGCTTAGTATGACCGCGGGCTCATTTTGCCGAAAAAGCGGCTGTAAATCGAGCCTATATTTGTGGTTTCCTAAACCTTTAATTTTCGTCGAAAAAAAAACACACCTAAGTATATAGGTGTGAAAATCAGCCTACAGTGTAGAAGGCTAGTCAAATACATGTAAAGCTTTTCAATATTTACAGTATTTGCCCCAGCAACTTTTATCTCAAGTTATGGATACTCCCGTACGAAACGGAATACGTTTACACAGCGCTGCTTTAGCGACTTACAAGCGCTGCAACGAACGTTGCATAAAGGTTGCACGAACGCTGTTTTCTTTGCGCTGCAGCAGTGCCGAAAAATGACTGCGTGAGTGCTGCATTAGCGACAGTGAGCGCTGCACGAACGCTGCAAGAAAGATACAGCTGAATGGCCGCACGGAGCGCTGCTGTCAAATAGCAGTGTTTATGCAGCGCTGTGCAGAGCTGCGTAAGCGCTACAAGGAACATCTGATGTGCGTGATCAGGCTACAGGTCATATCAAGCTCGCTAGCTTACTTGTGGTTCACGTTCTTTGCGTGGTTCTTCATCGAAAGCCGTTCAGTCATGCAATCGTCACGAGCTATTGTAGGCTTACGAAAACAATTTACGACTCATAGAACTGCCATAGCTAATACTCTACAACGAGTAAACAACACAGAATAAAACTTCCAACCTTTAATGTGAATATAAACTTTCATTGATCCACACGACGACACAACTTGAAAACAAAATATATTAAACTCCAGCAAAACAGTTTCCGCGTTTTGTAATATTGTACAATGCAAAATTTACATATTTCTACTCACCCCCAATTTTAATTTTTTTTGGTTTCCCATTCTCTGTGTTCGGCTTTTAAGGTAGCTGAAGCGCCCTGTTTCCTCTTGTCTTTGGGAATTCTTGAAAGCGGCATGACATTGAACTCCTTCGTCTCTATTCAGCAAACGTGCCTTATTTTGCGGATGTCTTTGCCTTCTCCGGTTCCGAGTTGACTGTCGTTGATGATTCCAAGTTTAAATAGTATATAGTTACTTGCTATCGAAGCTACAGAAACACAGCTACAAACGCCCTGGCCAGAACTGTTGATTCACAATCAGTTTGTTCAGTTGATTCAAATTTGAGCGCGCAAAGTGAAACTGCCTCGACTGGAGTCACAAGGTATTTCAAGGTCTCAATGAATGTACCAATAGGATGAAAGATTTCTTTATCTACCACCTGTAGCTAGCCAGATTAGGTTTCCGAAGAGAATGGTTTACCCAGGTTGTTTACCTGGTGTGATGTATTCTGCCCCGGATTCTGCCTTCTTTTAGCATTTGTAAATAAGGATCTAAATCCAACTTTTGCCACTAACTTCACTCTTTTTGCACACGATCGTCCGTCACGCGACGTGTTCTTTGATGTCCTATATCTCAACCGTCGAACTCAGCAGCTGTGTTGTCAGAGACTTCCGATTTGTCTGCAAATCTCTGCAAAGACTGTCGTCCGCAAAGCGTTTGCCATGCCGCTGATTAAGCAGCATCGCATTCTCAGATATTGCTTGTGGGTTCGTGTGTCGGTTCGTGTCAATGAATGTAAAATAGTCTTTATTCGGTGATTTGTTTGGTTCCGTCCCGTCAATTTTCGACGATATGTTTCTGCGCCATTACCTCCAAACAACCATAAAAACGTGTGACGCCCAAGTCGGTAACCGAATCTTCATCTTTCTGAAGCCTCAATGCACAAATCAATAAAGGTTCTCATGAACGCGGTCGACAGCCGTGCAAAACACCAGCGGCGATTTGAAGGTCAAGGCAATAAATTGTTTTGAAAGGTATCTCTAGTGATTTACTTTGCTTTTTTGAAGTCTTTTTGGTTTCAATTCATCCCTGAAGTAGTATAGTCGGCGTCATTTCAATACCACTTGAGCTAGAAGCTGTTTTTTTAGAAATGAAGCGTTCTTTTCTTATTTTCCGATTAAGCATTGTTTTGACTTTGTTTCCCACTTCCGAAGATGACCCGAAGATGACCCGAAGATGCCCCGAAGATACCCCGAAGATGTTCCGAGCGTTTTCCGAAAATTAATGAGCTATTTCAATTTAGACAAATATGCATACTATAAATCTTCGGAAAAACGTTGGCGCGCCAAAGGTATTTCCATTTAGAGAGTGGTGCATCAAAGGTATCTTAAAATATGCCCACCGTCAAAGAGTTACACTCTTTAGCACGAAGCTATGGACTGTCTGGGCGCTCGAAGTTGAAGCGCAAAGCTGACCTACTACGAGCGATCGGGGAGGCTCGCGCCGCGGAGTGGAGGAAACGACTCCGGCGAGCGCTACAGACGGGGAGATACCCTGCTATAACCAGAGGGGATATAGAGAACCCCCACAAGAAGTGGCAGCGGGCTCGTGAACTCCGTCAACTTGCGAGAGAGGTCGACACCGCTCTTCTCGCGGAAGGTGTCCGAAAGAGGACTACCCCAACGATGAGGGTAGAAGCTCGTAGAAAAATTGAAAACCGTCGAGCCCCCTTAGCGCGATCTCTGGTTCGAGAAGGTGCGCGTATACTCGAAGAGTTGGATGGAGAGAGAGAGGGAGAGGAAGCTGGTCGCCGCTTCTGGAAGTGGTCTTTCTTCCGAGGCGTGGACGACCCTCTGGTGGATCGGATTATGGATAAGCTCCACGAGAGGGTCACCACCAGCTGCTATCTCCGATACAGTTACACCTATCGACCAAGGAATATCGAAACGGGAGAAATTATCTTGTTTCACAAAATCGTAAAAGGCAGCCCTTGGATCCAGCGCCTAGAGCCGCAAGCTAGAGACTGGGTGCAGGCGGAAGACGAGAAGCGCTTGATTGGTGATCAAATCGAGCGACCTAACACCAAGTGGGTCTTCATCCGGTTTATCTCTGTGACAGTAAAAGCTGTAGTAGATAGGCAGGTGCCTTTGTTGGGGACAGGACCACTACCAGATTGGCTCCGAAGAAAGCGTGGGTTGTACTCCTTGGACACATATGGAGATAACCTCTGCCTCTTTCGGTGTATAGCGGTCCATCGTGGCGCGCGCGTGGATCGTTGTACCAGCCAAGCTCGAGCTCTTGCGAGAGATATGTACCACTCGCCCGAGGCTTGCCCAGGGATTTCTCAGGACGAGCTGCGGAAAGTAGAGACCCACTTCCGGCTAGGGATCCGGGTATACGAACCGACAGAGTCTGGAGATTGGCTGCATCGTAGACAACCCGCTCACTATGAAAAAGTAGGTACTCCACCAATGACGATCGGCGTCTACGAGGGGCACGCGTTTCTCATTCGCGACATACAGAAACTAGCGCATGTATACGTGTGTGGGGAGTGCAACGCGCGGTTTACAAAGATCAGCGATCTTTATCGCCACGCCGAGCGTTGCACCCAAGGTGAGACAAAAGTTGTCTGCAAAGGAGAGAAATTGGAAGCTCCGCCGTCTGCCTTTGAGAAGGCCTTCTACCCACAAAAACGGGATAGCGTCCAAGCCGTCCAATGGCTCGAATATGAAGCCCGCACCAGAGGGATCCATATCCATCACCAGCTATGTGGACATGGAGGGGAGCGAGTGATAGAAGGTTTCGCCGTAGACGGATATGATCCCATTTCAAAGACCGTCTTCCAATTCAACGGGTGCCTATGGCACGGGTGCAAACGGTGTTTCCCATCGCCGAAGCAACGCCAGGAGCAACTTCGGAATCTTTCCAAGAAAAAGGGCAGCCCTGTTACACGCGAGATAGCATACCAACAGACGCTAGAGCGAGAAGCCAAAATCCGAGCTGCTGGGTTTCGCCTTGTGGTTCGGTGGCAGCACGAGGAGCCTAAACCTTGGAGAAAAGATCGAATCCTCGAACAAAAAACCGAGACCTACCCCCACGCGATCGTGTATGACTTCGAGAGTTACCTCGACAAGTCCAGTGCGAAAAAACCGACCGCCGATTTGACTATAGAGGGAGACCACGTTCCTATCTCCGTCTCCATATCAGACACCCTGGATCCGACTCCCGAACACCTATGCGTACGAGAGTCAGAGTTGCTGGTCGAAGAATTTGTTCGAGCGCTAGAACGACGGGCCGTTCGGATACGCTAACATGTTCGCGCGAGGTTCCTGCCCGACACCATCGAGCTCTTACCAAAAAAGTATCGGGAAGCGATCGAAGAGTGGTGCGACCAAGTCCCTGTGCTTGGGTTTAATTCGGGGAAGTACGATTTGAACTTGATCCGGAACCACTTCGTCCCAGAAATCTGCAAGACGACCGACCAGTCCATCAAAGTGGGGTGTAAGTGGGGTGTACCTCTAAAACCAGGTTATGTTTATCACAACTCCGGGCTTCAAATTTCTGGACGTTTTGAACTACATCGGTCCTGGCAAAACCTACGATGCTTGGGTCAAAGCCTACGGTTGCACTCTCACGAAGTCTTGGTTTCCGTACGAATGGTTCGACTCGCCCGACAAGCTCGACTTCCCTGGCCTACCGGACTACCCACAGTGGTTTTCGAAACTGAAAGGCAAATATCTTCTTTCCCTTTCGGAATATCGAGACTGCAAGCGGGTATTCCGGGAGAAGGGGATGCAGACCTTCGCGGACTGGCTCCGCTACTACTACAATCTCGACGTGGGCCCATTCGTCGAAGCACTGGCCAAAATGCGCGACTTCTACACCGCGTATGGAATCGACATCTTCAAAGATGCGGTAAGTCTACCTGGCGTGTCGATGAGGTTCGTCTTGCGAGGCACACTTCGCAGCCCCAACCCGCCCGAGCTGTATGCCCCCAACAAAGAAGCGTACGACATGCTCAAAGCGGCGGTTGTCGGAGGACCTTCGATTGTATTTACCCGCTACCACGAGGTGGGGGTCTCGCGGATCCGGTCGCACCAATACGACCAGGCCCACCAATGTCAACGCATCCTCGGCTACGACGCGAACGCGCTCTATCTCTCTACCATGGTAGCCCCTATGCCCTGTGGGGAGGGAACGGTGACCCACTGTCGTAGGCCGAGCAATATCGACGGATTTGTCAGGGATCTACGAGAAGAAAGGTGGTTCGGGTTCGCCGAGGTTGACATCGAGGTCCCCGAACACCTCTGGCCAAAGTTCGAAGAAATGCCCCCGCTCTTCTACAGCAAGGAGATTCCCGTCGAAGCGGTTCCCCAAGAGATGCTGGACTATCTCGAGCCAATGGGACGAACCCGCTCAACAGAGCCGAAGCTTGTCGGAGCCCTATGGGCCAAGAAGATTCTGTTGTATGCCCCTCTGCTCCGCTGGTACCTCGCCCACGGTTTAGTTGTCACCGCGGTGTACCGGACGATCAACTACAAACCGCAAAAGATCTTCGGCTGGTTCGTCGACCAGGTTACAGAAGCTCGATGAGAAGGGGATACCAACAAGGACAAAGCACTATTCGCCGACCTGTTTAAACTGCTGGGTAATAGTTGCTACGGCAAGTTTATCGAAGCGCTGGAGCGCCAGACATTGGTCTCCTACACAGCCGACGAAGCGGTTGTCGATCGTGCTCTCCGCTCTTCCTGGTTCGAGGACCTCGACGAAATAGGTTCCGCCTACGAGATCCACAGGAGGAAGCAGAAGATCGAGATCACCCGCCCGTTCCAAATCGGAATCACAGTCTATCAGCTAGCCAAACTACGGATGCTCGAATTCTACTACGACTTCCTGGACCATTTCGTAGACCGAAGATCCTTCGAGCTCCTACAGATGGATACCGATAGCCTGTACATGGGCATCGCCGGGAAAAACCTGGACGACGTCGTCCGTCCCGAGCTCCGCGAAGAGTTCGAGGGCTGCAAAAAGAAATGGCTAGCTTGGGACAAGTGGAGTGGCCGGACGCCGGGCCTGTTCAAGCTCGAGTTCGAGGAAACCCGGGCGATAGCGCTCTGCAGCAAGGCGTACTACGTCGACAGCGAGCCAGCGGCGTCAGGGACAGGAAAAAGTAAAACCTCGGCGAAGGGGATGTCGAAAAAAGACAACGACTTGACTTGGGGACGCTACAAAGCAGCCCTGTATGGAGCACTCGACCGGGCAGAAAACCGGGGATTCCGAATGGACCACGGAAAGATGACAACTTACCACCAGGAGAAACTCGGGCTCTCCGCCTACTACGACAAGAGAAGGGTGCTACCCGACGGGATTCACACCGAACCCCTTGAGTACACCTTCAGGGGGTAATTCGGTATTCCAAGGCACTACCTGCAGCTCCTCGCGGACAAAGCCTCGTTTGGGCCCGTCTCTGAGATAGTAGACCACAGGCTTGCCAGGCCGAACAATCGCGCGCTCTTGCTCGAGAACCTCGAGGCTCCAAATTGGGTCCGTTGCACGTCTTCGCCCACCCTCCTGCTCACCCGGCTGGTATAAATATCGTACGCTGGCGTCAGAGGAAATTCTCTCTTCCAACAAACCAACCGCCCTCCCCGGGACAACAGCGGAAGGTTTCTGTACCACCGATTTGGATTCGATGGCATCCTGCGGCTTTTTTCCGATCAACCGCGTCGGTTCGTTGTTCAAAGCCGCGACAACCGCAGGCAACCGAACCACCCACTGTACCGATCTTTCTCCTTCGGGAAGAAGCATCTCCTGGGCGTACTGGTAACCGAACAACCGCTCGGCTAGAGTCCGGTTGAACCTCTCAACTATCGCTTGGTCTCGGTGGATATCCACGCGGCCACGCCGGACTTCGGTATTGTGGCGAGCTAGTAGCGGCAAGACAGCTCCCATGAACTCTTTTCCCGGGTCGACTTGAAGTAGCTTGGGCCAGGACAAAGGGCTTCGCTTGTAGATGCGCTCCAACGCTCCCGCGACTTCTCTCGCTTCCTTTGAAGCCAACGGCTCAGCCTCCTTGTAGCGCGAGGCAACATCGACCACAGTGAGCGCATATTTTTAAAGCTTCCGTCCACGTCCCGGGCGGTCGTGGGGAAGAAATAGAAGATCGGCCTGATGAACCTCGTTTGGTGTTGAGACATTGAACTTCGGTCTTGGTATGTGTTGCGGGGGCTGGAGGTAGATCTGCCACATTGCCTGTTTTTTTAGCCACGCCAGGGCGGCATCTTCAGAGGTGCCAGCCGCGTCCGCCAACTTCTTCGAGGCAGCGAACCCCTTTCAATAGCCCTGGGGGCTGTAGTAGATATCGGACAGCTTCTTTTCCATTGGTTTATAGTTCCATCGCGAAAAAAAAAAGCTATTGTGTCTCACAACCATCGGCTAGCAGCATACCCAATGGCGAGCATCCCACCCCCTACATAGGCTAGTTCACCTGTTCGTTGGGAACTCGAAGGACGGTAATAATCGCTCCATTGCGGGGCGTCGTGGTCATCAACCGCTGTGGGACGAGGATGGGTTTTAGCGTACAAGTCGAGAGCGCGGTTAGTTGCAGCTGTGTCTTATCCAGCGCGATTTCGCAGTCGTTCCTGCTCTGCTTCCCAATCAGCCAGCTTCTCGCGGCGTTTCTGAAAGGCAGCCCAGTCAGCCTGGTACTTCTCCAAGGCTTTGTCGTGACGCTTACGCTCAGCCGCCATTGCATCGGGACCTTTCCCAGAAATCGCCCGTGCGAGATACGAACCACCAACGAAGGCCGTAGCGTTCAAGATAGCCCCACCCACCATAACTGCTATGCTTACCATCTCTACTCAGTTGGGATTATCTTTTTATCGACTAAGTATTGCCTAGCTGCGACGGCTCCCGAGAGAACTGCAACCCACTTCGCGTAGTTTTCAATCGACGAGGAAGGGTCTGAGATCATAGGCGTTTTGAGAACCTTTTTCCCCACCCAACCAATACCAGCAGCAATGCCTGTCAGAGTTGCCGCTTCGACCACAGTGGAGACGACTTTGTTGTCCATCGAGACTATACAATACAAAAATCTATTCCATAATCTCGCGAGACCGCGCAGGCTCGGGTGGCGGGTGAGTAAGCTTTGGCTGCTGCTGCGGTTGCTTGAGATGCGCTAGATACAGACTATACAGACTGGCGAAGAGGCTCCCTGCGGCAATCAGGAGCCCCCAATTCCAGCTTGTCGTAGCTCGGTGTGGTTCGTCGCTGCTCTCACGAGCCCGCTCTCCAGCCAGAGCTTGTCGAGCTTCTTTGTTCCTAGCCGCGAGGGCTCGGCCAGCCGCGACCTTCTTAGGATCCTTCTGCTTATTCGGAGCTACGGGAGCGGCCGGCGCTGTAATACGATCTTCTTCTTCCATCACTTTCATACAGGGCTCGTATACTATACAAACACCAAAAAATTGCCAGCGAGTGCTTAGCGATCCGTCGAAGACTCTGCAAGAGGAACCACAGGTTCGCTAGCATCTGGGCCTGCGGCCGTCGAAGACTCTGTGTGGCAACCTACTTGAGCCAGTGCAGCCACTAGCGCCACCAACCGATCTCCGTTGACAGCGATCCAGCCAGCTCCGTAGCTCAACTCACGTCGGATCAGAGCATCCTGCTGTAGGTCTGTTAACAGTGCCTGCTCGGAATCCAGTTTTTTCCCTACTGCTCCCAACAAATGGCCGACCGCCTTGCACGCGACCTTCAAAACCCCGCTAGAGAGACTGTGCTCGACCTGCTTTCCGAGGGTCACCTGGTAACGAAGATGGAGCGAGGCAACCTCCTTCCTCGAGAGCTTGTGGACGTCGCCCAGCGACAACTCATTCCCCAATTACTCCTTGGTATTGCCCGCGGCCGCGAGAATAGCCAGCGCCTCCCGTTCGTCCCGAGCATCGTCTACGGGAGGCTCGCTGGGACATATCCCTTCTTCGCGGAGAATTTCATCCAGCACGGTGTCATCCATGACTATATATCTCCCGAAACAATTTTACTGGGAGCTGGGATTTCTAGCACGATATCAAATGGATGGCGGAGACGGAAGCAAAGTCTGGCGTACGGATGCTCCTTGAGCGCGGATAGCATTTGGTGGCGCTCCTCCTTGGGATGTCCTACCCCATAGTTTTCCCAAAGTATTTTCCCATCGAGCTCGCTCGGACTGTAAAAAGTCAACGTCGCGGCTACATTCTCCCGGAAGGCTTTTACCACGCTCGTGTACTGTTGGGTCAAAAGCCACACTGAAAACTTTTTGTGCCTTCCAGAGAAAGCCAGCTCTACGAGAGCGCTGCGTTGTTTTTTGACTTCTTCGCTGGCGGCGCAGTCGTCCAGAATAAGCAACACCTGGCCACGCCCTTCGAAGACCGCGGTGCAAAGCCGAAGACATTTCTCAATCTCCCCGCCCGAGTTCCCTGGTGCCAGGGCTACGAAGCCGGGGTCTTTGTGGGCAAATCCCCGATATGTTTTGTTGTGGACGTACGTCGGGCAAATCAAGCACACGACGTGGAACTTCCCACGAAAAGGACCACGTAGGGCTTCGACGACCAGTCTCGACTTCCCGGAAGCGGTTGGACCGACGATAAGCAGATGGCCGGGTATCAAGTCGGTGAGACAATCCATAGTATATAGGACGACGATTAATAGTAGGCGACTTGGCTACCGAGGTCGAATGCTGCGTCACCTAGGAGGAAGACGTGGCAGTTGAAATTACCACCGCCGCCGGTCTTTCGATAGATCCGGAACTGAAGATTTTTTCCCGGACCGAGACCTGCTTGTCCGTCGCCGTGCACAAGGTGGTCGCGTGCCGTGCGGAGATCGATGAAGATCCCGTATTTGTCATGGAAGAACCCAGTAGGGGTGACCACCGTGGTGTTACCTGGAAGGTGGACCAATCATTCTGCTCCGGCTCGCGCCGTCTCCCAAATATCTGCGGGGAGCATGCCACTGGGGTACAGCGTGTTGGGGACGCCGTTTAAGTCGAACTCAACCTTTGTCACGCCTGGGTTCGGGAAGGCTTCGCTGTTTCGTCCTCCCGCGGGAAACTGGTTGACGAACAGGAACAGGACACCCACAAAGCTTTTGAGTTGCACGGGGATGTTGTCCGTGAGAATTGCCTCGGTGGACTTCGCAAAGGAGAACGCTTTGTAGTGCGAGATGTGGTTGTAGAGAAACACGCTCGGAACGTGCTGCGCGTAATCGGGGGACTCAATCACTTGGTACACCATTTCTATGTTTTTGAACGTGTAGCTGCCAACCTTGGTCGAATCCGAGCTTACGATGACATCTTTGGCGGCGGCGAGTGTGATCTCCAACCGAATTGGTGGAAGACTCGCCGTATGGAGAATGCCGTGGGTGCGCAGGAGCTCAAAATCAAGTGGGAGGCGATACTTTGGGAAGGCCTCGGCAATCGCCAGGTCCCCCGCCACATCGCCTTTGTCTCCGGCCTCTGAGCGGATTTTGTTGACCGCGGTTGTCTGGATCCCTTGCTCTATACGTTTAGCTCGCTCTTCGGTGGTAAGCCACAGGTCGGAGAACACTCCAACAAGGTCGGCCCGCTCCAAGTCCTCTAGGGTTTTATCGCCCATCTTGACGATCCTTCGCCGAATCAAACAGCGGCCAAGGTTGTCGACAACGCGATTGTTGACGTGTTTCGTCGATCCGCCTAGCGACACCTCACCCACAAGGGCTAGGGTGTCTGGGACTAGGACGGTCTCGACTGGAAGTCTGGGAATGTCAACGTACAAGGTCTCTTTGTGGTTCGCCGAGCTAGGGTTGAAGGTCAACCGGTGGGTGACGCGCTTTCCTTTTGCAGCCATCAAAGTGCGCGGCTCCTCCCGCGGGTCAAGCTTCTTGGAGATGTACGCCATTTTTACTTGTCTTGTATGTATAGGCAAAAACAAAAAAATGGATATCAACCCAGATGAGATGACCCCTTTGCTACCCCCTGATGACGACCCGGACGAGCCCGCCGGTGCTGAAGGTGGAGAAACTAGTAACCCATTTCCCACGTTACCCGACGATGACAAAGGTGACGAGCAAATCGGGATGTATTCCTTAAGATCGCGAGGTCGTCCGCGTGAGCCTGACACAGCAGAAACGTCGTTGTCGACCAACCCTGCTACTGGCGAGTCAACCGATACAAGGGAGCTAACGATAAACCCCTATGATGGGAGATCAATCAGTAAAAAACTCCTGTCCGATGCGAAGGAAGAGTTAGTGGGCGAATATCCCAAAGCTAACGGATACGAAATCGGTCTTGTCGGTGGGCGTATTATGATTCGTGTGTGGGAGGGGAAAAATAAGACGTGGCGACCACTGCGCAACTTGGATGGTAGTTTTAAGCAGAACTTCTCTAAAGAATTGAAAGATGTTCTAGGACCCTCCGTCGGTGAGATCTTGGAACGGAATAACACCACAATAGAAACCCTCGAGCAGCAAAATCGACAAGACGAGGAGATAAGAGTCTCCCCCGATATTTCACCCGAAGATAGACGTGCGGTGGAGGCCCGAATTGCAGCGCGCGCGGAAGAGATTCAAGAACTCGAGGTGGAAAGAGAATCCTTGGAAGAGCGAAGGTCTCTGCGGGACCGCGTTCGAGCCATTTTCAAGAAGTACGGAGTAGGGGTCCTGGGGGTTCTCGTAGCGGCTGGGACGGTCATTGGGATTATCTTGGGGGCTTTACAGCGGGGGTTCGCCGGCGTAGCGCAGGGGGTAGGGCGGGGGTTGAAGACCATCGGAAAAAGGATTGGAGCCCTCCTTCCTGGAGCCATAGGCGCCATTGTCTCATTCCTCTTCCGCACGGCTGGAGAAGTTGTTGGGTTCTTAGCCAAAAACGCCTGGCTCTTGATCGTAGCCGTGGTCGTGTTTCTCATCGAGCGCTACAAGAAGAAGTCTACCTAAACAACCACCAAGTCGCCCCTGCGGCCACAACAGTGACTGCAGCTAAATTTCTCTCGTGCGCGGATAGCGCGACGGGGGCTTTAGTTTTCGGGACAAGTGGGACTGGGGGTTCTATTTTCAGCGTTGTTTCCGATACAAGGGGGACTGGGGCTTTTGTTTTCGGGACAAGGGGGATTGGGGCTTTTATTTTCGGCGTACGGTGTTGTGTCCGCTCGTTCACACGCGGATTGACCCCGAAAATCATATCGCTGGTCGCTTTCTGGAGCTCGTTGTTGTACCCGAGAACGCTGTCTGTATTGATAATAAGCCGGCTGGGGAGCAACCATAGCCCTGGGGCGACGGCCAGATTCAGCTGAGCCCGGGCGTCGGACAGAGCTCGTTGATAGTTCTGGATTCCGACGGCGATATCGTTTACTACGATGATCTCCTCTAGTAGTTGTCGGAACATTTGACGAGTCTCAACAGCACTGCCGCTCGCCCCTACGATAGTGGACCGTGTTTTGACTTGCGAGCCAAGAACGCAATATACCAAAGCCTCGATACTCCGATTGAGACGACCCATGCCCGCCTCCGTCAGTCCTTCACCCTTTTTTAGTCCAAACCAGCTGTATTGCGCTCTGCCGTCATCGTTTCGGATAAATGTCAACAGATTACTTTGATTCTGTTTTCCACCCTCGTCTGAGAAGAGATTCAGGCTATCAGGCCATGTGTTTGCCTCGGTGTCGTAGCGGCGGATGACGTACTCGTTCTTTGGTCCCTCGCTTGGATACGTTATAAACACGTCTCCAAGGCCGTGGTTTCGACCGCCCTTCCAGCGAAAGTCCGGGGCTCTAGGCAGACCGAATTCGATGCAGAGGCTTTCAAAGGCGGACTTACGAAGTGGGTTATTTGTTTTTTGGAATGCCTTGTCTCCGGGAAGGGGGCAGCCGAGCTCGTATAGGATCCGACGGACGGAGAAGTATACGTGGAAGCGAAGCAGCCCCTGAACTATGGGCGGAAAGGTTTTATTGGCCGAGTCGGTAATAGACACCCCACACCCCGCAGTTGCGCACCATGTGGCGAAGTTCAGCTGTTGTGGCCAATATTTGTACGTTGGAGAAGAGAGCCATTGGTGCGCCTCCTTTGCCGAGCGATGTGTAATAGTTGTTTCCTTCCAGATGTCTCGGACACCTGCTTTGAAAGAAATTTTTGGATCAACAAAGATCTCGAGATCTCGAAGCAGTGGTGCTATATCAGAGACCGTTTCAGAGAACGGAAAGGTAGGGACGGGGTAGGTTGCTCCGGCGCGGAGAAGGAGGGCATCGGGGAAATTGCTCTGTTTCGGAAATTTAATTTTTTCTAAGGTTTTACCGAAATGTTCTACGGTCTTTTTTGGAAAAGATCTTTTTATAACAGACCAAAGGTCTATTTCGTGGGTTTTATGCATGGTGAATATATACACGGATAAATAAAATGTCCCTCAGCATAGCGGCAAGCGAGGGTGTGAATGAACTCCACCCTCCGGTCGGCGGTGAGCTCTCGAGTGTCGCAGCGCGAACCGTTAAGATCCCAGAAACGAAAATCACAGTATCTAAAACGGTGAATATATATTTCTTCACTCTCAACTCATGGGACAAACTGAACCTCATTCGCGAAGGAACCGCCGATCTGACCATTATCAAGAAAGCGAAAGGAACCGTTCTGGTCTCCATTCCAAAAGGTGAGTACAACCTCCACTGTCTACAGCAGGCTATTGTCTATGGGCATGGAAAGGATGTCACCGCGAGCACTTGTGAACTTCGGATAACCGATACTGGAGTGTATTTCTTCTCGAAAGTACAGACGATCCTAGACAGAGAGCTAGCCAACTTGTTGGGGATATCCGAAGTCCCGCGCAATATGATTCACGTTCCTGTACAATGGGGTCCGCCCTCGGTTTCAATCTACTGCGATTTGGTGGACCCCAACAAATCGTACGAAGGTGGCAAGCCCTCCTATCTCCTGGCGAAGGTCGAGCCTTTGAAACTTCAAGGTCCTTCGGTGTGGCATTTGCGACCGTTTTATCTCCCCCTCGACCCCACAAAAAGAAATCTCTTTCGAGTTTGGACGGTGCCGAATACCAAGGCAGAAGTTTTGTTGGAGCTCTGTATATAGGACATGGAATCTGATTGTTTGTATCCAAAGGTTCCCACCGCCCCCAACGATGAGGGGCATTCGTTTCGGCTTCAAAAGATTTGTGACATTCAGACCACCCTAAAAAACAGTATCGCCCACTATGAAGGTGTTCGGAAAAAATATACCCGCTCTAGGGCAATTTTGAACGGGGTAGCTTTGACGGCTGGAAGCCTGAGCGTTATACTTTCGGCTTCGGGCCTAGCCGCCTCTTTGACCGGCCTTGGAATTGTCGTCGGGGTTCCGTTGGGTGCTATTGGTGGCATCTTCGGAATCGTTTCAGCCTCTATGGTCAAGGTCAGTAAACGTATTGCCGTAAAGATCTCCAAGCATGAGCGAACCGTCGCGATTGGTGAGACGAAGTTGAGTACCATCGATGACTTGGTTTCGAAAGCCTTACAGGATAACCAAATCAGCGCTACGGAATTTCAACTCATTCTCTCCGAGGTTGAAAAATATGAAACACTCAAGCGCGAGATTAAACAAAAAGCTGTGACAAAAAACGAAGACCTCGATCTGACAAAGCTGCGGACCGAGATTCGCAGCGAACTGGTCGCAGAGATGCGAGAAAAACTCGCTTAAGTGGAGGCTTTTATTTCCACGTTGAACGATGACTTCAGCTTGATCCATAAAGCATCGTATTTTCGAAGCGTCGTCGGTCGAATGTTTGAGATGTCGCACCTGGCGGCTCTTTCGTGGTCCTCTCGGAGTTCAAAGATTACTTTCAACAACCATATCAGCTTTGGAAGCCGGCGGTAGTCTGAGACAAAACTCAAGTTGTCCTCAATACGATTCACAAGGTTTACTATCGATTTTCTTTCGAATAAATCAAGCCCGAACTCTTTCATCAACAATTTGTTCAACGCCAACCTTTTACTTTTTGATATTGGTCTTGGTCTAAACCCCTCGTTTCGCCTCTCAATTGGAGGTCCCCATGTAAGATGATCAAACTTACCCAAAACCATACGCTGGCAAAGCTCGGGGTTACATTGAAGCAGACCCTCGATTCCTTTTAGGGGCCCCCCTCTGAGAACACCGAACTGATCTGGAGTGTCTTCTAAAAAAGAGGCTGCTAAGTCTTTTAACTGCAAGAGGTACTCCAAGCTTTCAACAACCATTGCATCCATATTGATGACCTTATTCTATAATTAGTGGGCCAAAAAAAGTGGGCAGGAAATTTAAACCGGCTCGTTAAGTTAGCCTCGTGGACCCTCCTCTAACATCCCATACAGCGATGTCCGTCGCATCTATAAGATCCTGAATCAAAGGAGGTAGCTTCTCTAGTTGACGGGTAAATATTTCCCACTCATCAATTGGCTCTTCGCCGTCCTGTTCCTCCTCTCGATCACTAGGGGTTGGATCAAAAGGATCCTCCTCGTTCTCGTCGAACACCTCGTCACACTCCAACCAGTTTTCATTGTTTTCCATTTTCGCTAAACTTCGCTTGTCAAAACACGCGCCAACGTTTTTCCGAAGATTTCTAGTATGCATATTTGTCTAAATTGAAATAGCTCATTAATTTTCGGAAAACGCTCGGAACATCTTCGGGGTAGCTTCTAGCTCAAGTGGTATTGAAATGACGCCGACTCATCGTAAGCCCGAATACGAACATGATTGGGAAGTACAAGTTCAAAAACATAGAACTGGTGCCCATGGGGAAGACATTTTTTCTTATCTTAGCAAGGATTCGCGTTGCGCCAACGTTTTTCCGAAGATTTATAGTATGCATATTTGTCTAAATTGAAATAGCTCATTAATTTTCGGAAAACGCTCGGAACATCTTCGGGGTATCTTCGGGTCATCTTCGGGTCATCTTCGGGTCATCTTCGGGTCATCTTCGGAAGTGGGAAACAAAGTCAAAACAATGCTTAATCGGAAAATAGGAAAAGAACGCTTCATTTCTAAAAAAACAGCTTTTAGCTCAAGTGGTATTGAAATGACGCCGACTATACTACTCCTGATCTTAATTAATTAAAGGTACGCACGTACTACACAGCTGCAAGTCGATCGCAGCGTTGTGAAACGATATTGCAACCTTTAACATCGCTAGAAAAAGGTTCCAGTTTAAATGTTTAAATTGGATCTTCATTGCAGCTTTAAAGCAGCGGCTTGCAGTGCTGCTTTACCGCTGCTTTACCGATGCTTTACCCTGGCAAAATTTTGCAGCGCTTTCGCAGTGCACGATATTTTGGGTTGGCTGCTTGAGCGACTCACGAGCACTGCTTTAGCGACGCTTAAGCGCTGTGCAACCAAAAAAGTGAACTGTCGCAGTGCTGCAGCAGCGCTGTGTCGTTCGTCAGAAGGTTAAAATGAAACATTTCAATTAAGAATCATTGAAGGAACCTCTTGATATTTTTCATTATTTTTTCTCCTTTGATGTTGAGTTCTAACTTGGTTTACTGCTTATTTTATGGTAGGGGATATGCAGCAAAGAAAGGAGAAAAAGCATTCCGAAAGTGGTTTGGTCGGATAAACGAGATTCGGTCCGTTGTAGGGAAAGTGCCACTGGTTGCCTTGACTGCAACAGCCACAAAGTCAACCAGACTTCAGATTATGGAATCACTGGAAATGAAGAATCCAGCATTGTTCATTGACAGTCCAAATAGACATAATATAAGTTATGCTGTGAAAGTTGCTACCCCTGATCCTGCAAGCACCTTTAAATGCATGGTTAAGCACTTAAAGGAACAGAAACAAAATTATGAACGGACAATTATATACTGTCAGACCATCAAGGCCACCTATTTTCTATATGGTTTCTTTGAGTCCGAACTTGGAAATGACATGTATTTGGATGGTACACAGGACCCCAGGAAGAGGACTGTGGAAATGCTCCACAGCAGAATTGATGAATTAAATCGGGAACACATTCTACAATCAATGGCAGCACCGGATGGCTCAGTCCGTGTATTAGTGGCTACCATTGCCTACGGAATGGGCATTGACTGCAAGGACGTGAAGGTTGTTCTTCACTATGGTCCATCCTACAACTTAGAATCTTACTTACAGGAGAGAGGACGAGCTGGAAGAACAAGCACTGATATGTGCAAGTCAGTCATGCTGTATTCGAGCCTCATGATGAAATACTGTTCCGAAGACATCAAACTCTATGCACAAGAATCAAACACATGCAGGAGAAAAATGCTCCTTGTCAATTTTGATGTTGACTTGCCAAAATTACCTAAGGTTGAACACCTACATATGTGCTGTGATATTATTTTGTCAAAAGATTGCAAATGTCAAGGGGACTGTTGTAATTTTGTTTTCTTCAGGATGTCAACCTCACAGGTCCGTGAGCCTTCTGAAGAACATTCTCTTTCCAGAAAAGCAAATGATGGTCAAAGAGAAAGTATTCATCAAATATTAAACTACTTGAAGATGGCCGTCAACAAGCAGTACCTTCACATGGCAAAGAACACAAACAACCCAGTGTTTACACCTGTATTGCCCACTTGGAGAAACACAAATTGAACAGTCAATGAAGAACTGCGAGAAGATTTTCACTGCTATTGACATTTTTAAATTTGTTGATATTTGGCATTTAAGTGTTGCCAAAGAAATTTTATTTGCATTCAATCAAGTGTTTTGTGATGTTGATATTCCTGAATTCACTAAGGACCCCGACGAGGAGGAAACACTGGATTGCTTTGATGAGGACTTTTTTGAATTTGACATTGAAGACTCAGTCTTGGCTGGCATTCCAGGGGAGATGCTTAACATTGCTGAGGACAGTTTCCTGCCTGGTGAATATTCCAGCTCTGATGTTGAGTAAGGGACTCATTAATTGATGCAGCTGTATACACAGGGATGTAGCTAAGAAAGGCCATTAAGTAAATGTAGCTAAGCCAGGCCATTATAAGGCCTAGCTGGCTTTCTTGGACTTACATTCTGGAAATTATCCCAGTTTCTGTTTTCTAGTGCAATTAGCGGCTGTTTTAGTCGGTGAAATTAGCCGCTGGCTCTTAGCTACATCCCTGTAGACTGTTGTTTATATACCGATATTGTATATTCTTACGATTTTTTGCATTTGCATTTCCTTGAAACAAGCTAAAATTTTATTATCTACTTCATCAGTCAATTAAAAATGTGACACAAAACAAGTACAAATATCACTGTAATATTGAGTCTACAGTTATTACAGTAGTTGCCATAAAAACGCAAGTGCACATGCTTCAAATTCAAGGTTCTATTTTTCTTGCCTATTTTATGTCCTTTTTGTCTTTTATAAGAGAGATGACAAATCTTGTTTGTTCTAACAAGAGATTAATTTTATTATCCAGCTTTTATAAGACCAAAACAATCTAGAAAAGAAGTTCTGCTTATATTATTTCTTTGATGATGAGATACAAAATGAGCAACTATACAGTAGTTTCACAATATTCATAATCACTTTATGCATTTGTCATACTCAGCTGACTGATCCTGGAGGATAACATAAATACATATCTTTACATAAGTTATCAGAAACCTTATGGCAGGGTAACCAGGTATATGCGATCAGGGATCACAGCCTCGGGATCGGGATCATGTCATGTCATGTGATCCGGATCGGCCAATCAGATGGGATCAGAATGGAATCAGGGATCAAATGTTGCCACATTTTGGGGATCAGGAATCAAAATTTAGAGCTAAAATTTGGGATCAGCGATGTAAAAATGTACCTGGTTACGACCCTGTTATGGAGTTTCTGTCAATACTCAGCTATTACAAATTTTAATTTTTTGATCAAACTAGTCATCTCAATCAGTTCCTTCTCACAAATTGCGAGCAATGTAATATCTTTTAATTCAAGCATTTAATTTTTATAGTACGCGTCTAATCATTTCCTACATCCTAAATTACACAAGAAAATGTTCTTGTACAGGTGTAAATATTGCAATTTAATACTGTCACTTTACTTGTAAATGCCATGCTGTGATTGTGTTGTTCCAGAACAAATCTCTACCCAGACCCATGCAAGGAAGGTTTTTCGGTTTGAATCCGCTGGATAAATCACTATGCGGTGGATAGTGAAGTAGGTTTGGCATGACAGTTATCCACTGGATAGCAATTTATCCGGTGGATAGCATTATCCACCCTTTGAACAACTGGCCCAGGTCTTTAACATCTTCTGGAAATTTTTAGGTGTTTTGGCCTAATAATCTTAACTTTTAACATCTTGGTTTTGGAGCTGGGGGAGGGTGGAAAAATGGTAGCTTGCCTATGATGACCCGTATTTCAAATAAGAAGTGTTAACGAGGCCTTTTGTCAAGTCTTATTTTTCTCTTGTGCTCATTTATCCAAGAGAATAGCCCTTTTGGGTCAAGCAACTGAAGGTTATCCCTTGGACAGTTCGGAAATGATGACATTGGTTCCCTGTCTGGCTGTTTATCAAACACATTTTGTTCTTGAAGTGTTTGAATCACTTTCTTAAAATCCTGCTTGACAGATTTCTTTGTGTGTTCCCCAGATATCTTCTTTGCCTTCATCTCCAGGTCTAGATGTTCTAGAAAGGCTTTAATGATGAAGAATGCCCTGCAATTTCTCTGCACGCTGGCCTCATTGACATTTGCTCCCAAACCCCTTATCATGTCCTTTAGTAAATGGTTGTCATGTTCTAATGCTAGATCCATTGCAAAATTGCATCCTGGACTGCCTTGATTGTTCACAGTTCGGTTCCATTTCATTCTTTCAGCTTCTCTTGGGCTGAGCAAAGCAGACAATTGAAAAAGTTGATACAAGGCTTCTAGAGCATACTTTGTGCTCCCAGTGTCATCCTGCCTAAAATGTAATAGAAACATCTTAACACATGTAATGATTCTATCACCATCACCCTCTTTAACAGCATCCATAAAGTTCCTTAACAGCAAAGCCATATTCATAAACCCACAATGGTAGTCGAAAATGTCATCTTTGGGTTCCGAGTAGTAGGGAATGGGGCATTCTGGCGCAAAGTCATTTTTGAATATTTAATTAATTTGTCATTTTGTGGTAAAGTCATTTTTGCATATTTAATGAGTTCGTGAAAGTAAAAAATTGAAATCATTAAGAACGTGTCCACCTAAGAACCGTGCAGACGAGTCTACACGACCCCTCACCAATTTCGCTCAAAATTGGCTCACTTGTTGCCCACGACGAACCTACAATCTAGACCAAAAGGTTTAACCAGATACTAATTTTTAAGAGAGCTATACGAGTTTAACGTTTTTGTGAAAAAGTGCGCAAAAATCCGTGCCAAAAATGCAGTGAATTCATGATGTGTCTTTCTCCCAAATTCTAAGGCAACAAAAAAATATTTCGATAAGTAAAAGCAGAAACCTACATCTTTATTTACAAATATAAAAATATATGATTGTAATGTTTTTTATATTTGTGAACCATCAATCCAACTTGACAATTTTCACCATTTTGCGAAATTACGGAAAATGTCCCTAAAATAGCGGGAAAAAGCAAACAAGCGGCCATGTTTTGATTCATTTCAATGCTTTTTCCAGTTTGCACAATTGATGATCTAAGTAAATACAAAAATAAAAGTGTGTGATGTTTACATTTTAGATGAAGAATTTGCCTTTGAAATACGGCAATGTGGGTCACGTGACACATGCGAGAATATTGTAATACAGAGTCCGTGTGTTTATAAGTCTTAAGGAGTATTTAAAAAAAAACATTTCATGTTTCATTCCAGTTTTATCTTATCTTAAAATCATATGGGAAGTCCGACCGCATGTTATTTTACTTTTTTTTTACTACATCGCAACTTTTAGGCCCTTTTATACTACGTCGGTTACAGATGAAAAAAAAAAATGGAAAGGTACTTATTTGTTTGCAGCAAAAGTAAAGCAATGATCAAGTAAGATACAAATTCAATATATTTAGACCGTTTTGCTTTCAGCCGACATTATTTTGGTTACGCGGTGAGAGGATTGCGTGACACGCACCAGATACCAAGTGCATTTCCCACGCTTTTCATGGATAATCATGCCAGCAGACAATTCGTAAAAAGGAAGACTTTAAATGTGTTTGTTCTTTTCAGAAATATTCTAAGAAGGCATGCAACCTTTCTGCTCAAAGCAAGAGTGCTAGATCTATTTGTACTGTAAAGAATTGTTCCAGTAGCACAAAAGGGCACTTGTGTGGTTGTTTTAAAGCCTCCGTGAAGGAGTCGAGGAAGACGGCAAATTATGTTTGGCCCGCGTTGGGTTGTTCGACGGGTGCAGAGAAGATTTCACAATTTTCCCCGCACAGGAACGAATTTGGCTTGGGAAGGCGGCCAAGTAACGTTTGTAAATATCCCGAGCATCATACCTACCTACCTACCTACCTACCTACCTACCTACCTACCTACCTACCTACCTACCTACCTACCTACCTACCTACCTACCTACCTACCTACCTACCTACCTACCTACCTACCTACCTACCTACCTACCTACCTACCTACCTACCTACCTACCTACCTACCTACCTACCTACCTACCTACCTACCTACCTACCTACCTACCTACCTACCTACCTACCTACCTACCTACCTACCTACCTACCTACCTACCTACCTACCTACCTACCTACCTACCTACCTACCTACCTACCTACCTACCTACCTACCTACCTACCTACCTACCTACCTACCTACCTACCTACCTACCTACCTACCTACCTACCTACCTACCTACCTACCTACCTACCTACCTACCTACCTACCTACCTACCTACCTACCTACCTACCTACCTACCTACCTACCTACCTACCTACCTACCTACCTACCTACCTACCTACCTACCTACCTACCTACCTACCTACCTACCTACCTACCTACCTACCTACCTACCTACCTACCTACCTACCTACCTACCTACCTACCTACCTACCTACCTACCTACCTACCTACCTACCTACCTACCTACCTACCTACCTACCTACCTACCTACCTACCTACCTACCTACCTACCTACCTACCTACCTACCTACCTACCTACCTACCTACCTACCTACCTACCTACCTACCTACCTACCTACCTACCTACCTACCTACCTACCTACCTACCTACCTACCTACCTACCTACCTACCTACCTACCTACCCACCTACCCACCTACCCACCTACCCACCTACCCACCTACCCACCTACCCACCTACCCACCTACCCACCTACCCACCTACCCACCTACCCACCTACCCACCTACCCACCTACCCACCTACCCACCTACCCACCTACCCACCTACCCACCTACCCACCTACCCACCTACCCACCTACCCACCTACCCACCTACCCACCTACCCACCTACCCACCTACCCACCTACCCACCTACCCACCTACCCACCTACCCACCTACCCACCTACCCACCTACCCACCTACCCACCTACCCACCTACCCACCTACCCACCTACCCACCTACCCACCTACCCACCTACCCACCTACCCACCTACCCACCTACCCACCTACCCACCTACCCACCTACCCACCTACCCACCTACCCACCTACCCACCTACCCACCTACCCACCTACCCACCTACCCACCTACCCACCTACCCACCTACCCACCTACCCACCTACCCACCTACCCACCTACCCACCTACCCACCTACCCACCTACCCACCTACCCACCTACCCACCTACCCACCTACCCACCTACCCACCTACCCACCTACCCACCTACCCACCTACCCACCTACCCACCTACCCACCTACCCACCTACCCACCTACCCACCTACCCACCTACCCACCTACCCACCTACCCACCTACCCACCTACCCACCTACCCACCTACCCACCTACCCACCTACCCACCTACCCACCTACCCACCTACCCACCTACCCACCTACCCACCTACCCACCTACCCACCTACCCACCTACCCACCTACCCACCTACCCACCTACCCACCTACCCACCTACCCACCTACCCACCTACCCACCTACCCACCTACCCACCTACCCACCTACCCACCTACCCACCTACCCACCTACCCACCTACCCACCTACCCACCTACCCACCTACCCACCTACCCACCTACCCACCTACCCACCTACCCACCTACCCACCTACCCACCTACCCACCTACCCACCTACCCACCTACCCACCTACCCACCTACCCACCTACCCACCTACCCACCTACCCACCTACCCACCTACCCACCTACCCACCTACCCACCTACCCACCTACCCACCTACCCACCTACCCACCTACCCACCTACCCACCTACCCACCTACCCACCTACCCACCTACCCACCTACCCACCTACCCACCTACCCACCTACCCACCTACCCACCTACCCACCTACCCACCTACCCACCTACCCACCTACCCACCTACCCACCTACCCACCTACCCACCTACCCACCTACCCACCTACCCACCTACCCACCTACCCACCTACCCACCTACCCACCTACCCACCTACCCACCTACCCACCTACCCACCTACCCACCTACCCACCTACCCACCTACCCACCTACCCACCTACCCACCTACCCACCTACCCACCTACCCACCTACCCACCTACCCACCTACCCACCTACCCACCTACCCACCTACCCACCTACCCACCTACCCACCTACCCACCTACCCACCTACCCACCTACCCACCTACCCACCTACCCACCTACCCACCTACCCACCTACCCACCTACCCACCTACCCACCTACCCACCTACCCACCTACCCACCTACCCACCTACCCACCTACCCACCTACCCACCTACCCACCTACCCACCTACCCACCTACCCACCTACCCACCTACCCACCTACCCACCTACCCACCTACCCACCTACCCACCTACCCACCTACCCACCTACCCACCCACCCACCTACCCACCCACCCACCCACCCACGACAAGTGAAAACACTGGCATACGGGACCTTAGAGCGGACTGGTGCCCAGGACATAGCGGCTATTCTATATTTATATGTATATATGGGTTATTGACCAAGCGTGAGGTCAAGATGGCTGGATATTGGCTAAGTTCTTTTTTTGCGTGTTTATGGACCGAGACGAAGTCGAGGTCCATAAACACGCAAAAAAAGAACGAGGCCAATATCCAGCCATCTTGACCGAACAAGCTTGGTCAATAAAGGATTTATTGGATGAATTTTCCTTGCGGGACAAAGCCCTTATCCCGAGCGGGCAACCTAGCTCCATCTTGCCCGCTCGGGTAGCCAATCACAGCGCGAGATTCGATTCATCTTGCCCGCTCACGGAGCTAGTCATATAATAAATATAGATATATGTAGTAAAGCAACATTGTCACAACTTCAATGGCCGCGTTTTTCACTTCATTTTCAAGAAGATCGTTTGCAATCTGCTCCAAGGCCTTCGTGTGGTTAGACCACGAATCTTCATTTACTGGCGAAGGTAAGTTTAGAACGCTAAGGACTCTTTTAGCGGCGGAGTGGCCACGACCTGTAAGTCTCAGTCCAAGAACCAGTTCTCTGTTTACGTCGTAAAACCTGTTGGTCTTAGGCGTTGTGTGAAATGGTGTCACCAGCTCATGTGAGGGGTACTTGGGGTTTCTGCAACGGCAAATACATTCCGCTCCAAGTCCAGTGTTTGCAACTTCTACAAAGTTTACCCCTTCACTTTGACAAAAGCTGCAATTGACTCGACCGGCAAGCTGTCGATTGAGCTCGTCTCTATCGACAATGCTCCAATGTTTCGGACTGTTCGTGTGGCATTCTTCTTTTTCTTCATCGCTTTCGCCAGATTTCGACGAAGAATCTTCTTCGCAACCTGCACTGGCGTTGACTTTGATTTTAAAGCTACTTGCTCCAAGGATATTCGAGCGCTCAGGTTCTTCAGCAGATGCCGAGATTTTCGAGGACGTTTGGCCAAACCAAGAGCCTTTGTCGCTCTCGGCAAGGTTTTTTTTCTTTCCTGCACAAAATGGAGCTTTTTCTTTCCTATTTGGGCCGGTTTTTTTCGTTTTCTTTACCCAAGGACTTTTTTCTGCTTTTGATTTTTCCATCGGAGTTAGCGGGAAGTGCTTCCACGAGGGAATTTTGTCAATGGCATTTGTCAAGTACGTGATGCAAATAAAAAATATGCAAATAACATGAAATACGAGCGACAAGCGTTTGCCGCGAAAATTGCCACAGGGGTCTCACCCTTTGACAAGATTATGACACCTTCCTAGTTTATTAACTTTAATTGAAAATACGTTTTTTCTAAATAACTCGGGCGCTTTTTGAGATTTTTGACTTTTTTTTTTAAACACTACATAAAATGACTAATAAATTTTGTCCAATACAAAACAAAAACGATTTTTTCGGCCTCTGAAGGTGGGAAGTAACCTTAAGTATCAATGAAGTACATTGGGCCAGGGTCATGGGCTCCTGATTGGGCATATACTTCATTTATACTTTTCTCATCAAAGTATAAATGAAGTTTACTTTCAATTGTACTTTTCTATCTGAGAAGTACATACTGAGTTCCTGCAAGGGTGATTGTCTGTGACCTATGTTTTTGGTATGCCATTTTCCTCTATCATTTCTCCTACAAAAAATTACATATTTCGTAGGTATGTCTTAAGTTATGTTTTGGATGTCTTACAATTGGAAATGTTAAAGTACTTTTTGGGTATGTTTTTAAGCTATGTTTAAGATATGTTTTGGAAAATGACACCAAAAACATACAAACCAATTGTGTGGGTAGCCTCAGATAAGTGAACTTCACTTTTATATCCAGTACACAGGAAATGCATAGCTTATATATAAATGCTGCCTCCCTTTGCTCATTTGTCACATAGTAAAAACATAATATATATGGTAATTATATTAAGTGCATAAGAAATAAATAGTTTATGTAAGAGCTATGTGCCTCTAAACTGGTGATTTTTCTTTTGAGCATTCTATGCAAATGCTATGTCAATTTGTCACATAGTAAGTACATAGCATGAATTTACTTTCACAATTCAGGGCATAGAACATAAACTGAGCTATGTAAAATCTAAGCACTATGTTACATAGTTCATACATAAAACATATGCAGCAAGGAAATGCAGGACTGCCCACTACATAGAAAATACATAGCTATTCAAAAACTATGTTATGATTTTAGATAGTATTGACATAGCTATGAAGAGACTAGGTGATTTTCATATAGCATTAACATAGCTTTAATATATGATTTACATACCCTGGACTATGTAGCAATATCCCTTTACTCATTTTTCACATAGTAAAAATATAGGATATATGGTAACTATATTAAGTGCATAGGAAATAAATAGTTTATGTAAAAGCTATGTGCCTCTTAACTGGTGATTTTTCTTTTGAGCATTCTATGTAAATGCTATGTCAATTTGTCACATAGTAAGTACATAGCTATCTAAAAACTATGTTATGATGTTAGATAGTATTGACATAGCTATGTTGAGACTATGTGATTATAATATAGCCTTAACATAGCTTTAATATATGCTTTACATACCCTGGACTATGTAGTGAAGCATGCTACCTAGTAAATACATAGGTAGATTTGAGCAACACATAGTTAAAAAATAGTGCAACATAGTAAAAACATAGCATCAACATAGGTTTGGCATATGTCTGATTCTACAAGGGTGAGCCTCTTTGGAGGAATATTGAGCTCCACTGTGGGAAAATTGAGCCTCTTTGGAGGAATATTGAGCACTTAAGGATTAAGGGAAAACATGATCGTCTTTCGCATTGTGGGAATATTGAGTCCGTTTACGGCATAAACAAATCCTTTTTCGGTAAATCATAACCCTACATTACAAGGAGAAAGTGCTTGTCAAACTACTCTACGTAAATCTTTTAGTGATCGAGAAACTATCGATATGAAAGCTGTGGTAAAGGACTACGAAAGTTCTTATGAAATAATTATTCTAGGTAACTGTGATATGTTAGATGTAAATAATGATGGTAGTTCAAATGAGCCTTCAATTACTGTGTACAGACTGACTGTCAGAAAGCTTTGTAAACAATCGAAAATCAATGGACACGTGCATTCAAGAGACAGGGAACCATCCAGAATTCCTGTCCAAAAAGTTATTCAAACCATGAGAAAAAGGAAACTTCGACAAAAGTTTAAAAGGATTCTTAGGAAATCAACTCCTACATCATCTAAAATAAAATTATTATAACTAATAATTTATAAGTTATGGTACACTGACTACATACGTAGGAACTTGCATTCTTTTTACCCTGCTTATTTTCGATCTCAGTAATATCGCGTGCATGCAAGAATTATTGGAAAAACATTAAAAGTAAAAAGTATTCTGTCTTAATTTGCTAATGGATATTCCTCATCTTTTTATACAAAACAAAAAGGTAAATGATTTCAATGAAAAGGTTCACCATGCAGCAAAAGGGAAAAAGTATACTATTAAAAAATTAAATCACAAGACAGTGTAATAGGAGCAAACTCTTCAGAGCTTAGAGATAAAATTATGAAGCAGATACCTGATGACCCCTGAAAAACAAAACAAATTGTGTCTAACCTTCATCTAGCTGAAGTTGAAAGAACAGAATTAGCTATGAATGTAAGAACTGAAGATGGTATGACAAATGGTGCTGGTAATGTAGTTACCGTATTCGCACGTGTATAGGCCGCACTTTTTTTTCATCAGAAAGACAAACCATTTGGTATAATATGGGTACTGTTTGATCATGCTGATGTAGGAGATAAAACTAGACATGATAATAAGCATTTGTACGCACAAGGTATACAATCTACATGGACACCTATCAAACCAATTACCACACAATTTGCTGTAGGTAGAAATAGAACAGCTCAAGTTGTAAGGAAGCAATTCCCTTTCAGGCCTGCTGCTGCTAAAACCATTCACAGATCACAAGGTGACACTGAGAGTAGAATAGTTGTTAACTTTGATACTACAAGAGCAATACCTCACATACATTACGTAGGTCTTAGTAGAGTTACAACCATAGAGGGATTAGATATAACTAATCTTTGTGAAAATAAAATAGCTGTCAGTCCTGATGTACAGACTGAAATGAAATGGTTACGAAATTCAGGTCACCGTAATCTATCAGTATTACCTCTTTATACTGCAAATTCAGTTCCTTTAAAAATATGTTATCTTAATGCAAGGTCATTACACAGACATATAGAAGATATACGTAGAGATCTCAACTACTCAAGCACTGATATCAGCATCTTTTCAGAAACAAGATTCACTCATCCAGGTCATGATAGTATGTATACCACTGATGGATATAATTTGTATAGGTAATCACATGATTTGTCTCGTGCAATTTGGAATAAATCAGCGGAGTAAATTTTTCAAAGGCTAACCAAATTGCACGAGCCCGTAGGGCGAGTGCAATTTGTAGTCTTTGAAAAATTTACTCCGCTGATTTATTCCAAATTGCACGAGACAAATCATGTGATTACTTGTTAATAATATACATGCAAAAATTTAATTTCAACTTTCTGCACTCAATTTCAACTTTTTGCGCTCAATTTCAATTTTCTGCACTGTTTGGGATTAATTGACATGCTCTCAGCCACTGAGCATGCTGAAAGTTTTGCAGGTATATTATTAGTTTAGAAACGATGGTCAGTCTAATAACACTACATGACCTTTTGGAGGTACAGCTGTCTACAGCAGGATCCAATTCATTCCTGATCATCCTTATTGTTTTAATAGGAATGGTGTAACTACAGATGATTCAACCAACCAAGTCGTAGTTATAGCTGGGATTTTACTGGTCCAAACTGAAACCGTAAAACTAAAAGAAAATACAAAGATAGGCCTTACCGAACTATACACCAAGAAATCGACTTGTGAAGAAGACAACATAAACAACACTATGAAAGGACAACTAGAAATACAGGAGGTAAATAAAAGGTTGTGTACCTTGTCCAGCCTTGTACAGCGAAATGACCGAATAATGAAAACGAATACACGCTGAACTAGCGAGAAATAAATATTGGTCTGAACACAACCACACTACTTCGCTACTAAGGTCACGTGACCCAAAAGAGCGCGAATCTAGCGCAAGCGAACTGGGCTGGCTTCAGCCACATGGCTCCCCACAGTGGGAATCCACTGTCCTATAAACGAAACGTAATTACAAACTAAACTGAATGGTTTAATGTTCCTATGGTTCTGAATCAACGTTCTACTTGGTCGACGGCTCCTCGTTGGGGAATTCCCGGTCTCCTTCTTGCACTAGAACCAACTTATGGACAGGTCTTTCTAAAAAGTGAAATTCATCATTCCTTCTTCCTTGCTTGTCAAGGTTAGGTGTTGCCATTGTGAGTTTTACTTTCCTTACCAGACCATCATCACTTGGAAACGTTTCTTTAACCTTGGCTAGTTTCCATGCGTTACGAGGGGTGTTCTCGTCTTTCACTAAGACAACGTCGTTTACTTGTATGTTGCGCTGCGGTTTCACCCACTTCTTTCGCAGCTGTAGTGTTTGCAGGAACTCCTTCCTCCACTTGTCCCAAAAGTGGTTTGCTAAGTGTTGCACTCTTCTCCACCTTTTGCGGAGATAAAGATCTTCTCTGACGAAAACGCCTGGTGGTGCCGTAAGGACCTTTGATTTCATTGTTAATATATGGTTTGGCGTAAGAGGTTCAGGTGAGTCTGTGGACGACATGTCATTCAATGTAAGTGGTCGGGAATTGACTATTGCTTGGACCTCTTTCATTAAAGTACGAAAACATTCATCATCCAGTTGACGCCCCGATTCTTCTAATAAGGCTGCAAGGACATTCCGTACCATCCTAATCTCTCTTTCCCACGAGCCACCCATATGACTCGCTGAGGGCGGGTTCGTTTTGAAGTTGATCCACTCACAATTGTCTTTGAGTAACCGACTGCTTATTTTCTCTTGGTCCATCTGTTCAAGTGCATGGGTTAATTCTCGCTGTGCTCCGATGAAGTTCGTTCCACGGTCTGATCTCAACTGGTGGACGGGACCTCGCTCTGCTTGAAAACGACGTAGAGCATTGATGAACGCGTCCGTCTCTAAGCTGTTGGCAGTCTCAATGTGGATGGCGCGGGATGCCATACAGGTGAATAACACGCCATACCTCTTAACTTCTTTTCGACCTTCCTTTATGAGGAATGGACCAAAGTAATCCACGGCACTATAGGTAAACGGAGCTGTAGCCTCAACACGGTCTTCAGGGAGATCTGACAGTTTCTGTTGCTGGAGCGGTGCACGCAGCTTTCTGCACACGACACACTTAGAGACTAAGCTTGATACAGCGGAACTACCGCCGATTATCCAGTAACCACGCTGACGGACTTCACAGTGAGTCATTCCTCTACCTTGATGCTTGATCGCCTGATGACAATGTTGCAGGATTAGGCGAGTGATGTGAGAATGCCTTGGCAATATCAGTGGGTGTTTAGCAGATTCCGGGATGCTTGATCTCCTAAGGCGACCACCTACACGCAGGATACCATTTGTGTCCAGGTATGGGTCTAAACGATATAAGTTGCTAGACCTTTTAAGGTTGACATTGCGCTGCTTGGCACCCTTCCTGTCGCAAAATTCTCCACTGGCTTGCATTGATGAGAGTATGTCAATCTCTTCTTTGAAATGTTCTTGTTGGAGACAACGGATGATCTCCATCTCAGCCTTACGAATGTCTTCTAAGCCAACTGGAAGGTTCTGTGAGGGGGTGTCTTCTCTTGTTTCGTTAAGCTTTCTTGCCTTTCTTTTCAAGTGATTTTTAAATCGCAGACAAACGGCTACGGCCCGTTTGGCTCGAAACCAATCGGAAAACCTATCCAATCTGGTGATATCAAAACGGCATTGCTGGACTTCAGCAGTCTGCGTCGCTAGTGCGGACACTTTCTTTACTTCTGGGTCATCTGCATCCAGAGTCTGTGGTCGTCTCTCTACTTGAAGTTGATGAGCACCAATTTTCCACAGGAAGCGTGGTCCTCTTAGCCACCGAGTGTCATCGTCTACAAGTTGTTGAGCTGTCAGACCTCGCGAAGCAACATCAGCAGGATTGAAGTGGGTGTCAACATAATCCCATTGTTGTGGTGTGGTATGATCGTGAATCTCCTGGACCCTATTCGCCACATACACATGAAACCGTCTTGATGTGTTGTTGATGTAGCCTAGAACAACCTTGTTGTCGATCCAGAAAAACTCGGAAACATTCTTGTAATCAAGTTCTTGTCCAAGCCACTGACTTATTCTGACAGAAACGACAGCCGCTGTCAATTCGAGGCGGGGGATTGTTACAGCTCTTAAGGGGGCAACACGGGCTTTTCCCATAATGAAGGAACAATGGGAACGATTGTTTGCGTCCAACAGACGCAAATAGCTGCATTGGCCATATCCTACTTGACTCGCATCAGAGAAGTGATGCATTTCAACCAATGTGACTTCTCCAAAATCTTCTGGCTTGTGGCATCTTGGAATCTTAAGATCTTCCAAAATGTGGAGTTCATTTCGCCAATGCTCCCATTTTGGTCGCAAGTCATCGCTGATTGGATCGTCCCAATCGGCATTGTTACGACACAGTTCTTGTAATATCTGTTTGCCAACTAGAATCAGGGGGGCTGCAAACCCGAGAGGATCATAAACAGAACATACTGTAGACAAGATGCCTCTTCTTGTTAGTGGGCGATCCTGAATAACTATGCGGAATTGAAGACTGTCCGTCTCTGCACACCACACGATGCCAAGAGTTCGCTCGATAGGCAAAGGGTCACTCGACAGGTTCAAATCTTGAAGTTCCTTTGCACGATCGTCGGGATATACTGCTTGAATGACTTCTTTCTTGTTACTACTGAACTTGTGCAACCTAAGGCCAGCTCTTGCACAAATTGCCTTGCAGTTGTGAATGAGGTTGATGGCGGCACTCACACTTTCCACTGATTTCAGCCCATCATCAACGTAAAAGTCCCGCCGGATGAAATTCGCAGCATCAGAGCCAAATTCATCTTCCCCGTCATCAGCAGCTCTTTTTAAACCAAAATTCGCACAAGCTGGTGACGATGCTGCTCCAAACAAATGGACCTTCATAGGGTATTCTTTAGGTGGTTTCTTTATATTGCCATGCTCCCACCAGAAAAACCGGAGGAGATTTCGATCTCTTTCATCGACGAAGAACTGGTGAAACATTCCCTTCACATCGCAGGTTAGCGCTACTGCCTCTTGACGAAATCGACATAGAACGCCTAGTAGGTTGTTCGTCATGTCGGGACCCTATAGTAAGTTCCTATTCAAGGATGTTCCCTTATACATTGCACTGCAGTCGAAGACTACTCTTATCTGTGAAAGCTTTCGAGGGTGATAAACACCATGATGCGGAACGTAATTGATTCTGCCGTCTTCAATGTTAGTACCAGGATTGTCTTGGGGTGGGACCGATTCTGCACAATTCTTTAGCATGTCTTCCATAAACTCTGAGTAGTCTCTGTGATACTTTGCATCTCTCTTGAATCTGTTTTCAAGCTGTGATAATCTCCTAAGTGCCTGAGACCGATTATTCGGTAGCTTCACATTTTGAGAGCGCAGGGGCAATGGCATCTCATAGTGGCCATCCGTCCTCTTGTGGATTCCCTTCTCTACAATTTCTAGAAATTTACGCTCTTCAACTGACAGTGCTGGCGATTGCTTGTATTTGGATGCTTCATGAAAGTCCCTTTCAAACATCTCCCTTACTTTGACAGGGGTTATGACTTCCTTTACTCTAGATTCTATAACAAAGCTTGTGTCCTCATTGATAATGATCTTGTTCGTCCAACCCTCTAGCTGGTCACCGAAATCTTGATTTGACTTGCAAACTCTTCCAACAATACCCCAACCAAGGTCAGTCTTTATACCATATGGGTCATCATCTGAACCAGGAATGACTTCACGCGGCTTTATAGCCCTTGGACAGTTAGTTCCTATCAACAATCCAACCTCCAGGTCTTTCCTGTATGGCATGAGCTCTTTGACGATGCAGACCAGGTGATCCCATTGCATGGCGACTTCTGGCTTTGGGATCTGAGAGGGCTTGTAAGGAATGGTTTCTCTTGTGAAGACCTTAGGTAAAGGGATACGGATTTGTTGTTTCAGATCTGTAACTGAAAGTCCTTGGATTTTCTTGCATTCAACTAACTCGTCTTCTTTATGCATTGTTGACAAGCGGAGGTGACTTTCTATGCCACTGACCTTGAGTGAATTCCTAAGTTGCTCTGTAATGAAGGTCGCGTTGGATTGGGAATCGATAAGGGCATAAGTTAGAACACATTCTGTTGGAGCTTCCGAGCTAGAAACCCACACTGGAATGATTAGGCTTTGATCTTGACCAAGTTGCTGTCCTTCAATAGAGCAGACACTTGTACATTTGACTGCTGCATTGTCCGAGCCACTACATGAGCTATCACGACCTACACAGTTCACTATCGAGCTTGGAACGTGTTTCTCCGCTTCGCTGGTGTCCTTGTCATCATGTAAACAAGTCAAGTGCATCTGCTTGCATTTGGTACAGGGTGAAGGACTTTGACACTTGTTCTCCTTTGCCATGTGACCATGCCTTAGGCAGCGAAGGCAAAGTCCCTTTCTTATGATAAATTGTCTTCTTTCTCTTAATGGTTTCTTCGAGAACTCATGACAGGAATTTAAATCGTGGAGCATGTGTCCACACCAGTAGCAGCCTTCTTTCCTTTCAATTGGCGAGCGTGAAGACCTTTCTCGGGTTCTTGTGATCAGTGTGGTCACTTCCTTGTTCCTGCGATTTCCGTAGCTTCCCTTGCTAACTCTGTTCTTGTCGTCCTTGGCACTTGAATCCAAGTTGCAGAGGACAGGCAAACACTGCACCTCTGCCATTTCAGTGATGAATCGAACGAATTCAGTAAATGGAGGAAATTTGTGGTCACCATACTTCAATTGATACTCTCTCACCTTGACACCCCATTTAGGGTGTACCCAACTAGGTAGGACTTTAATCAGTTGCTTGTTGTCGTGTTGCTTATCTAGCGTTTCAAGGTCTTCTACAGATTGCATGGCCAATTCACAGGTTTTCAGGAAATCTGCGTATTCACGCAATGCAAAACCATCTCTAGGCCCAATTTTTGGCCATTGCTCAAGCTTCCTGCGGAACGTTTCTGCAACTACAGCAGGATGACCGAAACGCCTTTCCAGTGTTTTCTTTGCCTCTATGTAAGCACTTTCTGCATGGAGAAACTGATATCCTTCTACAATCTTCTTTGGGGGGCCTGATAGGTATTGCAGAAGGTATAGAATCCTCTCCTTGGAGTTGTTGGTTCTCTTCTCGATGACAGTTTCAAAGGCCACTTTCCATGTTGGCCAGTCCAGGGTTTCCACTGAACATTGTGAGGTGAGGAGTGGGTAATCTAGCAGCTTCCATACCTTCTGCTATTGCTTCTGCAATGCCTGTTTGTTTTGGACTGGTATTTGGGAAATTGTAAGGGATAGTTGAAATGTCACAGGAACCATGGCGGGGATTTGTTGAGCTCTCAATTGGAGAGGGGCGTGATACTATTCCTCTTTGGCTTTTATCACCGTTATGATAATTATTTCCTTCTTGAGAAGCTACCTTTATCAGCTCTGTGTTGGTAGCAGGGATTGCTTTAGGTAAGGAGGTAGGATGACGATCTTGAACCACAGGTTCCAGAGAGTGAGGTAGGGGAAGCTGACTACTTACAGAGGACAGAGAGGAGATATACTCGTGGACCCGTTTTTCTTTATCTTCATTGCTCATTTGGAACTCCTTCAAATCAGTCAAGTCGGGGTTTCTCTCCTCTTCTTCTATCCTTGCCATGGCATCCGCTTCTGCCTTTGCGGTTTCGTACTGCTTTAGCCTTTCAATCTCTTCCATCTCACATCTTTTTCTTTCAATCTCCAATTTCTTTTCTGACTCAAGTTTGGCATACTTCATCTCTACTTCCTTTCTTGCTAACTCGGCCATGGTCTTCACTTTTAACATGGAAATTTGTGATGTAGTTGATTGTTTTGAGGAATGTGTGTGACCGGTTCTCCTTAATAGAAGAGATCTTCCACTATGACGTGACCGCATTTCGTCCTTTTCTAATTCGAAGATCCTTTCTCCGACCATCCTTCTAAGGTCCACCGCTCGTTTGAATAAGTACTCTGTTTCCTTGATCACATCATGGGACTCTTCGCTAGACAGAAGCTCTTGATAATCAAGTAGCGCGGCTTCAAGATTTTTCCTACCCTTTTCCAAGATCATTCTTTCCTTTCTCAGTGTTTCTACATCAGACAGGTCCGTCCAGTTCATGTCGAGGACGTCAAGATTTTCTTTAAGTTTCCTTTTGCACTGTTGGTAATTCGTATCTTTCACCGAACGCTGATAGTCGAGTCCCTTTTCAGTAAGTTTACGGGATCGTTTCTCCGATAATTCTGTATTACTGGCCCCTTCGAGCTCATCATCCTGGCCATTCTTTATTTTCTCCATTGAAGACGCTGAAGTTTCTTGCGATGCCATAAGAAGATTCGGAAGTCTAAACTAGAAATCCGATAGTTCTCAATCGAATATTCCAGATTCCGGATTTCAGATTTTCACATTTACACGCCTGAATCCCACAACAGATTCGATAGCCTTCAATGGTCACAAAAGTTAAGTTTTAAAAACAATTAAAACCTTCACAGGTCAGTTCTTAAAAGTACACAATCGCAATGTCAATCGTGGCTGAGTTCAATCCTCCGTACTGCTACACGTGAACCACTCGTACACTTTACACTAGACTTCGTAGCGTTCACTTCAGTCCACTCGGAAATCTCCTGAATTTCGCTGACAAGTTTTACTGTAACTACAGATGATTCAACCAACCAAGTCGTAGTTATAGCTGGGATTTTACTGGTCCAAACTGAAACCGTAAAACTAAAAGAAAATACAAAGATAGGCCTTACCGAACTATACACCAAGAAATCGACTTGTGAAGAAGGCAACATAAACAACACTATGAAAGGACAACTAGAAATACAGGAGGTAAATGAAAGGTTGTGTACCTTGTCCAGCCTTGTACAGCGAAATGACCGAATAATGAAAACGAATACACGCTGAACTAGCGAGAAATAAATATTGGTCTGAACACAACCACACTACTTCGCTACTAAGGTCACGTGACCCAAAAGAGCGCGAATCTAGCGCAAGCGAACTGGGCTGGCTTCAGCCACAAATGGTGTTGAGATGACTATCATGAAATGCATGTATCTACCTCATGTCACCATTATTGGCATATCTCAATCACCTTAAGTGCCAATAACAGAATTGTGTATCGCATTAAGGCAAGTCTTGTCACATACGACTACACAGTACAATGTTTTCATTGGAGATTTTAATATAAACTGGTTAAATGAAAGAGATAGACTATAATTTCTTTATTACAGAGCATAACTACAGGCAATTGGTATCTTTGTATACCACTGAAAACAAAACAGCTATAGACCACATTTATACCAACCTGCCAGAATCTCAAGTACACTTACACGTATTAGAAACATATTTTTCAGACCACAAATCAATATGCACATTAATTAACTGTTTCAACACAGAAATATAACTTCACCAGAGACTTTGTTGTATGTCATAAGAAGAAGGATACAAACACACCTAGATGTGATATGATAGATACTAAAAGACTAGTACATAAGACAATCACTACAAAGATTTAGTGATGTTCAATAATGTCCCAATCCCAGTGCCCCTCTCTGTCCTCTTACATTCATTGTCGGGTAAATATCCACCATTTAATTTGTTATATTGTAATTGATTTGACTAATATTGTATCTGTTATTTACTAATCAGCCATAATTCTTTCTTTATTGACAATCATATTGCAAGTCAATCTATTTACAGATGAATTCATAACTTTTTCTTTTCTTTTTTAGTCATGGAAGATTCCTCAAAACCAGCTACTAACACCACTAGTGCTGTGACACAAAACAATGAATTTGTTGGTTATATACATGTTTCTCCTGTGTATAACACTAGTCATAGTTGTCACTAAATCTGCCCCCGACCTTGTAAAAACTGAATGAAGACTGCATGTGGTTGTCCATGTATTTGTTATGAACCTTTGAAATGTAGTTTTCGTTTGAGAGTTTGTGAGTGCAAATTCCTTGTTGTGTTTTGTCAATTATCACACTTTGTTTCTTGGGTTAATGGAAATCCTCATACATGATCGTGTTTAGGATGGGCAATGGTATTTTAGCATGTCATACTGAGTTCAATCAACAAGGCAAATGTAATAGAACGCGTGTTAAACAACAAAACGATCTTTAAAGCACAAATATTTGACTAAAACAGGCACTACAATCTCTGGCTACAAATGAACTACATGTACAGTGGTCAATGATGTATGACCATACAGGTTCGCGAATTTCCTTCAACAAGGCATTGTCTTCTCTCGAACAGATGTAATATGAGCAAGTATTGAAAAGCAGCTCTGTGAACTCCTTTTTAGCTGGCAAATTTGATAAATATGGCATAAACAAATGTGTACACACTTCCAAAAAAGCATCAACTGCACATGAATAAATGCCCGGGTCAGTGAAAACCGAGTTCATAAAGTGTCGTCTACGAAACGCAACGAACGACTGCTTTGGCTTCGAGTGTGACATTCTTAAACAAAACCCGGTTATTTCACGTTACCACCTTTTTTGTTTTTGACTGGGTTTTGAAATATTTGAGCTATTCCTGATGTGGTTTGAATCGAGTCTGTCGATCCACGTTGCTGATTTGTGTCTGACAAATCAAGTTCAAAGTTCTGTCGATCGACGTTGCTGATTTGTGCCTGACAAATCAAGTTGTTTAAAACTAAAAAATTCCAGTAATGCTGAATAGCTTTTTGTTAATGATGTGATACTCAATGATAAAAATACTCATCTTATAGCTTGGAATGAAATAAGAAAGCTTGGAATGAAAGAGGGGCCGTAAGGGGGTTTCTCGTGAAACGTGATCGCATGTTTTTATTCTCCGTGATCTGTGATTACGAAATATTAAAATCCGTGAACTGTGAATAACATGCTTGTCGTGACATGTGAAAGCAAAAAAATTTTTTTCGATAACCGTGAAACTTGAATAAAATTCTTCACTTTTTCCGTGAAAACCGACCTACCGTGCAAATGTGACCCTTTATGATGTTTTCAAATTGCGTTTCCGATTATCAAGTTCATAAACAGGAGCCCGGCCCATTACCTCGGCATACATAATAACTTCGGAAAGAAACATTAACATATCAATGATTGATGGCTTTTGTACGAGTGAAGACACTCAATATGGAGGAGTAAGTGCACAAGAGTTCGTTGTCTATGATGTTATTTTCCGTGAATTGTGAAACTCGAAAATTAATTGCCGTGATTCGTGATTTTCCATCTGTAATAGTCGTGAACTATGCGCACTACCCCCCCTTACGGCCCCTCATGAAATCGTGACGACTCGTTGCCAAACTTGCCAAACCTGCCAAACCCAGTTTGCGCGGTTGCTGAGCCAGGCGCACATGGAGAAAATTAACCGGGACCACCGTGCGCGCCTATTTTCGTCAAATCGAGAAAATTTTCGCATACTAACACTACGACCATACGATACTTCTTATTTACGCGGGGAACATTAGGGTGCCTCCTCGGGTTCCGGCCTCTGGGCCGGAACCCTGCGGGGGCAAAAAAGTTCTTTGAACGTCAATTACAAGGAAAAGATCAAACAATAACTAGAGCAGTGTGCTTCTCACCAAGAAAGCGTAAGATTTTCGAAGATTACAGGGAAAAGAAGAGCCCCATCAAAGTTAAAATTAAAGTACAATGTGGATACCTCTTCAAACACCAATGATATATTGATGGGAGATAGTGTAGTACTTGAACGCCACCACAACTTGACTTCTCAAGATCAGAAATTAAATCTTCAACCACGCTTTCATCAGTCAAGTCAGTCCGAATTGGTCAACATGTAACTGTGAAGGCGAAAGTTACCAACATGTCCAAAGAGGAAAAAGCAGGAGATTTAACTCTTGTGAACTGTACCCTGCTTGACCCTTCAGCTTCAATCAAAATGGTATTGTGGGAGAATTTTATTAACCAAGTTAAAAACAACCGTACATACATGTTCCATAATGTAACAGTACAAAAGGACAAATATCATGACAATGTTTATTTGAACACAGCGAAATATGGAAGAGAAATAAAGCTCACAGAAGATTTTACTGAAGTCTTAGCTATGCCACTTACTCAAGATACCAAATAATTCGTATCCACAACCATTGAAGGAGAAATATTAGGAATCACTACAATCAACTCATATTTCTCTTGCTTTAATGCAACAAGAAACTGCAACAATCTACTTCAGCAACCTATTTGGAGTGCAACAATTGCCACTTAAAGCAAAAACTTAAACCTTCATCTAAACATTGATATGCCCAAGTACTGGTGCAGCACTCTGATAATAAGAAAATATCACTAGCACTTTTTGAGGAGCCTATTTGGCAAATACTGGCTATTCAAAACAAAGAAAGCCTCATGCCAACGATAACTGAGGAAATCCTCACAGACGTTTTGTTCAATCTTCCATCAGTTAAGTTTACATACAACACAACATCCAGAGTAGTGTTGAAGATTGCTGCAAACATGTAACTTAACTGCTTTTCAGAAAGAAAGAAAAAAGAACATTTTTGTTAACATCATAGTACATCATAGTCTTACATCATGTAAGACTTAGTTACATGTACATGACTGTGGTAAGTTGTGTTTCATTAAGTTTTGCTTGTTCACTTTGTGAAAAAACCAAACACTAACTTGAATTTTGAAGCAAAACCAAACACTAACTTGAATTGTTGCACAATACATTCAGTACGTTTTGTTCTTGTTACTTATAGCTTTACATAATAACGATATAGCGACTTCTGTTTAGTAGATCTCACAAAGTTGTTCTATAATTAAATAGTTGCCATGATCCGTTACCATGATCCATTCTATGGGGCGCCGTTTGTAAATTTATTATTTGACCTATTTTGGGAGGATTTTCTTATGATTTACTTCATTATTTATGATAATTTAGCTCAGTGGTTAAATAAATTATCATAAATAACCATTTTTACTCAAATTGGTTATTTCATATAACCAATTTTGTTTCCATTGGTTATTTGATAAAACCGATCTTGTTTCCCACTGGTTATTTGATAAAATCATTGTTGGGTTTTTGGTTATTTGATAAAACCATTTTTGAGTTTTTGGTTATGTGATATAACCAACGCGGCCACATTTGGTTATTTGATAAAAACATTTTATGCGCCGTTTCATGAAACTGGTTATATGAAATAACCAAAGTGTCAGGATGTTTGACACTATCCAGATTTATCACTAGCATTCGTGACTTCGTTGAAACAATGGGTTATTCAAGATCTTGGCGGGAATTACTTAGTTTTCATCAATAGCTCTCCGCGGCATCGTTACTTCTGCGGTATCGACTTCAAGCACATTTTAGTATTACCGTGGCCAACAACGACGACCTCGTAATATCCGGGTACAGCAGTTTTATTTCACCAAAATAAAACTCCTATCCCCACACACTAGTCGAACAAGAGTTAAAGCTAATCCTACAGGAAACTCATTTGAATTCAGGGAAAGAATTATCTACAGATCTCCAAATACGTGGTACTGCTATTGGGACCAAAATGGCAGTCTCTTTCGTCGCGGCCAGAATCTTTATGGCAAAAGTTGAAACAGACATTCTAAGCCAAAGCGCAACAATACCCGGCACTCGTTTGGAAATGTTTCAGTCTCACTCTGAGAAAAAATAACAAAGTTCATTCAACAAGCTAACAAACATCACCCTACAATCAAATTCACGGCCGAAATATCAGATGCAGAAACAACATTCTTGGATACTAATGTGAACAAAGGCAAAAAATTAAAAAAGGAAGCTGTACGAGATGTACGCACTCCTTTCAAACTGACAGAAACGTCCAATACACGCATCACTCTTCATGTCACCGCCCCATGTGTCAAAAAAGGTTTTAGGGAGAGGGCCTTGAGGCTGTTGAGTATAAACTCCTCTAATATTCAGTTTGAAGAGAGAGGTAGAAACTTCAGACAACACCTCAGAGATCACCCAGAGAGTTTGATATAGAAAACACTTTATGAAGTGAAATTTGAAAACAGAGATTAAGCCCTGTAACAAAAACACAAAGAAAAACAAACAAATCTTGCCTTTTGTACCACAATACCAACTCATCCGGGTGAAAGACTGGCATATGATTGAAAGCCAACCATTGCAAAAACAATTTTTTAATTATATAAGAAAGGACGTTCTTTACAACTCGTGAGGGCAAAGCTGCGAGAATGGCTAAAACACGAACTTGGCAGTCGGGCACGCCCGTCAACATAGAAGGGATGTCAACATAGAATGGATGTCGTAAAACTAGGTAATTCCCGCCAAGATCTTGAATAACCCATTGTTTCAAAGTTGCATGATCGGTATGGGGGTCAACAAAGTCACGAATGCTAGTGATAATTAACAACTATTCACCGAAGTGGAGGTGGCTAGTGGTGGATATTTACCGAGCCGCGAAGCGGCGAGGTAAATATCCACCACTAGCCACCGACACTGAGGTGAATAGTTGTTTTAGTATATACTAAAACAGTGAGATAAGTGTACACAAAAAAAGAAAAGGGCTTGGAAAATGGAGGACTTCCCAAATGACAACCCAACGCAGCGCCGATCGCCGTTAGGATCGCCGATCGCCGATCGCCGATCGCCGTTTGTTGTAATTACTGCCGTGCGTCTCGTTTTCTCGCCGAGAGAAAAAATTTTGTTTAGTTCTAGTGGCGACATTTCATCAAATGGAATTGCAAACCCTTTCTGTATTTGAAAGCATTCTGTAAAAAATATAATTCAACTTTGGTTCTCAAGTAAACAAGCGACATCAAATTTGGTTATGCAAGATTAATTTGCATTTGTAAACAAAACCTTTCTCGTTGCTTTTTACCGCTAAACTCCGGATTAAAAACATAAGCCATTACCTCTGAACACGGCCAAGCCAAATTTAGTCGCTTTCTTGGAGTTTCCAGGGACTGCTTCGTTGTTAATTTGGATGATTTCTTCGCTTGTCATACATACAAACCGGGCCGCCATATTCGCGCGGCAGAGCGAAAAATTCGCAAGTTGCTCGGAGGTAAACAGCACAGGATATTCGGAGTTTGACTAGCCAATCAGAGCGCGCCTTCAACGCTATCCACTGTTTTAGTATATACTAAATCTGGTTAGTATAAATACTCAGGTGATTATACAAAACCGCGCGCTCTGATTGGTTCGCTATCTCGGATTATCAGCCGATAATCACCTCGACGAACAAAATGGCTGCCAGTCGTTCGCACGCTTTTGATGAAATATAATTTTTTCGTGTTGTACAATGCTTTTTTTTTCTTTTCTTGAAATAATCACCTATGTATTTATACAGGAGCCCATGACCCTCCTGATTTATACTAAAACAATTATTCGCCTCAGGCTTAGTGATTATCGATGAATATTCACCTCTACTTCGTCTCGGTGAATATTCACCGATAATCACTTCGCCTTCGGCGAATAATTGTTAAATAGTGTCAAACATCCTGACACTTTGGTTATTTCATATAACCAGTTTCATGAAACGGCGCATAAAATGGTTTTATCAAATAACCAAATGTGGCCGCGTTGGTTATATCATATAACCAAAAACTCAAAAATGGTTTTATCAAATAACCAAAAACACAACAATGATTTTATCAAATAACCAGTGGGAAACAAGATCGGTTTTATCAAATAACCAATGGAAACAAAATTGGTTATATGAAATAACCAATTTGAGTAAAAATGGTTATTTATGATAATTTAACCACTGAGCTAAATTATCATAAATAATGAAGTAAATCATAAGAAAATCCTCCCAAAATAGGTCAAATAATAAATTTACAAACGGCGCCCCATAGATCCGTACCATTCTCCTTGTTTGTAATAACTCTTGGGTGATAAGTTGAGTAAAATAATCAAAAGTGTTTTTGATTGTCCAATCATTTTTTAGTTCTATTTTGGACATGATTAGTCATTACTGGTTAACTTTCACACACCATACACTCTAGTTACTCTCAGTTTGACATTACCGGTAAATTACCGGCAACCCCACAGTGTACAAATAAGAGCTTTTTGTCTCTCTTTTGGGTGAATTTCAACATTAACAATTGCTTACAAGCATTTGGTAACGTCTCTAATTACCAACATTCATTATTTAAAATAGTTGCATACATTCTTATCCACACAACTGCACATTTACGACAATTCTACTCTTCATATTTTCACCTTCTAAGCAGTAGTCATATGCGCCTCTACGGCGCCTATTTGTATAGGTAATAGCATGGTTTGTAGTGATATTTGGTATAAATACCACGAGGGATATTTCAAAATTGTTGTACGTAATTTCCGAAGAGCCGTTAGGCGAGTGAAATTTGAGACAATTTTGAAATATCTCGAGTGGTATTTTTGCCAAATATCACGTACAAATCATGCTATTATTTGTTTATACTACTACTCGCAAAAGGTTTGTAATTTTCACATGTAGGTATTTCAAATTAAGCAGAAATACCATTGCTCTTAGCCAATCAAATTACAGAAATTTCTCAAGTAGTAGTATAATTCCTCGCGAAGCAAGGCCGAAGGCCGAGCGTAGCGAGGTTACTAATCGTGTCGCTTCCGGTCAGACCACGTGGCTCGCAAGCCCGAGTAAATCGAGCCGAGAGTTTTTATATATGTATATTTATTGCCAACGAGGCATCCGAGCGAAGACGCTCGGATGGCGAGGCGGCAGCAGAATAGAGCCGCGCAAGAGTCGGCTGTAGGCAGAAAAATTCTCGATCGAGCTTCAAAAAGTGTAACCTAATGTAATGTAGATTCCCCTGAGACTTTCCCTTGAGCCAATTGCAAGGACGGAACTATTGGGACTAATGAAAAGGCGTATAAGATTTTGGTGTGACCAAGTGGTGTGACTGTTGTCAACCAATCAAAATGCGGTAGCGGGCGCACAAGTATTTCTTCGCTGGCTTCTTTTCGGTCCTTCGTGCCTTCTGATCGGTTTCGCAAGCCTTTGTTTGAGAAGGTGAGTTGTTTTTGGTTGCCTTATTCGCTTTTGTGTTTATTGAACTGTGAATAATTTCATAGCGTCTCAAACCCAGAGTAAATACAGTTGGTCAAGAGACCAAATCGAACCAGCGTGTTCGCCACTGAATTGAACTCTTGAACCAGCGTGTTCCCCGTGACTTTGGTCATATTGAACTGAACGTTTAACCGGCCAGCGTGCCTTTACAAAGAAAATATCAAATACGAATTTCCGGGTAAACTGACGGACAATACTCTTTGAATCAGCGTATTCTCATATCGAATCATTGTGTACTCAAATCGAGTCAATGTAGTGTAAGGAGAAAACGTGTCAGTCTGTTTATAATTATATCACGGTTCAATTCACACAGTTATCAGGCATTATGCTGTGTTCATTGTACGTATTATTCTCGCTGATATTATATAATGACAATGTGAATATTGGGGGAAATATGAAGTTTTCCAGTTACTCAAGTTTATATTGTTTTCGACTTTACGAAAAGCTTACATATATTGCGATTTATAGGGGAAAATATTTACATCGGAGAATTCCCCACGCTTCGCATGGAAGCTTTAATCCTTACATTATAACCAACAAAGAAGCACATATTATAAATGGAAATATAACAGAGGGTAACATTAAGAACAACAAGACAACCTCTGCCAGGCAACTGTCACTGGAAACGAATGACAATCGAAGGCATTTTATGAATTATTGCTTGACCCATCCAGGCAGGTATTCTTGTGCAGTAGACTCTTTTCTTGAACTCGCTTTTGCTATTTTTAGAGATTCGTTACAACATATTGAGCGTAATGAGTTTTTTGAAACCTTATATGAAGCATGTTTACATTTACAAAATTGTAATGTGGATACAGATATGAGCCTTATTCGAGAACCTGTTTGGTCCTATTTGAGACAGCATTGCAACTCATTTGCTTCAATGTCTGCACATGCTGTATTTAGTGACATATTTACATTAAACACAGTTGGAACTATGAACCATCAGTTGGAATCACTTTTTCTCATACAGCTGAAAAATCAGTCGGTTTGTTCTTCCTGCAACAATGAAATTGTCAAAAATACATGTATATTCGTTATCTATATTACTTGCCAAAATTTGGGTCACAGCCTATTTGAAAATTGTGTTTGTGATGCAGTACTTCCAAGTAGCAGAGCACTTTTCTGTGATTTGTGTCAACAGCATTCTGGGGTTGTTTCAGTGCTGCAACATTTTGTTACACTTCCAAAATTCTTATTTGTAGAACTTTCATCGAACTGTATCAGTCAAGTATACTTTCCCCTCTCTATGGATGTATTAGGTGAAGGTTATGAACTCAAAGGCGTGGTACGTTGTATAAGTCATCATTTCACAATAGCTGTAAATAATCACATTGAATGGATATATATAGATGATTTGTGTGTTTCAGTCAGACGTTTTTCCTCAATTCAGGATCTTTTGAATAGTTATCCCAATGGTTGGTTTTTTGCTATATTTGGAAAGTCTTTATGTACAGTTCCAAATGATTTACAGACAAACCTCATACCTTGCCAAACATCTCTTTTAGCTGATAAATGCCATAAAACTGTGGAAAGTGTAACGCAACCTCAAGAGCCTGAAATGTGTTTCATATCTGCCAAATTTAACTTCTCTCCATGTCAAACTGAGCATGAAACTAAACAAGATATGTGTAATGAGAAGAAAAGAAGACGATCAGAGATAATGAGAAATTACAGAGCAAAAATAAAATGTAAAAAAGTAAGTGAAACTGATAGGAGGCTTAAGTTAGATGCACAAAAAAGTTACATGAAGGAATATAGAAAAAAAAAATCAGCTTATACAAATGACATAGACAAATTGAAAAACAGAGCTAAACAAAACAACTACAGCAGGCAGTATGGAAAGAAAAAACTATTATCCATAAATGAAACCGAAAAACTGAAAAAAAAGACCAAGAAAAACAAATACATGAAGGAATACAGGAAAAAAATGAAAAAATCCTTGAATGACTCCATGTGTAAAAAGCAAATTGTTGACAATCAAACTGTATGTACAGCAGGAACAAAGTTGGCCAGTAAAAGGCCAAAACATTGTCCTGTATTAAGTCATGATCAGTATTTATCACTATTTGATGCTATGAAGTATAGACAGCTACATGATCAAGAATGGGCAGCAGTAAATATGAAGAAGTTTCATGAGTCCATGATTTTCAAAATCTGGCATTGCCAAGTTTGCCATGAGGCATGGCCATTGTCAGTAAAACACAACAAGGTAGCACAATATATTTGTTCAAGATGTGTACGAGATAAAAACAGCATTAAAAAGTTTTCAGCTGAAAATAATATGATTCCTTCCCCTGTTCCTAAAGAATTACAAGGTTTAACCCAAATAGAAGAGATGTTAATTGCACGTGCTTTTCCAGTTATTAGTGTTTACACAAAACCAGGTGGACAAAGAGCATATAAAGGTCACTGCATCAATTTCCCACAAGACATCCAAGAGCTTGCAGACACATTGCCAAGATATCCAAAAGAACTTCCTATAATAGTCATAACGGTGAAGGGCAAAGATAACACCAGCAAAGATTTAATTGTTCGAAGACAAAAAGTTTGTATGGCTTTGCACTGGTTAGTTGAGCACAATCCTGTCTACAAAAACATTAAAATTGACTTAAATTGTTTATCTTCCCTTCCGATTGAAGGAATTCCCTGTGACTTAAAAAAAGTGCACTGTGCTTTGGACAGCGAGCATGAAATAGATCCAGATAGAGGTCCACTTGATACTGATGAAATACCATTCAATAGTGAAACAGAGATAAGCAGCACTTTATTAAATCCTGTAGTTTTGAAGCCACAAAAGCAGCTAATAAAAGACAAACTTTTACAACAGTACAAAGCTACATGGCCTAGTAGAGAAACCAATCCGTTAAGTGAATTCAAAATTCAGCTACTAGCAACAATGGCTTTTCCCACTCTCTTCCCTGATGCTATTGGAGATCCAACCAATACTGCCACAATGCGAGATGTAACCCTAGGTGATAAAGTAAAGCACTTGATAAAGTTTGCTGAAAACATCAATGGCGAATGGGTGTACAGATTTGCGCGTCATCCACGATTTGCTTACTGGGCATTTAATATGATCTAAAGGCACAGACTTCTTAGTCAGGGTAGTATATTTCTTAAGCAACATCCAGGTGAGGCCCAGCTAACTGTAGAACAACTCAAACAAATGCTTACTTCTAAAAGCTATTCTTCACTTATGTCTAAGCTGATGCATTATGCCAAAAATATAACTGGCAGCAGTGCTTATTGGCATAAATCAAAAGAAGACTTAAAGGCTACAATAACTCAAGGGACCACCCACAATATTTTTTACTTTATCATGTGCAGAATATCACTGGCCAGAATTTCACAACTTGTTAAAGAAAAGTAGCAATGAAAAACTGACTCCAGCCGATAGGCAAAAACATGTTTTGGACAACCCACATCTCTTAGATTGGCTGTTTTCTGAAAGAACTGATCGTTTTGTTAAGTATTGGTTGAAGGATTCATTGCAGGCTTCCTGGCATTGGTATAGGTATGAATATGCTGTCCAAAGGGGTTCTATCCATTGTCATGGAGTTGCTAAGTTGAAAAATGACCCAGGATTATGTTCCCTCACAGAGAAGGCCCTTAAGGGATACTTGGCTTCAAAATATAGATATGAAAAAAAAAATATGCTGTCTAAAGAACAGATTCTAAATATTGATAATGAAATACATGAAGGCAAAGAAGCTGAGTTAATTGTTTGCAGATATGTTGACTTTTTGTTGACAACCTGGAATCCTTGCTCTCCTGATGATGGATGGTCAAAACCAGAAATTCACCCATGTCAAAAATCATATCTTTCATTAAAAGCAAATGAAATGGCAGATGATTATGTACATTTGTTAAATTCAGTGGAGAGACATACTACATGTAGTACTAAATATTGTCTTCAACAAGATGACAAATCTGGATTACATTGTAGATTCAACTTTCCTTATGACAACTGTGCTGAAACAAGACTTGAATTTGAACCAATTAACACAAAAACTGGTGACATAAAATATAAAGCTGTCATTGTCACAAAACGAAATGATTCTAGATTGAATCGTCATCAGCGATTACAGCTACAAGGGTGGAGAGCAAATTGTGATATTCAAATTGTTATAGATTATCATGCTTGTCTGGAATATCTTGTTAAGTATACATCAAAAGCTGAAAAAGCATCTTCTGTAGTCAAAAATGCTTTCACCAATGTTATTAACAAAATGAATGAAACTTCTGATACTCCTGGTGCCCTTAAGCAAGTTATGCTGAAAACTGTTGGTCAAAGAGACTACTCTATTCAAGAGGTCATGCATCATTTACTGTCAATAAAATTTGTAACTGCAACTAATGAGGTTATCAATGCATCACTTGATGGATCGAGAAGAGTCCAAGTTGGAGCAAACCACCAAATTTGTACTGTTCCTTCAATAGTTGATATCTATGCTGAACGTCATAACTATCTCAAGGTAGATCCACAATTATTAGAGTACAATTTTTGTCAGTTTGCATCAAAATTTATTTTTAAAGGTTCAAAACTTCACCAAAGAGGAAAAACTGTAATTGTGAAAACCTACCCTAATTATTCATCCAATCCAAAAAATGAAGAGTATGGTTTATTTTGTAAATATCAGTTGCTTAAATACAAACCCAGGCAATGTACACCAGATGATGCTTGGGATAACCTTGAACAATCTGATGAGACATACACGGCATGTTGGAAACAATTCTTATCAACAGATACTGCAAAATCCTTAGTCCCTGATTGGGAAACCAAACTGCAAGCTGTAAACAGCTACATGTACATAACACCCTCAGACAATGATTCTCTTGAAGAAGATAACAATGCAGACAATGAAAGAGAGGAGTGGATGCTCATGGCAGAATTAAATATTCAAACAAATGATTTTTATGAGCAATCCACACTTGTACAACAGGCATATTGGCATGAGGTATATCAACATTTCACAACAGAGGAAATAAATGCAATGCCCTCGTGGATAAACAGAGAGAAAAACAGAAGTAGTTCTCACTCTTTATGCTCAACAAGAATTGTAGATACTTCAACTTTTAGTGAAATGCAGCGAGTAGCTTATGATATTGTTTTCAATCATTTTAGTAGCAGTGAACAAAATCCTTTACACCTTCTTATTATGGGCGTTGCAGGAACAGGAAAAAGTTATGTAATTGATTCCTTAAGGAATTTGCTTCAGACAAAATGTAGGGTCTTAGCTTACACAGGAAAAGCATCTTTCAATGTTAATGGAGTCACCCTACATTCATTGCTTAAATTACCTCTTGGCACAAAGAGAAACTGTGATTTAAAAGGGATACCTTTGCAACTGCTTCAAACTAATCTCGAGAATGTTCAGTACTTAATAATTGATGAATACTCTTTTGTTGGCCAGAGTTTGTTAGGATGGATTGATAGTCGTTGTAGACAGGCTACTGGACGGACAGACACCACTTTTGGTGGTTTTTCTTTTATTCTTGTGGGTGACATAGCTCAGTTACCACCTGTAGGTGATAAACCACTTTATCATTCTCTACCAAAAACAGAAAGACAAATGCAAGGTCTTCTGCTGTATCATGAATTCAAGAAAGTTGTTAAATTGACTGTTAATCAGAGAGTTCAAGGAAGTCATATTGAGCAATCCAATTTTAGGGCATTATTAACCCGAGCTCGTTATGGCGACTCCACTATGTCAGACTGGGAGTCATTAATTTTTCGAACTCCAGATAAAGTGAATAATATTAACGATTTTAGACAACATTCAGTAAGACTTTGTTACCACAAAGAAAAAGTTGCAGAATTAAACATGAGTAAACTTAAAAGTTTGAATCAACCAATAGCCATGATTAAGGCACGTCACTCTCTTGGTGCACAAACTCTTAGTGCTGATGACATGGGGGGCCTCAAGCCTGTTATTTACTTGTCAAAAGGTGCCAAAGTCATGTTAACTATGAATCTCTGGACTGATGTTGGTCTTTGCAATGGATCAATAGGGACAGTACTTGAATTTGTTTATGCCGAGGGTCAGCAACCTCCATGTCTTCCTATATGTGTACTGGTTCAGTTTGATGAGGAATATAAAGGACCTTCAGTTTCTTCTACGTTTCAACGTTGTGTTCCAATTTGTCCCATTACCCAAGTTTCTGGTAGCTTGGGACAAAGATATGAAAGACAGCAATTGCCATTAACATTAGCCTGGGCAATGACAATTCATAAATGTCAAGGTCTAACTCTCAGTAAAGCTTGGATTGATTTAGGGTCATCAGAGAGAACTCTTGGAATTACATATGTTGCTTTAAGTAGGGTGAAGAAAATTCAAGATCTCGTTATTGAACCAGTGACACTAGAAAGATTGCAAGCTGTGAAAAAGTTGACTAATTTTAAGTTCCGATTAGAAGAAGAAAAGCGTCTTGATTTGTTAGCTAATGAAACACTTAAGTCACATTTTACAATATCTTAGAATACTTTTTTGTACGTTTAGATACTATTTTAAAACAATTAAAACTAGTAATACACCCTTCACAGAATGTGTCTTTAGTTAGAGATCAAAATAAAAAGATTTTGATCTCCTGTCCCTGTAGTAACTGGTGGCAAATAATGTGGGCAAACCTTTCACGTTTCATCTTTTTTTTTTTTGAGAACAGCAAATGCTTTGTGCTAAAAAATAAAACCTCAATAGTTAAAAATCCTTTTCCTACAGTGTATATATAGTTTACAGATAATTTTGGTATGTTGTTTTCAGATCTTCAACCAATTAAGTCATGTCAGACAACACAAACTCAGGTAAGTATATGTGGCTGTAGTTCTAAATAATTATTTTAAGGTTTTAACCCCAAACTTAATAAAACGGGAAGCATATTCCTGTTTTCTTCAGTGCAGAGGCTATGGGGAGTTGACACGACAGTTACTGCAGAATTGAGTACTAAAAAAAAAACGGAATTGTTACATTTCATTCAATTCATTACCCGAAACAGCCCTTCATAATCTTCACACTTAAGTCTACTTAAGGTTTCTCTGACCATATTTGGTTTCATAAAGATGGAAAATTGTATTAACTTGTTCAACATTAACATTTCGCATTTTAATTTTTATTTCCCCTTTCTTAGATAATCACCGTGGCTACATTCAGAATTTAAGCCCCATTAAACGCTCACGAAATCAAAATCAGTAGTTCGATTTTGAACTCCAAACCAGCCCATCCAAGTTGAGAAGAGTTGTGGGATTTAATATTGCAAGCCACTCCACATTACAAGAACATGAGGCATCAAAAACACCCGTAACCCTTCAAAACACTAAAGCAAATGACAATAATCAAATCATATTCAATAAACAATCAATGGTTAGGGTTGCACCAACCTTTGACATTGATTTTGACTATCAACCCATCCGTCAATCTCAAAAGACTGTACCCTCAGCTCAGCCTGCCAAAAAGATTACACTTGAAGAGCTCCCCACACTTCAAGTCAATCAGAAAGTGAACGTCACTGCTTCAATTTCACTGGGAAATGAAAAGCCTAAACCAGTTCAACGGAAAACATCAAAGGAGGATTGTGTTCTAGAAGATGAAACTGGAACTGCAACTATTCATGTATGGGATCCACTTATTAACAAGATCAAAAGTGGCACCACATATGTGATTGAGAACCTTACTGTAAAACACTTCCAAGGAATCACCCATTTAGGAACAACACGTGCAACAACTTTTCAAGAGGCCGATCAGCAGCTGAAAACTCTAAATGGCCCTGCATTACTCCAAAATCCTGAGAAAGAAGCAAAAGTACAGAGATTTAAGATGATAAACAAACTAAGTATTTATATTACCTGCCAGGCATGCAAACGAAAAATTAACGAAATGTCCCAACAGAAATCAGTCAAATGTAAAAACTGTGGAGTACGACAGAGGCAAGCAGAGTGCAAGCGAGATGCATCTGTGCAACTACTTAAGAAACTCTCAACTGCAAAACACGCATTTTTTTGCTCGTTGGCACTCTATCGATAGATATACCTAGTATATATATATATCTATATTTTAAAGGTGTCCGTTCGCAGGCCAGGTTACCTGGCAATAGTAGCGCACTTGAGAACTGCTGAACCGCCATTTCGAATTCGGTGATGCCTTTTTGAAAGAAATTTTGTGGAAACCGATTTCACTCGTCCTGGAAGTACATCCCAGCAAGATGATCTCCGAGATATTCAAGAAAGATTAGCTCGAGATCGTCGCCGAGTAAGTTCGAATACCGTGAAAATCAACACAAGGAAAGCACGACTCAAAGCAGGGATAGAGAAACGACAGCGGGGAGAATAACGACAGACATCCGTCATCGCAGCAAAGACAAAAACTGCTCGCCCTAGAAAAAGCCAAACGAAACAGCAGGGAAAAGGACCAGGAATTCAACCAAGTTAGTTTGGAATTTGAATGTGTTATTGATAGAAATACAGAACATGAGTGAACGATTACATAACGAAATATATTAGCGTACTAAATTTAGCAAAACGGCTTAGAAGGGAAACCGAGTAGAAACAACTTCAACGATTGGAGATGTCTCTGGAAAATAATTCTATTAGTCTAAAAACGGAATCGGAAGATGACCAACAGATTACAAGAGAATGTAAGTAGGTATTTTTCATATTAAAACGATAGCGTTTCCATTTTGAAGAAATTCCCAACACAGAGAGTTACAGTTGTTATAACAATCATTTACAACGATGTGATCTGATATCATTGCAACAGTGAAAATATTGTCAATTTTCTTGATCTAGCAGTTATGTTTAGCATTTTCAACAGAATATATACCCAGTGTCACTATAAAGTACTGGTTCTGCAATATCATCAGTGAACAATGCGATCATTTGAAAATAAAGCAAATGTTATAACTTACTTCTGAGTAGTATTTCTCTTTGCTATATATATATATATATATATGTATGTATGTATTCTCTGATTGGAAGGTTTCAATAATATTACGCATAGACAGCAAATTTCATAGCCTTTTCACAATGGGTCAGTTTTACCTTAGAGTTCAAGGACCCCCCCCCCCTGATAATATTGCAATCTAAAAAACCACAAATGAAATGTTAATTCAAGCCGTAATTAAGATATTAACCTTGTCACTTTCTGCTGTTTACTTCACTTTTATGATGTCAAATATCAATATTTAATAACAACTACAACATACAGTTAACATTTTACGTTGGAAAAACTTTATAAAGAATAAAATAAATTTTGTAATGCCAAAATGTTTGTGATCTTTCTCACATATTCATTGCAAGTGTGCTGTATGTAGTAACAAGTGTTTCAAGTTTTTTAAATGCCCTATGCTTTCAATAATGATTTTCCACACAAACTTTATAGACAAATAACCGCACTAGATTCTAAGCCTTTAAGAAGAAATGGTATTGTTTGGAGCTGTTTTGATTACTACCACCTCTGATGGAAAGCCTATTAAGAAGATTTTTGTATTGCTTGTAGTAGTAGAGTAACAATACCTTTACAAAGGTTAGGACATGCATCCCACCCCATAAAAATATATTATGTTTAACGTAAAAAATATAACAATAGTAATAATAATAATATAAATACCAGTAATAATAATAGTAATGATAATAATAATGATAATAATATAATGATAGTGCTTCTCATTACTATATATCATTGGTAACAGTTCAATTCCTCTGGCTGCCATGACTTTTTCGATGAAATGCCATCCTTATATTAAATCTTTCTTCTGCAGTTTTTATAATAGAAATTTGCATATATTCAAAATAATATAATCTTCTCTTGTTGGGTATGAATATTTTGCCTGTTTCTGTAACAGCACAATTAAACTTTCATGTGGTATATACTTTTGACTGATTGATGTTGATTTCACATTATTTTTTTACAGGAGTACATAGTGCAGCAATCTTTTTCAACATATTTAGATTTCAATAACTCTTTCTTACATGTATTGTTTTTATGATATGAACTAAAAATAGCACAACCACATACTATACAGTTGGCACTCACTATTACCAAACCTTTATTCAAAGTTCTTGTAGAATCCAACTGTTTTATCCCCATTTTTTATGTAATGACATTGTATCTCACACTTCTGTTGACATGGCATCTCTTTTGAGGGAAGAGGAATTTTCTATCTACCACTAGGGGTACCATTGCAACTGAAGAGAGTACACAAATTGAAACATGCACTATTCATAATGCTCTCAATTGTGGTTACCTAGGATTGAAATAATGACTGCAGTAGACAATAAAATATCTAATCAGAAGATTCTTCTTACAATGAATCTCATGCAATTATTAGAAAAAAACATAAACAAAAAATAATTGGAGCATTCAACTCATCCTCGGTGTAAGAACATATTGTGTTTAAAAGTGATGTACAACAAAGAAGACAAAGGAGTAGAGACTAAGAAAATACAACTCCAAAAAAAACCCAGGTTTTTACACCCGGTGGTAAACACAAGCATTCATATCAACTCTTCAAGATTTCACCTTCAAAATATTTACAATAATTTTCAATTTGTGTTAACTGAATATTATTGTGATACTTCATTGACTCTGTATTCCCTGTCAAGAAAACAAATAATTTTACTTCTATTCCCTCTCGTGCAATCTCAGTGGCAGTGAAAGAGCTAAATGAAGGTCAATTTTTAAGCCCTGTGCTGAGCGGTATACTGATCATGTAATTTGCACCAGGTGTCACTAATTGTGTACCAAACACAGCATAACAAATTCAATAATGGGGATTATGCTGATATAAAAAATAAAATAAAATATAAAAGTATTGTGACTTATTCAAAAACTAGCTTCGCGAGGTTTTTGCGAGAGTCGTATTTCTAGTATATATGTTTATATATATATATCTATATTTTAAAGGTGTCCGTTCGCAGGCCAGGTTACCTGGCAATAGTAACGCACTTGAGAACGCTGAATTTCCGCCATTATTCGGTGATGCCTTTTTGAAAGTAATGTAAATTTTGTGGAAACCGATTTCACTCGTCCTGGAAGTACATCCCAGCAAGGTGATCTCCGAGATATTCAAGAAATATTAGCACGAGATCGTCGCCGAGTAAGTTCGAATCCCGTGAAAATCAACACGAGGAAAGCACGACTCAAAGCAGGGATAGAGAAACGACAGCAGGGAGAATAACAACAGAAATCGCAGCCAAGACAACAACTGCTCGCTCCAGAAAAAGGCAAACGAAACAGCAGGGAAAAGGACCAGGAATTCAATCAAGTTAGTTTGGAATTTGAATGTGTTATTGATAGAAATACAGGACATGAGTGAACGATTACATAACGAAATATATTGGTGTACTACATTTAGCAAAATGACTTAGAAGGGAAGCCGAGTAGGAACGACTTCAGCGATTGGAGATGTCTCTGGAAAATAATTCTATTAGTCTAAAAACGGAATCGGAAGACGACCAACAGATTACAATAGAATGTAAATAGGTATATTTCATAATAACACGATAGCGTTTCCAGTTTGAAGTAATTCCCAACACAGAGAGTTGCAGTTGTTATAGCAATCGTTTATAACGATGTGATCTGATATCATTGCAACAGTGAAAATATTGTAAATTTTCTTGATCTAGCAGTCATGTTAAACATTTTCAACAGAATATATACCCTGTCTCACTATAAAGTACTGGTTCTGCAATATTATCAGTGACCAATGCGATCATTTTAAAATAAAGCAAATGTGATTACTGAATTCTGAGTAGTATTTCTCTTTGCTATATATATATATATATATATATGTATGTATTCTCTGATTGAAAGGTTTCAATAATATTGCGTAGAGACAACAAGTTTCATAGCCTTTTCACAATGGGTCAGTTTTACCTTAGAGTGCAATGACCCCCCCCCCCCTCCCCTGATCATATTGCTATCTAGAACCCCTGCCCTTTTTTCACAAATGAAAAGTTAATTCAAGCCTTAATTTGCAAAGTTAGACATAACATATTAACTTTGTTACTTTCTGTCGTTTACTTTATTTTTATGATGTCAAATATCAATATTTCATAACAACCACAACATGCAATTAACCTTTTACATTGGAAAAACTTTACAAAGAAGAAAATAAATTTTGTAATGTCAAAATGTTTATGATCTTTCTCATATATTCATTGCAAGTGTGCTGTATGTAGTAACAAGTGTTTCAAGTTTCCTAAATGCCCTATGCTTTCAATAATGATTTTCCACACAAACTTTCTAGACAAATGACTGCACTAGATTCTAAGCCTTTAAGAAGAAATGGTATTGTTTGGAGCTGTTTTGATTACTACCACCTCTGATGGAAAGCCTATTAAGAAGATTTTTGTATTGCTTTTAGTAGTAGAGTAACAATAACTTTACCAAGATTAAGACATGAATCCCACCCCATAAAAATATATTATGTTTAACATAAAAAATATAACAATAATAATATCAATACCAGTAATAATAATTGTAATGATAATAATAATGATAATAATATAATGATAGTTCTTCTCGTTACTATATGTCATTGGTTACAGTTCAATACCTCTGGCTGCCATGACTTTTTCGATGAAATACCGTCCTTATATTAAATCTTTCTTCTGCAGTTTTTATAATAGAAATTTTCATATATTCAAAATAATGTACTATTCTATGGTTGGGTATGGATATTTTGCCTGTTTCTGTAACAGCACAATTAAATTTTCATGTGGTATATACTTTTGACTGATTGATGTTGATTTCACATTATTTTTTTTACAGGAGTACGTAGTGCAGCAATCTTTTTGAACATATTAAGATTTCAATAACTCTTTCTTACATGTATTGTTTTTATGATATGACCTAAAAATAGCACAACCACATACTATACAGTCGGCACTCACCTTTATTCAAAGCTTTTGTAGAATTGAATTGTTTTACCCCCAATTTGTTGATATGGCATCTCTTTTGAGGGAAGAGGAATTTTTCTATCTACCACTGGGGGTACCATTGCAACTGAAAAGAGTTACACACATTAAAACATGCACTATTCATAATGCTCTCAATTGTGGTTACCCGGGAATGAAATAATGACTGCAGTAGACAATAACATATCTAATCAAAAGATTCTTCTTGCAATGAATCTCATGCAATTATAACCAAAAAACATAAACAAAAAATAATTGGAGCATTCAACTCATCCTCTGTGTAAGAACATATTGTGTTCAAAAGTGATGTACAACAAAGAAGACAAAGCAGTAGAGACTAAGAAAATAAAACTAAAGAAAAAAAACACAGGTTTTTACACTGTGGTAAACACAAGCATTCATATCAACTCTTCAAGATTTCACCTGCAAAAGATTTACAATCATTTTCAATTTGTGTTAAGTGAATATTATTGTGATACTTCATCGACTCTGTATTCCCTGTCAAGATAATAAATAATTTTACTTCTATTCCCTCTGGTGCAATCTAAGTGGCAGTGAAAGAGCTAAATGAAGGTCAATTTTTAAGCACTGTGTTGAGCGGTATACTGATCATGTAATTTGCACCAGGTGTCACTAATTGTGTACCAAACACAGCATAAGAAATAAAATAATGGGGATTACGCTGATATAAAAAAAAATATATATATAATATAAAAAAAAAGAATAAAATATGAAAGTATTGTGACTTCTTCAAAAACTAGCTTCGCGAGGTTTTTGCGGGAGTCGTATTTCTAGTTATGTACCAAACACAGCATAACAAATAAAATAATGGGGACTACGCTGATATAAAAAATAAAATATAAAAGCATTGTGACTTCTTCAAAAACTAGCTTCGCGAGGTTTTTGCGGGAGTCGTATTTCTAGTTCCTCGCGAAGCGAGGCCGAAGGCCGAGCGTAGCGAGGTTACTAATCGTGTCGCCTTCGGTCAGACCACGTGGCTCGCAAGCCCGAGTAAATCGAGCCGAGAGTTTTTATATATGTATATATATATTTATTATATCTGCAACCCTTGTATATGAGCAAACGCGCGCTCTGATTGGTTCCGTACTCATAGTATATCAGCTCATATACCATTGGCACGGAAAACGGCCATCATGGATGGATGATTTCTTGAATTAGACAGGGAGAAATTCAAGTCAAGCTTAAAAATCATACACCAAAGAAATACTACCGAAGCAAATAAATATAGGATGAAATTTTTCGACGGTAAGTGAGCAAATTATATTTCGAAATTGTTTATTACGAACGCAAGTGAAACTCTTACAAACAGCCGCCATTTTGAAAGATCTGTGAAGCCCGTAAACTGAGTTTTTATCTTATTTCTGCCTACTTTTTCCACTTAAATTCTTAAACTAATTTGCTAACTCGAAAAAAATTGACAAGTACATTAAAGAGTTGTTTAAAAACGAGCCGGACTCGTGTTTGAAACTTTTTTACACATCTGCTCTACAATATGTCGGCTCGACAACAACATGGTTCTGTTCAAAAACAATAACAAAGTCAATTCTTGTCGTACAAACTAATTCCAGTGTTCCATAAGCGAGGGTTTAGAGATATAATAAAACAATTATTCCACTCAATCTTGTCGTATATGAGCTATAGCCAACTCGGCGCTACGCGCCTCGTTGGCTATTAGCTCATATACGACTCGATTTCGTGGAATAATTGCTAAATATTTTAAAGGTGTCCGTTCGCAGGCGTGGTTACCAGGCCACAGTAGCGCATTTGACAAATTGCTAAATTTCCGCCATTGCGTATTCGGTGATGCCTTTTTGAAAATAATGTAAATTTTGTGGAACCGATTTCACTCCTGCTGGAAGTACATCCCAGCAAGAAGATCTCCGAGATATACAAGAAAAAGCAGCAAGACATCGTAGTCGAGTAAGTTCGAATACCGTGAAAATCAACGCAAGGAAAGCACGACTCAAAGCACAGCCAGAGATACGACGGTAGGGAGAATAACAACAGACATCCCAGCAAAGACAACAACTGCTCGCCCTAAAAAAGGCAAACGAAACAGCAGGGAAAAGGACCAGGAATTCAACCAAGTTAATTTTGAATTTGAATGTGTTATTGATAGAAATACAGGACATGAGTGAACGATTACATAACGAAATATACTGGCGAACTAAATTTAGCAAAACGACTTCGAAGGGAAACCGAGGAGGAACGACTTCAGCGATCAGAGATGTCTCTGGAAAATAATTCTATCATTTTAAAAACGGAATCGGAAGACGAGCAACATATTGCAGGAGAATGTATGAAGGTATTTTTCGTAATAAAACGATAGCCTTTCCATTTTAATTCCCAACACAGAGAGTTGCAGTTGTGATAGCAATCATTTATAACTATGTAATCTGATATCATTGCAACAGTGAAAATATTGTAAATCATCTTGATCTAGCAGTTATGTTAAGCATATTCAACAGAATAGATACCCAGTGTCACTAAGTACTGTATTCTCTGATTGAAAGGTTTCAGTAATAGTGCGTGGGGACAGACAAGTTTCATAGCCTTTTTACAATGGGTCAGTTTTACCTTACAGTTCTATGAGCCCTTGATAAAATTGCTATCTAGGACCCCTGCCCTTTTCCCACAAATGAAAAGTTAATTTAAGCCCTAATTTGCAAAATTATACATAACATATTAACTTTGTTACTTACTGCTGTTCATTTTTATGATATCAAATACCAATATTTAATAACAACCACAACATACAGTTCACCTTTTACACTGGAAAAACTATAAAGAAGAAACTAAAGTATGTAATGCCAAAACTTTTATGATCTTTCTCATATATTCATTGCAAGTGTGCTGTATATAGTAACAATTGTTTCAAGTTTCATAAATGCCCAATGCTTTCAATCATGATTTTCCACACTAACTTTATGGACAAATGACTGCACTAGATTTTAAGCCTTAAAGAAGAAATGACATTCTTTAGAGCTGTTTTGATTACCACCACCTCTGATGGAAAGCCTATCAAGAAGATTTTTGTATTGCTTGTAGTAGTAGAGGAACAATACTTTTACCCAGATAAGGACATACATTCCATCCCATAACAGTATACATTAAGAAAAACATAAAAACATATAACAATAATAATAAAAGTATCAATACCAGTAATTAATAATAATAATACTGATAATAATATAATAATAGTGCTTCTCATTACTATATGTCATTGGTTACAGTTCAATACCTCGAGCTGCTTTGACTTTTTTTATGAAATACCATACTATTAAATTTTTCTTCTGCAGTTGTTATAATTGAAATTTTCATATACTATTCTTTAGTTGGGTATGGATATTGTGGCTGTTTCTGTAACAGCACAATTAAACTTTCGTGTGGTATATACTATTGACTGCTTGATGTTGATTTTGCATTAATTTTTTTATTGTTTTTATGATTACCTAAAAAAAGCACAGCCACATACTATACAGTAGGCACTCTCTATTACCAAACCTTTATTCAAAGTTTTTGTAGAATCCAATTATTTTACCCTCAATTTTTTTTATGTAATGACATTGTATCTCTAACTTCTGTTGATATGGCATATCTTTTGAGGGAAGAGGAATTTTTCTATCTACCACTGGGAGTACCATTCCAACTGAAGAGAGTAAACAAATTGAAACGTGCACTATTCATAACGCTCTCAATTGTGGTTACCTAGGAATGAAATAATGACTGCAGTAGACAATAAAATATCTAATCAGAAGACTCTTCTTACAATGAATCTCATGCAATGATGACAATAGAGCATAAACAAAAAATAATTGGAGCATTGAACTCATCCTCGGTGTAAGAATATATTGCTTTTAAAAGTGATGTACAACAAAGCGGACAAAGCAGTAAAGACTAAGAAAATAAAACTAAAATAAAAAACAGTTTTTTACGCTGTGGTAAACACAAGCACTAATATCAGTTCTTCAAGATTTCACTTGCAAAAGATTTACAATAATTTTCAATTTGTTTTAAGTGAATATTATTGTCATACTTCATAAACTCTGTATTCCGTGTAAGGATAACAGATAATGTTACTTCTATTCCTTCTGGTGCAATCTCAGTGGCAGTGAAAGAGCTAAATGAAGTTAACTTTTTAAGCACTGTGTTGAGCGGTATAGTGATCATGTCATTTGCACAGGGTGTCAATAATTGTGTACCAAACAAAGCATAACGAATATAGTAATGGGGATTAGGATAATAGCTAAAGGCATTGTGACTTCTTCAAAAACTAGCTTCGCGGGGTTTTGCGGGAGTCGTATTTCTAGTTAATGTTATGCGTCCGACAGCTCCAGTGAAGAGTGAAAATTTTCTTAGTCCCATTGTCGCGTTCCCGATCGGAGTCCTCGGCTGAGTATCCGAACGGAGTTCGCTGTTCTTCAACTAACACACTTTTAGGTTTTTGATTCATTTATTTTACGATCCATAAAGCATGCGGTGAGAACTGAAAATAACAGTGATTGTTTGGAATTATTGAAATACAGAAGATTCATAATCAAAAGACAAAGCTAAAAATAAAGAAAGGGCAAAGGACTTATGTTATAATTTCTTACTCCGGTGAAAGAACGATAAATTGCGCCGAAGATTGAGCGTTCTCTTTTTCTCCGTCTCCGAAAATAAAAAGCGTATATAAAAAAACTGGTATCATGTAACTGACATGTCTGTCAAAATTGTGTCACGCAACGTGACACACAGACAAAACTAATTAGCAAATAACGTAACATAACACCCATGTAGATTTCAACTTCGCTATAGACTGCCGGGCTCTACTAGATAATTCACATGAAGATTTGTGGTGGTAATGTTGTGCAACTGGACCTTCTTATTAATACTAGATTATGTTTAAGTTGGAAAGGACTGTATACATTTGCTGTAATTTTCAGAAATTTATCGACTGTCGGACACGGAGACACTTCGACAGTTAAGGAACGATAATATAATAAGAGGCATCCCAGCAAGGACAACAACTGCTCGCTCAAAAAAGACAAAGGAAACAGCAAGGAAAACGACCAGGAATGCAATCAAGTTAGATTGGAAATTGAATTTCTTATCGATAGAAACAAAGACTCGCTTTAGCTATACAGCATTCAGAATTTAAGGAAAATTATGGCAACAGCATGCGGACAGAATCAGAAAACGAACGACAAAACAGATTGCCATATCGTGGTGAAAAACGTGCCAGGAAATTGGGGAAACAGAATCCAGCCCCAAAGAAATGAAAGATTACTGTCACGTAGTCTTAATACAGCAATGAGAATGCAAGTAGGTACCCAATACAGAGACTGCAGTTGTGATAGCAATTATTTATAACTATGTGATCTGATATCATTGCAACAGTGAAAATATATTGTAGATTTGTCTGTTGTAGCAGTTGTGTTCAACATTTTCAACAGAAAAGATATACTTAACAATTAGTGACTGGTTCTGCAATATTATCAGTGATCAATGCAATTCTTTGAGAATAGAGCAGATGGTATTTATTACTGACTTCTGAGTATGAGTATTTCTCTTTGCTATATATCTTTTCTACATCTATGTATTAAGTAATTAAAAGGTTTCGTTGGGACTGACAAGTTCCATAGCCTTTTGTAGATGGATGTTTTCATTTGAGTTCCAGGTGTCCCTGGGAATTACTCTCTCAGCCCTCACACTTTTAGCACAAATGACAAATTCATTTAAGCCCTACTTTGCAAAATTAGGCATAACATCTTAACCTTTTTCCTTAATGCTGTTTAATTCATTTTTATGATATCAAATACAAATATTTAACAACAACCGCAATATACAGTTGACCTTTTACACTGGGAAGACTAAACTTTGTAATGCCAAAAATTGCGTTATCTTTCTTATATAGTCATTGCAAGACTGCTGTATGTAATAACAAGTCTTTAAATTTAGTTTCCTAAAAGCTCTGTGCTTTCAATCATGATTTTCCACACTAACTGTATGGACAAATGACTGTATGGAATAATTCATTTTTATGATGTCAAATACAAATATTTAATAACAACCACAATATACAGTTGACATTTAACATTAAAAAAACTCTACAAAGGAAAAACTAAAGTTTGTGATGCAAAAATGTTTATGATCTTTCTTATGTATTCATTCCAAGGTTGCTGTATGTAATAACAAGTCTTTGAAGTTTCCTAAATGCCCTATGCTTTCAATCATGATTTTCCACATGGACAAATGACTGCACAAGCATGATTGCTACAGGTCAGGAAATGGTCAGGGAAAAAATTCTTCAAGCAAGGGAAACGTCAGGGAATTTCATTTCGAGTAAGGGAAAGTTTAAGTCTTTGAGAGAAGTCAGGGAAAAGTGAAATTTAAGAGTTCTAATTTATTTATTGCTAATTCAGCTATGGTTTGGTGTAATTAAGAATGTGACATGAAATGTGTTGGAGTGGTAGAATTAAATGACAAGCTGATTTTGGATTGCCTAGAAAATCAATCCTTTTTCCATGACTTTGTTACCTTAAGAAACTATCAATCCATATGAACTGTATGTGACTTTCTGAAAGCATATTAAATAAATGAGTGGAGAGGTTGGCTGTGAGGTGAGGTTGGAGGCCATTACCAGGACTAATTTGTGAGTTTTCTTATTTAGTTGGTAAGGGAAATTTTACATTTGTCAGGGAAAAGTAAGGGCATTTCAAGATCCTGTGGCTGTGGCAACCATGACTAGATTCTAAGCCAAAAACAAAAAAATGGTATTGTTCAGAGATGAGTAATTTTTACTACAAGTGATACAAACCCTATTCAGAAGAAAACTGTATTGCTTGTAGTAGTAGACCAGATTACCCAGATTAGGACATACACCCCTACCCCATAACAGTATATTATATTAAACATAAAAAAATAACAATAATAATAATATCAATACCAGCAATAATAATAATAATAATAATAATAATAATGGTAATAATACAGTAATAATCATGATAATAATTACAAGAACTGAGAAAGTAAAAAAAGTGATAATGATATAACAATAAGTAAATACATAAATTGGGGTTCTATCCCTCATGGGAAAAACCACAACGAGCCATGAGTTATTTAAAAACTAGCTTTGCGAGGTTTTGCGGGAGTCGTATTTCTAGTTTTAAATTAAATACCACAAAATTTAAATGTGGCATTAGAAAGCGTAAAGGATTGCCATTTCTGTGCCGCGCAGAAACATAGTTCTTACTTGCAGTGTGCGCAACCTGTTAATTTTGTTTCCACACAGGAGGGAAAATTTCTTAACTTCTGAGGAAACACTATTTCATTGTTGGTTATTGTAGGTTTGATATGTATATGACAGTATTTGCCGCGTGCACTCTTCAGAAAACTTGTTTTGTTTCAAGTAACACACAATTGAAATGTTGCATTACAAATCGTAACGGAATGGCATTTCCGTGCCGCGTAGTAACATCAAGTTCTTACTCCCATTGTGCACAACCTGTTACTCGAGACAAAGAAAAGTACATATGCTAAGTCGACCGGAAGCATCATGACAATGTTACTGTCATTGTTGTCACGTCATGTACTAGAAAAGAGTTGAGATACGAGGGGCTGCATTCGAAGAGAATTAAACGAAAGGATTAACTAATACAAGTGAGTTTTTGTTGAGTTTGGATGTACCAACAAGTTTGGTACACAGTCACCAAACCATGCTTTGCTTGTACTGTTATAATTATTACAATTGAATTCTAATAATTCATTACTGAAGGAAAACCACATTGCGACTCCAACTCCATGCTAACAATGCTAATTCCGAAATGCTGTCAGAAACTGTTGTCAGTAACATTTGATTATTATTGCATTTTCAATTAGTGTTATTCCATCTGTCAAGAGCGAGCTCTATTAGTGAGACAAGCAAGACAAGACAACGTGACACAAATGAAACATTCCGGTGTAGGGCGTATTGACAGGTTTCATGATAGATAAGTGAAACAATGTATGTGCGGAGAACTAAATTTCGCTTGAGAGAGTGAGAGAGGGTTTTAGGTCGTACAACCAACCAATAAATTAGAAACCGAGAACATCGCGTGTTTTCTCCTTTTTCCGAAAATGCGTGATTTCCCACAGAGCAGCAAACTCAAAGGAGCTAAGACATTTTTCAAACACGACTTCGCTTGCTTAGGTAACATGGTCAGTTACGACAAGAAGAACCTGTCAGCAAATTTATCAGTCAAAAACCCGTTTGGTTTGTATGGTACAAAGAGGAAAGCAAACATGTATCGCCGCGTGGAGGACCACCACTTCGATTTTTCGCCGTATTCTGCGGACTTGAACTCTTATTCAAAATAAGTTTAGCCATTCTGTTGAGTGCACTTTTTTTCACAAGGGTTTCCTATCTTGTTTTTGCGTTTGAAAGGTAGGCCGATTTATATTTGCATAGAACCATTCTCCGTAATCTATTCCATTTGCACTCAACGACTAGACCATTTCTCATCTTCTTGTTTCCTTTGTTGTTTATGTAAACCATTTCACAAAAGAGAACCGAATGTTTTGGCTGCATCGTTGCAAAATCAGTTTATTCAATTTTGCAATACACCAGTGAATCATTTCTTCGTACTCTATTCCTTTTTGCATTGCTGTATTTTTGGCGGTGATGACCCCCCATAGATTACTGATAGTCACGCGACAGAAGGCACACAATAAACGAAAGAGATTCAAAGTTGCGGACTGGAGGAAGAATAATGTCAAATAACTACGGAAAAAGGCACGTTATAATGGGTGGCTACAAGTAGTCTCACGATTGGAACTTTTGGCGTAAAATTAAAAAAGTAACTTAGCTACAATCTGCGACAAAATTAGTTGACACATTGTGTTTGAACAATTCTTTTTCGGTGTAAAATACCCATACTATTTGTATCACTATCAACTACCCCCCCCCCCCCCCCCAACTTCCCCCATTTCAATGTTGTCTGTTTGTGGCAAAACATTCCAGGAATTACGAACCAACATTGTTTTGGGAGTAGGGGATGAATTGGGCTTTCTATGAATGCTGAAAGAGAGAACAGTCGTGTAATAAGGGGAAGAAGTGGTCAATGTGTCAAAAATTCTGTCGCTGATTGTAGGTTATAATAAGAGTCGTGTCCGTGTGTTTTGGGACGTAATCTCAGTATGAAAAACAGAAGTAATGTAGGTATGAGATCTCAAATTAACCGACGACTCTTGCATGATATCAGCAATCGCTTTTTACGAAGTAAAGAGGAAGAGGAAACACATGCATTCTGAAACTGATTCTCTTTTAAGTGCGAATTGTTGAAATTGCTTTGCAAAGTGGAAAAAGGTTTCCCGGGTTTTTCTTAAATGTGCCAAATTCTTGTGCCACAGGTTTTCGCCTTTATAAAGGGTATTGGGAAACATGCCTACAAGGATTAAACCTCCACAATTATAGAAGTTTGGCATGATTGGGTTACCGCCCGACCTAGTCGAGGACAGCTTGTGAATCAAACTGAAAGATGGCTATGAAAAGATTATCCAAAACAGTGAAAAATGCTAAGAAACCCTCAACAAAGTTTAATTATAGTAGGGAGATGATTGAATTCGCGGATCATGTTGGAAAGCCATCCGCCTTGTTTGTACTTGCACGGGAACTGCACGTACTGTTATGCCCGGCTCATTTCCTGTTGAATTTGATGACATCCGATTTAATTCCCAATCTTTGAAGGGCACACTTCTTTGTGGAGTATTTTTTGTTAAACCTCTCTTGCCTAGGTTTAGCACATCCCTTCTATTTGAAGTACCCAAACAAGATGACTGTGCGGAAGAGTTGACCCGCAAAGTACTGTAGGCGACTAAAGAACAGGCTGAAAGGATATGGAAACCGGACCCATGAACTCATGAATACCGATTTCTTTGACACACTGATACAGCTCTTTATACAGAACTTTTCAATTTCTCCCAGGCTCGAAGAAATATCTTGAGCATACAACATGTACTTGGTTCACAGATCTTTTCAATACCCATATTGTACAGTAGTCCATTTGGTTGCGTGTAGCGGAGGTTTGCGAAATGCCACCGAAAAATGTCAAGGCACCACCTGGGGACTTCGCCTAAAATATGTTAGTACGCTGACCTGTGAAATTATATTTTATTCAGCGTGGCTAGTTGTATACGGTGCAGATGTATTTAGGTGTGCAAACATATTACTGAAGGCCTAACCTTCCGTGTTGCAAAAACCATAAATTCCGCGATGACTAAGAAGGAAAGACAGACCATTGTAACACAGTGTGTCGTACTTGACTTACTTTAATATAAAACATTCAGTAGTTGGTAAATGTGTTGGTTAGAAACAAAAACGCACCTTTAAGCTGTCACATCAGTAGAGTCTTTAAGCACTGTATCCTTGGCTTATACAGTACACCTACTTAAGATTTCGGCACTCTACGTTCTTAGTTTTTTTCCCGGGGGGGGGGGGTAACTGCCATATATGGGCTATATAGGTATGTGCCGTTGTGAAGGGTATGGTTTTCAACATGATAGGGTATATCAATCAGAGCGTTTGTGTCTAGAATAAGGTATCATTTTTCACGAAACTGACCAGTTGGTTGAATATTAAAAAAAAAAGAAACTGAATAAATAATTAAACGATTGTGGTTTTGTTTTATTTTGTTTTGGCTAGACTTTGCTAGTGACCTCAGTTTCTGGAAAACAGCTACTTTAGGATAGGTGTGATTTGGGGGGTTTACCCTAGTACAGGATAGCAAAATTCAACTGAACCAGCTCTGGTAGGCTGAGGGTTCCAGGGTTCCAGCGGCACATCCCCTCCCCACCCAAACATTCCTCAAGTACCCCCCGGCTTTTTTTAACATGTTTTAAAAAACACTAAGAACTTAAAGAATCGAGATGTAGTAAGGCTTGGTTGCCACTAGCGTCATAACGATCATATTCACTATTATAAGAAGCGTTGTGTCGCTTATGTCGGAGTGGAAATGTCTGAAAACATAACCATAAGGGCGCTTATGAACGAGATAATCATGATCATAAGAAAATGATGGATCATTTTCTTATGATTATGATTATGTCCGTGCTTATGATTTATGTCGCTCTCGGTTGTAGTGGGAACGTGAAAACATAAGCGGCATAATAATAATGAAATGAAACAATGAAACTGGCCCATTGTGCTCCAACCATTGAAAAAAGTAAATTCACAATGAAAATCTAGTTCCAGTGCGCTTAGCTGGTCCAACAGGTTCTCGGAGCTTTGTTCTTTGTTTGAATATAAGTGGAGCAACCAGACTAAGTGAATCTTCAGATCGCTCCGGAGACATTCTTATCAATTTAAAGTGCCACTCTCTATCTCCGAACCGAAGTTCCTGAATAAGAGTATGATAACATTCTAATCTTTGCCGTTCTCTGAATATCGGTCTTACCCAAAAACGCCGTTTGTATTCTCTCTTTCTTGAGCGACATCGCCCTAAATCAAGAACAGAATCAGTGTGCAGTGCAAGATGACGATCCGTTGTCGAATAAATTCCCCATTTGATGCTGTTAATGACGACGGCGGGCCAATCATAAGTGTGATCAATACGTATATACGAATTTTGTGCGGCAGCCATTTTTGAAGCCTGGTACACAAAATAAACAAGTGTCAAGCTGCTGTATGACAAGACTTGAGGAACACGTTCCCACTAGATCATAAGAAGCTTACGTTTATAATTGTGATCACGATTATGATCGTTATGTCGTTATTGGGAACCAAGCCTAATTTATTTGAAACCGAGAAGCTAGATCGATGTAGGTGATGTTAATACAGTTGTTTAAATAAGCCTTTAAACATGAGATAGATCAATTACGAGATCACGTGGAATTTAAATCTGATCATTGATAAAACACGGAGAAAGCTGAAAACACGACTTGCGGTGGAGTATTTTTGGCGAGATCCGGGCTGTTTGGTATGTGATCAAACACGTTGTTTGATATTGCCTCTCAAAAAAAAAACTGATTTAGAAGGAGGGATTAAGAAAGATCCGATGCCTAAACACGTCGAGGCTTTTCAATTTCTTTGGCTTCAATTTATGTAATATTAATAAGCTTTGAAAGATATCAGCCACCACTTAAGCTTAAGAATTGGACTTGACAAACGAAGTGCTATATTTTTACTGGAGACTTTTTTTAAAAAATGTCACGAGAGTTGACATCGTATCATTGTATATGAGACGATAGCAGTGTGGATTTGTTTTCATTTTTTGCATGCAGGGGGTAATAGAAGGACCTTGATGACAAACAAGGAAGATCAACACGTCCGTTCTGATATTCCGCTTTAAATGCCCTTCTGTTATTCTAAAAATTATTCAACCGGCATAAACTGGTTTGATTGTGATGGTAATCAGGCAACACTTCAAAACTGTCAATCAAGGGGACGTTTCCGAAAAATCTTATGGGGTCACATGGTTTGCATGAGAGATACTATGTACTTTAATATTTCGACTGTTCTGTTTTTTTTAAGAGTTTGTCACAAAGTACACACGCATTGTACCTTATACCTCACATGGAGGGCAATGCATGAGTTGAACAAAAATGATTTTTTCACGTTGTTGCCGAATAAACGTGGCAATCATGTATTCTTATATCTTAATTCTTCTGAGAACAAAAGCGAAAATCGTGTCTTAAATTCGCTTCCGTGACAAATTGCCACATGCACTGTGCACGTGCGAAAACAGGAAGCGTGATGTAGTTGACACTGATCCGTTAGTACAATGAACCCGCGAATGTTCAGTTATCCAATAGATCGTGTATCGATAAAAGCCTCTGCGATACAGAATTTTTTTACCAAGCTTGCTGCAGCCTTCCGAGGCACTTCCAACCGGAACAGAATGTTAGTTAAGGCAATGACAACGATGTTTGCTACAGTACTCGACATTCCACTCAAAATGAACACAGCCGTGAACCTGATAACTGGTCTTCTTTGTGTGGAATCAAGTCAGCCTTTAAAGCCACAGCGCAGAGGGCCCTCCTCTGTGGTCAGAGGTCCGCCGCCCGTAATGATGCTGGATGAGGCAACACTTTTAAAAATCTTTAGTTTCCTTTCCCTAAAGGACTTGCTCCGAGTTTCCTTGGTCTGTCAATGGTGGTACAGATTGTCGTTTGACCGTGCGCTTTGGAAGTGCAGCGACCTAAGGCGATTTTCCAGATCCCTTTCTAAGGGCGCAAATCTGCCTGCGTTTTGCACCAACCGACTAGCAGGAAAGATACAGTGCCTTGACCTGAGTGGATTTACTATAACAAGAGAGTCCCTAAGAATTCTTGCCTGCCAGTGCAGTAAGCTGAGGGTCTTGAAACTAAAGAGTGTGACTTTCACTGCAGATTTCAAAGCCAATAATCAAGGTGTTTGCAGCTTTAGAGATGATCTGAGACTGTTTCCATCCAAACTCGAATGCCTTGATTTAAGATTCTCGCGTGGCGACTTTCGCGTGTATCGCGCCATCGCTAAATGCCTTTCTAACGTGAAATGGCTGGGGATCTGCGATGCGTTGCTCCAGACGTTGCTGACCCACGGTACTTTGGAAACGACCGTTGCTAGCTTGAAACATCTGCGCAAGCTAGACGCGAGCCATTGCCTACTGTTGAAAGATAACACATTAGCTTTGTTTAAGCGGTGCAGAGAATTGGAAGTAATGAGTTTGCGCAAATGTTGTTGTTTGACTGGCAGTTCTATTCAAGGTTTTCTGGGCTCCTGTGCCTCACTCAAGACACTCATACTGGACGGTATAAGCATGGATGACGAAACTTTGCAGAACATCGACTGGGCGACATCGACCCTGAAGCACCTGGAACTGGGATGGTGTCCGTTAATCACTTCTGTCGGTCTTACGGCAAGCCTGCCCAGCATAACAAAAGTGTCGACCTTAGAGTATTTGGGGTTGTGTGCAATTGGGGATGGGAAAGCAATGAATGATGACATTCTTAGAACCCTAGCCTCGAGTTTGTCACGTTGGCGCTGCACGAACTTGAGAGCTCTTAATCTGAGCTCTTCGCAGTGCATAACCTATCATGGTTTTGAGGCATTCCATCACATGGTCTCATCTGTCGAAACTCTGGATACAACAAATTGTCCCAGGATTGAGAAGTACTTGGCACACAATGTTAAAAATGTAGAAGCAATTGCCAGCGAATGTAACCTTAACGCGACCTACAACGAAGATATTTCCGGATTTGCAGTGCAAAGAACGAGGAGAGGTTCTTCAAGTGCCACCCAGTTTGCAAGATCAAAGTACACATTAGAGACTTCACTTTGAAAAAGTTAAAATACATGACTTTAAGGTGTTCCAAAACCTCTGTCCTTTTGAAAGTTTAATCCTTTGCTAAAGCTGCTGATTAAGTGGCAGTTTCGTGGTGTGGGTTTTCGAGTTACTAGCATAAGCCACGCTCTATTTAAAACGAAAATTGAGAAGCTGTAATAAAGTATTTACTTAATCCTTAATCTTAGGGTCATAGAAGGTTCATTCATATTGTGTCCGCCACGTGCCTATCAGCTTGTATTACCTTGTTTCATGCGGCGTGCTCTATTACGCACTTTGTAACAGTGCAATGGGTCACCTCACGAAAATATGGGCTTTCACAAAGTCCGTTTTCGCTTATCTTTTAGCCTCAAGCTGGGCGTGGCTTATGAAAATGTCCAACACTTTGGGAAGACAACTTGTGTCAAGGTCTAAAGAAAACAACTGTGTCCCAGTCGGCCGAATTGTCTGAGGGCTTCCAGTGGAAGAGAGTGAGGGGGGGGGGGGGGGGGGGTGATTGTTGTCTTACTTAGGGCTGCAAATCACAGATTTCGTCCACATTTAATTCGTTCAGGGCGACTCTATTTTAGCTGAGAAGCTATCTTTTAGGTTGCACTCGAAAACAAAAGAAAAGAAAACGAGAAAACGCGCTCTCGTTCGGGTTTTCTTGTCTAAGCGATAGTTGAGGAAGGAAAGAAATCATGATAGCCATGCTCAGTACCTTATAACAATTGTTCCGAACTGTTGGGTAGATTTAATAGCTGTGTTTCGCAGTTCAAGAATAAGAGCAGTATAAGGCTGAGCATTTGTAGTACAGATTTAATACGCGACCGTACGGGCTGATTTTGAGAAATTAAACTGTTTTAGAATAGCTCGTTCTCAAAAACGGCTAAGTAAGCCCCTCTGAAAATTATATCACACAATCTACATCTTCTTAGCTAAATTTTGATCTATGGATCACTCAAATCGGTTCAGTACAACCCGAGAAATGGCCCTTTCAAGTAGACTAGCTTTTGTACACTAACGCTTACGCGACCGTACGGGCTGATTTTGAGAAATTAAACTGTTTTAGAATAGCTCGTTCTCAAAAACGGCTAAGTAAACCCCTCTGAAAATTATATCACACAATCCACATCTTCTTAGCTAAATTTTGATCTATGGATCACTCAAATCGGTTCAGTACAACCCGAGAAATGGCCCTTTCAAGTAGACTAGCTTTTGTACACTAACGCTTACGCGACCGTACGGGCTGATTTTGAGAAATTAAACTGTTTTAGAATAGCTCGTTCTCAAAAACGGCTAAGTAAACCCCTCTGAAAATTATATCACACAATCTACATCTTCTTAGCTAAATTTTGATCTATGGATCACTCAAATCGGTTCAGTACAACCCGAGAAATGGCCCTTTCAAGTAGACTAGCTTTTGTACACTAACGCTTACGCGACCGTACGGGCTGATTTTGAGAAATTAAACTGTTTTAGAATAGCTCGTTCTCAAAAACGGCTAAGTAAACCCCTCTGAAAATTATATCACACAATCTACATCTTCTTAGCTAAATTTTGATCTATGGATCACTCAAATCGGTTCAGTACAACCCGAGAAATGGCCCTTTCAAGTAGACTAGCTTTTGTACACTAACGCTTACGCGACCGTACGGGCTGATTTTGAGAAATTAAACTGTTTTAGAATAGCTCGTTCTCAAAAACGGCTAAGTAAACCCCTCTGAAAATTATATCACACAATCTACATCTTCTTAGCTAAATTTTGATCTATGGATCACTCAAATCGGTTCAGTACAACCCGAGAAATGGCCCTTTCAAGTAGACTAGCTTTTGTACACTAACGCTTACGCGACCGTACGGGCTGATTTTGAGAAATTAAACTGTTTTAGAATAGCTCGTTCTCAAAAACGGCTAAGTAAGCCCCTGTGAAAATTATATCACACAATCTACATCTTCTTAGCTAAATTTTGATCTATGGATCACTCAAATCGGTTCAGTACAACCCGAGAAATGGCCCTTTCAAGTAGACTAGCTTTTGTACACTAACGCTTACGCGACCGTACGGGCTGATTTTGAGAAATTAAACTGTTTTAGAATAGCTCGTTCTAAAAAACGGCTAAGTAAGCCCCTCTGAAAATTATATCACACAATCTACATCTTCTTAGCTAAATTTTGATCTATGGATCACTCAAATCGGTTCAGTACAACGCGAGAAATGGCCCTTTCAAGTAGGCTAGCTTTTGTACACTAACGCTTACGCGACCGTACGGGCTGATTTTGAGAAATTAAACTGTTTTAGAATAGCTCGTTCTCAAAAACGGCTAAGTAAACCCCTCTGAAAATGATATCACACAATCCACATCTTCTTAGCTAAATTTTGATCTATGGATCACTCAAATCGGTTCAGTACAACCCGAGAAATGGCCCTTTCAAGTAGACTAGCTTTTGTACACTAACGCTTACGCGACCGTACGGGCTGATTTTGAGAAATTAAACTGTTTTAGAGTAGCTCGTTCTCAAAAACGGCTAAGTAAACCCCTCTGAAAATGATATCACACAATCCACATCTTCTTAGCTAAATTTTGATCTATGGATCACTCAAATCGGTTCAGTACAACCCGAGAAATGGCCCTTTCAAGTAGACTAGCTTTTGTACACTAACGCTTACGCGACCGTACGGGCTGATTTTGAGAAATTAAACTGTTTTAGAATAGCTCGTTCTCAAAAACGGCTAAGTAAACCCCTCTGAAAATTATATCACACAATCTACATCTTGTTAGCTAAATTTTGATCTATGGATCACTCAAATCGGTTCAGTACAACCCGAGAAATGGCCCTTTCAAGTAGACTAGCTTTTGTACACTAACGCTTACGCGACCGTACGGGCTGATTTTGAGAAATTAAACTGTTTTAGAATAGCTCGTTCTCAAAAACGGCTAAGTAAACCCCTCTGAAAATTATATCACACAATCTACATCTTCTTAGCTAAATTTTGATCTATGGATCACTCAAATCGGTTCAGTACAACCCGAGAAATGGCCCTTTCAAGTAGACTAGCTTTTGTACACTAACGCTTACGCGACCGTACGGGCTGATTTTGAGAAATTAAACTGTATTAGAATAGCTCGTTCTCAAAAACGGCTAAGTAAACCCCTCTGAAAATTATATCACACAATCTACATCTTCTTAGCTAAATTTTGATCTATGGATCACTCAAATCGGTTCAGTACAACCCGAGAAATGGCCCTTTCAAGTAGACTAGCTTTTGTACACTAACGCTTACGCGACCGTACGGGCTGATTTTGAGAAAATAAACTGTTTTAGAATAGCTCGTTCTCAAAAACGGCTAAGTAAACCCCTCTGAAAATTATATCACACAATCTACATCTTCTTAGCTAAATTTTGATCTATGGATCACTCAAATCGGTTCAGTACAACCCGAGAAATGGCCCTTTCAAGTAGACTAGCTTTTGTACACTAACGCTTACGCGACCGTACGGGCTGATTTTGATAAATTAAACTGTTTTAGAATAGCTCGTTCTAAAAAACGGCTAAGTAAACCCCTCTGAAAATTATATCACACAATCTACATCTTGTTAGCTAAATTTTGATCTATGGATCACTCAAATCGGTTCAGTACAACCCGAGAAATGGCCCTTTCAAGTAGACTAGCTTTTGTACACTAACGCTTACGCGACCGTACGGGCTGATTTTGAGAAATTAAACTGTTTTAGAATAGCTCGTTCTCAAAAACGGCTAAGTAAACCCCTCTGAAAATTATATCACACAATCTACATCTTCTTAGCTAAATTTTGATCTATGGATCACTCAAATCGGTTCAGTACAACCCGAGAAATGGCCCTTTCAAGTAGACTAGCTTTTGTACACTAACGCTTACGCGACCGTACGGGCTGATTTTGAGAAATTAAACTGTATTAGAATAGCTCGTTCTCAAAAACGGCTAAGTAAACCCCTCTGAAAATTATATCACACAATCTACATCTTCTTAGCTAAATTTTGATCTATGGATCACTCAAATCGGTTCAGTACAACCCGAGAAATGGCCCTTTCAAGTAGACTAGCTTTTGTACACTAACGCTTACGCGACCGTACGGGCTGATTTTGAGAAAATAAACTGTTTTAGAATAGCTCGTTCTCAAAAACGGCTAAGTAAACCCCTCTGAAAATTATATCACACAATCTACATCTTCTTAGCTAAATTTTGATCTATGGATCACTCAAATCGGTTCAGTACAACCCGAGAAATGGCCCTTTCAAGTAGACTAGCTTTTGTACACTAACGCTTACGCGACCGTACGGGCTGATTTTGATAAATTAAACTGTTTTAGAATAGCTCGTTCTAAAAAACGGCTAAGTAAACCCCTCTGAAAATTATATCACACAATCTACATCTTCTTAGCTAAATTTTGATCTATGGATCACTCAAATCGGTTCAGTACAACCCGAGAAATGGCCCTTTCAAGTAGACTAGCTTTTGTACACTAACGCTTACGCGACCGTACGGGCTGATTTTGAGAAATTAAACTGTTTTAGAATAGCTCGTTCTCAAAAACGGCTAAGTAAACCCCTCTGAAAATTATATCACACAATCCACATCTTCTTAGCTAAATTTTGATCTATGGATCACTCAAATCGGTTCAGTACAACCCGAGAAATGGCCCTTTCAAGTAGACTAGCTTTTGTACACTAACGCTTACGCGACCGTACGGGCTGATTTTGAGAAATTAAACTGTTTTAGAATAGCTCGTTCTCAAAAACGGCTCAGTAAACCCATCTGAAAATTATATCACACAATCTACATCTTCTTAGCTAAATTTTGATCTATGGATCACTCAAATCGGTTCAGTACAACCCGAGAAATGGCCCTTTCAAGTAGACTAGCTTTTGTACACTAACGCTTACGCGACCGTACGGGCTGATTTTGAGAAATTAAACTGTTTTAGAATAGCTCGTTCTCAAAAACGGCTAAGTAAACCCCTCTGAAAATTATATCACACAATCTACATCTTCTTAGCTAAATTTTGATCTATGGATCACTCAGATCGGTTCTGTACAACCCGAGAAATGGCCCTTTCAAGTAGACTAGCTTTTGTACACTAACGCTTACGCGATCGTACGGGCTGATTTTGAGAAATTAAACTGTTTTAGAATAGCTCGTTCTCAAAAACGGCTAAGTAAACCCCTCTGAAAATTATATCACACAATCTACATCTTCTTAGCTAAATTTTGATCTATGGATCACTCAAATCGGTTCAGTACAACCCGAGAAATGGCCCTTTCAAGTAGACTAGCTTTTGTACACTAACGCTTACGCGACCGTACGGGCTGATTTTGAGAAATGAAACTGTTTTAGAATAGCTCGTTCTCAAAAACGGCTAAGTAAACCCCTCTGAAAGTTATATCACACAATCTACATCTTCTTAGCTAAATTTTGATCTATGGATCACTCAAATCGGTTCAGTACAACCCGAGAAATGGCCCTTTCAAGTAGACTAGCTTTTGTACACTAACGCTTACGCGACCGTACGGGCTGATTTTGAGAAATTAAACTGTTTTAGAATAGCTCGTTCTCAAAAACGGCTAAGTAAACCCCTCTGAAAATTATATCACACAATCTACATCTTCTTAGCTAAATTTTGATCTATGGATCACTCAGATCGGTTCTGTACAACCCGAGAAATGGCCCTTTCAAGTAGACTAGCTTTTGTACACTAACGCTTACGCGACCGTACGGGCTGATTTTGAGAAATTAAACTGTTTTAGAATAGCTCGTTCTCAAAAACGGCTAAGTAAACCCCTCTGAAAATTATATCACACAATCTACATCTTCTTAGCTAAATTTTGATCTATGGATCACTCAAATCGGTTCAGTACAACCCGAGAAATGGCCCTTTCAAGTAGACTAGCTTTTGTACACTAACGCTTACGCGACCGTACGGGCTGATTTTGAGAAATTAAACTGTTTTAGAATAGCTCGTTCTCAAAAACGGCTAAGTAAACCCCTCTGAAAATTATATCACACAATCTACATCTTCTTAGCTAAATTTTGATCTATGGATCACTCAAATCGGTTCAGTACAACCCGAGAAATGGCCCTTTCAAGTAGACTAGCTTTTGTACACTAACGCTTACGCGACCGTACGGGCTGATTTTGAGAAATTAAACTGTTTTAGAATAGCTCGTTCTCAAAAACGGCTAAGTAAGCCCCTGTGAAAATTATATCACACAATCTACATCTTCTTAGCTAAATTTTGATCTATGGATCACTCAAATCGGTTCTGTACAACCCGAGAAATGGCCCTTTCAAGTAGACTAGCTTTTGTACACTAACGCTTACGCGACCGTACGGGCTGATTTTGAGAAATTAAACTGTTTTAGAATAGCTCGTTCTCAAAAACGGCTAAGTAAGCCCCTCTGAAAATTATATCACACAATCTACATCTTCTTAGCTAAATTTTGATCTATGGATCACTCAAATCGGTTCAGTACAACCCGAGAAATGGCCCTTTCAAGTAGACTAGCTTTTGTACACTAACGCTTACGCGACCGTACGGGCTGATTTTGAGAAATTAAACTGTTTTAGAATAGCTCGTTCTCAAAAACGGCTAAGTAAACCCCTCTGAAAATTATATCACACAATCTACATCTTCTTAGCTAAATTTTGATCTATGGATCACTCAGATCGGTTCTGTACAACCCGAGAAATGGCCCTTTCAAGTAGACTAGCTTTTGTACACTAACGCTTACGCGACCGTACGGGCTGATTTTGAGAAATTAAACTGTTTTAGAATAGCTCGTTCTCAAAAACGGCTAAGTAAACCCCTCTGAAAATTATATCACACAATCTACATCTTCTTAGCTAAATTTTGATCTATGGATCACTCAAATCGGTTCAGTACAACCCGAGAAATGGCCCTTTCAAGTAGACTAGCTTTTGTACACTAACGCTTACGCGACCGTACGGGCTGATTTTGAGAAAATAAACTGTTTTAGAATAGCTCGTTCTCAAAAACGGCTAAGTAAACCCCTCTGAAAATTATATCACACAATCTACATCTTCTTAGCTAAATTTTGATCTATGGATCACTCAAATCGGTTCAGTACAACCCGAGAAATGGCCCTTTCAAGTAGACTAGCTTTTGTACACTAACGCTTACGCGACCGTACGGGCTGATTTTGAGAAATTAAACTGTTTTAGAATAGCTCGTTCTCAAAAACGGCTAAGTAAGCCCCTGTGAAAATTATATCACACAATCTACATCTTCTTAGCTAAATTTTGATCTATGGATCACTCAAATCGGTTCTGTACAACCCGAGAAATGGCCCTTTCAAGTAGACTAGCTTTTGTACACTAACGCTTACGCGACCGTACGGGCTGATTTTGAGAAATTAAACTGTTTTAGAATAGCTCGTTCTCAAAAACGGCTAAGTAAGCCCCTCTGAAAATTATATCACACAATCTACATCTTCTTAGCTAAATTTTGATCTATGGATCACTCAAATCGGTTCAGTACAACCCGAGAAATGGCCCTTTCAAGTAGGCTAGCTTTTGTACACTAACGCTTACGCGACCGTACGGGCTGATTTTGAGAAATTAAACTGTTTTAGAATAGCTCGTTCTCAAAAACGGCTCAGTAAACCCCTCTGAAAATTATATCACACAATCCACATCTTCTTAGCTAAATTTTGATCTATGGATCACTCAAATCGGTTCAGTACAACCCGAGAAATGGCCCTTTCAAGTAGACTAGCTTTTGTACACTAACGCTTACGCGACCGTACGGGCTGATTTTGAGAAATTAAACTGTTTTAGAATAGCTCGTTCTCAAAAACGGCTAAGTAAACCCCTCTGAAAATGATATCACACAATCCACATCTTCTTAGCTAAATTTTGATCTATGGATCACTCAAATCGGTTCAGTACAACCCGAGAAATGGCCCTTTCAAGTAGACTAGCTTTTGTACACTAACGCTTACGCGACCGTACGGGCTGATTTTGAGAAATTAAACTGTTTTAGAATAGCTCGTTCTCAAAAACGGCTAAGTAAACCCCTCTGAAAATTATATCACACAATCCACATCTTCTTAGCTAAATTTTGATCTATGGATCACTCAAATCGGTTCAGTACAACCCGAGAAATGGCCCTTTCAAGTAGACTAGCTTTTGTACACTAACGCTTACGCGACCGTACGGGCTGATTTTGAGAAATTAAACTGTTTTAGAATAGCTCGTTCTCAAAAACGGCTAAGTAAACCCCTCTGAAAATTATATCACACAATCTACATCTTCTTAGCTAAATTTTGATCTATGGATCACTCAAATCGGTTCAGTACAACCCGAGAAATGGCCCTTTCAAGTAGGCTAGCTTTTGTACACTAACGCTTACGCGACCGTACGGGCTGATTTTGAGAAATTAAACTGTTTTAGAATAGCTCGTTCTCAAAAACGGCTAAGTAAACGCCTCTGAAAATTATATCACACAATCCACATCTTCTTAGCTAAATTTTGATCTATGGATCACTCAAATCGGTTCAGTACAACCCGAGAAATGGCCCTTTCAAGTAGACTAGCTTTTGTACACTAACGCTTACGCGACCGTACGGGCTGATTTTGAGAAATTAAACTGTTTTAGAATAGCTCGTTCTCAAAAACGGCTAAGTAAACCCCTCTGAAAATTATATCACACAATCCACATCTTCTTAGCTAAATTTTGATCTATGGATCACTCAAATCGGTTCAGTACAACCCGAGAAATGGCCCTTTCAAGTAGACTAGCTTTTGTACACTAACGCTTACGCGACTGTACGGTCTGATTTTGAGAAATTAAACTGTTTTAGAATAGCTCGTTCTCAAAAACGGCTAAGTAAACCCCTCTGAAAATTATATCACACAATCTACATCTTCTTAGCTAAATTTTGATCTATGGATCACTCAAATCGGTTCAGTACAACCCGAGAAATGGCCCTTTCAAGTAGGCTAGCTTTTGTACACTAACGCTTACGCGACCGTACGGGCTGATTTTGAGAAATTAAACTGTTTTAGAATAGCTCGTTCTCAAAAACGGCTAAGTAAACCCCTCTGAAAATGATATCACACAATCCACATCTTCTTAGCTAAATTTTGATCTATGGATCACTCAAATCGGTTCAGTACAACCCGAGAAATGGCCCTTTCAAGTAGACTAGCTTTTGTACACTAACGCTTACGCGACCGTACGGGCTGATTTTGAGAAATTAAACTGTTTTAGAATAGCTCGTTCTCAAAAACGGCTAAGTAAACCCCTCTGAAAATGATATCACACAATCCACATCTTCTTAGCTAAATTTTGATCTATGGATCACTCAAATCGGTTCAGTACAACCCGAGAAATGGCCCTTTCAAGTAGACTAGCTTTTGTACACTAACGCTTACGCGACCGTACGGGCTGATTTTGAGAAATTAAACTGTTTTAGAATAGCTCGTTCTCAAAAACGGCTAAGTAAACCCCTCTGAAAATTATATCACACAATCTACATCTTCTTAGCTAAATTTTGATCTATGGATCACTCAAATCGGTTCAGTACAACCCGAGAAATGGCCCTTTCAAGTAGACTAGCTTTTGTACACTAACGCTTACGCGACCGTACAGGCGGATTTTGAGAAATTAAACTGTTTTAGAATAGCTCGTTCTCAAAAACGGCTAAGTAAGCCCCTGTGAAAATTATATCACACAATCTACATCTTCTTAGCTAAATTTTGATCTATGGATCACTCAAATCGGTTCAGTACAACCCGAGAAATGGCCCTTTCAAGTAGACTAGCTTTTGTACACTAACGCTTACGCGACCGTACGGGCTGATTTTGAGAAATTAAACTGTTTTAGAATAGCTCGTTCTCAAAAACGGCTATGTAAGCCCCTCTGAAAATTATACCACACAATCTACATCTTCTTAGCTAAATTTTGATCTATGGATCACTCAAATCGGTTCAGTACAACCCGAGAAATGGCCCTTTCAAGTAGGCTAGCTTTTGTACACTAACGCTTACGCGACCGTACGGGCTGATTTTGAGAAATTAAACTGTTTTAGAATAGCTCGTTCTCAAAAACGGCTAAGTAAACCCCTCTGAAAATTATATCACACAATCCACATCTTCTTAGCTAAATCTTGATCTATGGATCACTCAAATCGGTTCAGTACAACCCGAGAAATGGCCCTTTCAAGTAGACTGGCTTTTGTACACTAACGCTTACGCGACCGTACGGGCTGATTTTGAGAAATTAAACTGTTTTAGAATAGCTCGTTCTTAAAAACGGCTAAGTAAACCCCTCTGAAAATGATATCACACAATCCACATCTTCTTAGCTAAATTTTGATCTATGGATCACTCAAATCGGTTCAGTACAACCCGAGAAATGGCCCTTTCAAGTAGACTAGCTTTTGTACACTAACGCTTACGCGACCGTACGGGCTGATTTTGAGAAATTAAACTGTTTTAGAATAGCTCGTTCTCAAAAACGGCTAAGTAAACCCATCTGAAAATTATATCACACAATCTACATCTTGTTAGCTAAATTTTGATCTATGGATCACTCAAATCGGTTCAGTACAACCCGAGAAATGGCCCTTTCAAGTAGACTAGCTTTTGTACACTAACGCTTACGCGACCGTACGGGCTGATTTTGAGAAATTAAACTGTTTTAGAATAGCTCGTTCTTAAAAACGGCTAAGTAAACCCCTCTGAAAATTCTATCACACAATCTACATCTTCTTAGCTAAATTTTGATCTATGGATCACTCAAATCGGTTCAGTACAACCCGAGAAATGGCCCTTTCAAGTAGACTAGCTTTTGTACACTAACGCTTACGCGACCGTACGGGCTGATTTTGAGAAATTAAACTGTTTTAGAATAGCTCGTTCTCAAAAACGGCTAAGTAAACCCGTCTGAAAATGATATCACACAATCCACATCTTCTTAGCTAAATTTTGATCTATGGATCACTCAAATCGGTTCAGTACAACCCGAGAAATGGCCCTTTCAAGTAGACTAGCTTTTGTACACTAACGCTTACGCGACCGTACGGGCTGATTTTGAGAAATTAAACTGTTTTAGAATAGCTCGTTCTTAAAAACGGCTAAGTAAACCCCTCTGAAAATTATATCACACAATCTACATCTTCTTAGCTAAATTTTGATCTATGGATCACTCAAATCGGTTCAGTACAACCCGAGAAATGGCCCTTTCAAGTAGACTAGCTTTTGTACACTAACGCTTACGCGACCGTACGGGCTGATTTTGAGAAATTAAACTGTTTTAGAATAGCTCGTTCTCAAAAACGGCTAAGTAAACCCCTCTGAAAATTATACCACACAATCTACATCTTCTTAGCTAAATTTTGATCTATGGATCACTCAGATCGGTTCTGTACAACCCGAGAAATGGCCCTTTCAAGTAGACTAGCTTTTGTACACTAACGGTTACGCGACCGTACGGGCTGATTTTGAGAAATTAAACTGTTTTAGAATAGCTCGTTCTCAAAAACGGCTAAGTAAACCCCTCTGAAAATTATATCACACAATCTACATCTTCCTAGCTAAATTTTGATCTATGGATCACTCAAATCGGTTCAGTACAACCCGAGAAATGGCCCTTTCAAGTAGACTAGCTTTTGTACACTAACGCTTACGCGACCGTACGGGCTGATTTTGAGAAATTAAACTGTTTTAGAATAGCTCGTTCTCAAAAACGGCTAAGTAAACCCCTCTGAAAATTATATCACACAATCTACATCTTCTTAGCTAAATTTTGATCTATGGATCACTCAAATCGGTTCAGTACAAGCCGAGAAATGGCCCTTTCAAGTAGACTAGCTTTTGTACACTAACGCTTACGCGACCGTACGGGCTGATTTTGAGAAATTAAACTGTTTTAGAATAGCTCGTTCTAAAAAACGGCTAAGTAAACCCCTCTGAAAATTATATCACACAATCTACATCTTCTTAGCTAAATTTTGATCTATGGATCACTCAAATCGGTTCAGTACAACCCGAGAAATGGCCCTTTCAAGTAGACTAGCTTTTGTACACTAACGCTTGCGCGACCGTACGGGCTGATTTTGAGAAATTAAACTGTTTTAGAATAGCTCGTTCTCAAAAACGGCTAAGTAAACCCCTCTGAAAATTATATCACACAATCTACATCTTCTTAGCTAAATTTTGATCTATGGATCACTCAAATCGGTTCAGTACAACCCGAGAAATGGCCCTTTCAAGTAGACTAGCTTTTGTACACTAACGCTCACGCGACCGTACGGGCTGATTTTGAGAAATTAAACTGTTTTAGAATAGCTCGTTCTCAAAAACGGCTAAGTAAACCCCTCTGAAAATTATATCACACAATCTACATCTTCTTAGCTAAATTTTGATCTATGGATCACTCAGATCGGTTCTGTACAACCCGAGAAATGGCCCTTTCAAGTAGACTAGCTTTTGTACACTAACGCTTACGCGATCGTACGGGCTGATTTTGAGAAATTAAACTGTTTTAGAATAGCTCGTTCTCAAAAACGGCTAAGTAAACCCCTCTGAAAATTATATCACACAATCTACATCTTCTTAGCTAAATTTTGATCTATGGATCACTCAGATCGGTTCTGTACAACCCGAGAAATGGCCCTTTCAAGTAGACTAGCTTTTGTACACTAACGCTTACGCGATCGTACGGGCTGATTTTGAGAAATTAAACTGTTTTAGAATAGCTCGTTCTCAAAAACGGCTAAGTAAACCCCTCTGAAAATTATATCACACAATCTACATCTTCTTAGCTAAATTTTGATCTATGGATCACTCAAATCGGTTCAGTACAACCCGAGAAATGGCCCTTTCAAGTAGACTAGCTTTTGTACACTAACGCTTACGCGACCGTACGGGCTGATTTTGAGAAATTAAACTGTTTTAGAATAGCTCGTTCTCAAAAACGGCTAAGTAAACCCCTCTGAAAATTATATCACACAATCTACATCTTCTTAGCTAAATTTTGATCTATGGATCACTCAAATCGGTTCAGTACAACCCGAGAAATGGCCCTTTCAAGTAGACTAGCTTTTGTACACTAACGCTTACGCGACCGTACGGGCTGATTTTGAGAAATTAAACTGTTTTAGAATAGCTCGTTCTCAAAAACGGCTAAGTAAACCCCTCTGAAAATTATATCACACAATCTACATCTTCTTAGCTAAATTTCTATCTATGGATCACTCAAATCGGTTCAGTACAACCCGAGAAATGGCCCTTTCAAGTAGACTAGCTTTTGTACACTAACGCTTACGCGACCGTACGGGCTGATTTTGAGAAATTAAACTGTTTTAGAATAGCTCGTTCTCAAAAACGGCTAAGTAAACCCCTCTGAAAATTATATCACACAATCTACATCTTCTTAGCTAAATTTTGATCTATGGATCACTCAAATCGGTTCAGTACAACCCGAGAAATGGCCCTTTCAAGTAGACTAGCTTTTGTACACTAACGCTTACGCGACCGTACGGGCTGATTTTGAGAAATTAAACTGTTTTAGAATAGCTCGTTCTCAAAAACGGCTAAGTAAACCCCTCTGAAAATTATATCACACAATCTACATCTTCTTAGCTAAATTTTGATCTATGGATCACTCAAATCGGTTCAGTACAACCCGAGAAATGGCCCTTTCAAGTAGACTAGCTTTTGTACACTAACGCTTGCGCTACCGTACGGGCTGATTTTGAGAAATTAAACTGTTTTAGAATAGCTCGTTCTCAAAAACGGCTAAGTAAACCCCTCTGAAAATTATATCACACAATCTACATCTTCTTACTTAAATTTTGATCTATGGATCACTCAAATCGGTTCTGTACAACCCGAGAAATGGCCCTTTCAAGTAGACTAGCTTTTGTACACTAACGCTTACGCGACCGTACGGGCTGATTTTGAGAAATTAAACTGTTTTAGAATAGCTCGTTCTCAAAAACGGCTAAGTAAACCCCTCTGAAAATTATATCACACAATCTACATCTTCTTAGCTAAATTTTGATCTATGGATCACTCAAATCGGTTCAGTACAACCCGAGAAATGGCCCTTTCAAGTAGACTAGCTTTTGTACACTAACGCTTACGCGACCGTACGGGCTGATTTTGAGAAATTAAACTGTTTTAGAATAGCTCGTTCTCAAAAACGGCTAAGTAAACCCCTCTGAAAATTATATCACACAATCTACATCTTGTTAGCTAAATTTTGATCTATGGATCACTCAAATCGGTTCAGTACAACCCGAGAAATGGCCCTTTCAAGTAGACTAGCTTTTGTACACTAACGCTTACGCGAAAGTACGGGCTGATTTTGAGAAATTAAACTGTTTTAGAATAGCTCGTTCTCAAAAACGGCTAAGTAAACCCCTCTGAAAATTATATCACACAATCTACATCTTCTTAGCTAAATTTTGATCTATGGATCACTCAAATCGGTTCAGTACAACCCAAAAAATAGCCCTTTCAAGTAGACTAGCTTTTGTACACTAACGCTTACGCGACCGTACGGGCTGATTTTGAGAAATTAAACTGTTTTAGAATAGCTCGTTCTCAAAAACGGCTAAGTAAACCCCTCTGAAAATTATATCACACAATCTACATCTTCTTAGCTAAATTTTGATCTATGGATCACTCAAATCGGTTCAGTACAACCCGAGAAATAGCCCTTTCAAGTAGACTAGCTTTTGTACACTAACGCTTACGCGACCGTACGGGCTGATTTTGAGAAATTAAACTGTTTTAGAATAGCTCGTTCTCAAAAACGGCTAAGTAAACCCCTCTGAAAATTATATCACACAATCTACATCTTCTTAGCTAAATTTTGATCTATGGATTACTCAAATCGGTTATGTACAACCCGAGAAATGGCCCTTTCAAGTAGACTAGCTTTTGTACACTAACGCTTACGCGACCGTACGGGCTGATTTTGAGAAATTAAACTGTTTTAGAATAGCTCGTTCTCAAAAACGGCTAAGTAAACCCCTCTGAAAATTATATCACACAATCTACATCTTGATAGCTAAATTTTGATCTATGGATCACTCAAATCGGTTCAGTACAACCCAAAAAATGGCCCTTTCAAGTAGACTAGCTTTTGTACACTAACGCTTACGCGACCGTACGGGCTGATTTTGAGAAATTAAACTGTTTTAGAATAGCTCGTTCTCAAAAACGGCTAAGTAAACCCCTCTGAAAATTATATCACACAATCTACATCTTCTTAGCTAAATTTTGATCTATGGATCACTCAAATCGGTTCAGTACAACCCGAGAAATAGCCCTTTCAACTAGACTAGCTTTTGTACACTAACGCTTACGCGACCGTACTAGCTGATTTTGAGAAATTAAACTGTTTTAGAATAGCTCCTTCTCAAAAACGGCTAAATAAACCCCTCTGAAAATTATATCACACAATCTACATCTTCTTAGCTAAATTTTGATCTATGGATCACTCAAATCGGTTTAGTACAACCCGAGAAATGGCCCTTTCAAGTAGACTAGCTTTTGTACACTAACGCTTACGCGACCGTACGGGCTGATTTTGAGAAATTAAACTGTTTTAGAATAGCTCGTTCTCAAAAACGGCTAAGTAAACCCCTCTGAAAATTATATCACACAATCTACATCTTCTTAGCTAAATTTTGATCTATGGATCACTCAAATCGGTTCAGTACAACCCGAGAAATGGCCCTTTCAAGTAGACTAGCTTTTGTACACTAACGCTTACGCGACCGTACGGGCTGATTTTGAGAAATTAAACTGTATTAGAATAGCTCGTTCTCAAAAACGGCTAAGTAAACCCCTCTGAAAATTATATCACACAATCTACATCTTCTTAGCTAAATTTTGATCTATGGATCACTCAAATCGGTTCAGTACAACCCGAGAAATGGCCCTTTCAAGTAGACTAGCTTTTGTACACTAACGCTTACGCGACCGTACGGGCTGATTTTGAGAAATTAAACTGTTTTAGAATAGCTCGTTCTCAAAAACGGCTAAAAAACCCCTCTGAAAATTATATCACACAATCTACATCTTCTTAGCTAAATTTTGATCTATGGATCACTCAAATCGGTTCAGTACAACCCGAGAAATGGCCCTTTCAAGTAGACTAGCTTTTGTACACTAACGCTTACGCGACCGTACGGGCTGATTTTGAGAAATTAAACTGTTTTAGAATAGCTCGTTCTCAAAAACGGCTAAGTAAACCCCTCTGAAAATTATATCACACAATCTACATCTTCTTAGCTAAATTTTGATCTATGGATCACTCAGATCGGTTCTGTACAACCCGAGAAATGGCCCTTTCAAGTAGACTAGCTTTTGTACACTAACGCTTACGCGACCGTACGGGCTGATTTTGAGAAATTAAACTGTTTTAGAATAGCTCGTTCTCAAAAACGGCTAAGTAAACCCCTCTGAAAATTATATCACACAATCTACATCTTCTTAGCTAAATTTTGATCTATGGATCACTCAAATCGGTTCAGTACAACCCGAGAAATGGCCCTTTCAAGTAGACTAGCTTTTGTACACTAACGCTTACGCGACCGTACGGGCTGATTTTGAGAAATTAAACTGTTTTAGAATAGCTCGTTCTCAAAAACGGCTAAGTAAACCCCTCTGAAAATTATATCACACAATCTACATCTTCTTAGCTAAATTTTGATCTATGGATCACTCAAATCGGTTTAGTACAACCCGAGAAATGGCCCTTTCAAGTAGACTAGCTTTTGTACACTAACGCTTACGCGACCGTACGGGCTGATTTTGAGAAATTAAACTGTATTAGAATAGCTCGTTCTCAAAAACGGCTAAGTAAACCCCTCTGAAAATTATATCACACAATCTACATCTTCTTAGCTAAATTTTGATCTATGGATCACTCAAATCGGTTCAGTACAACCCGAGAAATGGCCCTTTCAAGTAGACTAGCTTTTGTACACTAACGCTTGCGCGACCGTACGGGCTGATTTTGAGAAATTAAACTGTTTTAGAATAGCTCGTTCTCAAAAACGGCTAAGTAAACCCCTGTGAAAATTATATCACACAATTTACATCTTGTTAGCTAAATTTTGATCTATGGATCACTCAAATCGGTTCAGTACAACCCGAGAAATGGCCCTTTCAAGTAGACTAGCTTTTGTACACTAACGCTTACGCGACCGTACGGGCTGATTTTGAGAAATTAAACTGTTTTAGAATAGCTCGTTCTCAAAAACGGCTAAGTAAACCCCTCTGAAAATTATATCATACAATCTACATCTTCTTAGCTAAATTTTGATCTATGGATCACTCAAATCGGTTCAGTACAACCCGAGAAATGGCCCTTTCAAGTAGACTAGCTTTTGTACACTAACGCTTACGCGACCGTACGGTCTGATTTTGAGAAATTAAACTGTTTTAGAATAGCTCGTTCTCAAAAACGGCTAAGTAAACCCCTCTGAAAATTATATCACACAATCTACATCTTGTTAGCTAAATTTTGATCTATGGATCACTCAAATCGGTTCAGCACAACAGGAGAAATGGCCCTTTCAAGTAGACTAGCTTTTGTACACTAACGATTACGCGACCGTACGGGCTGATTTTGAGAAATTAAACTGTTTTAGAATAGCTCGTTCTCAAAAACGGCTAAGTAAACCCCTCTGAAAATTATATCACACAATTTACATCTTGTTAGCTAAATTTTGATCTATGGATCACTCCAATCGGTGCAGTACAACCCGAGAAATGGCCCTTTCAAGTAGACTAGCTTTTGTACACAAACGCTTACGCGACCGTACGGGCTGATTTTGAGAAATTAAACTGTTTTAGAATAGCTCGTTCTCAAAAACGGCTAAGTAAACCCCTCTGAAGATTATATCACACAATCTACATCTTCTAAATTTTGATCTGAAAATTATATCACACAATCTACATCTTCTTAGCTAAATTTTGATCTATGGATCACTCAAATCGGTTCAGTACAACCCGAGAAATGGCCCTTTCAAGTAGACTAGCTTTTGTACACTAACGCTTACGCGACCGTACGGGCTGATTTTGAGAAATTAAACTGTTTTAGAATAGCTCGTTCTCAAAAACGGCTAAGTAAACCCCTCTGAAAATTATATCACACAATCTACATCTTCTTAGCTAAATTTTGATCTATGGATCACTCAAATCGGTTCAGTACAACCCGAGAAATGGCCCTTTCAAGTAGACTAGCTTTTGTACACTAACGCTTACGCGACCGTACGGGCTGATTTTGAGAAATTAAACTGTTTTAGAATAGCTCGTTCTCAAAAACGGCTACGTAAACCCCTCTGAAAATTATATCACACAATCTACATCTTCTTAGCTAAATTTTGATCTATGGATCACTCAGATCGGTTCTGTACAACCCGAGAAATGGCCCTTTCAAGTAGACTAGCTTTTGTACACTAACGCTTACGCGACCGTACGGGCTGATTTTGAGAAATTAAACTGTTTTAGAATAGCTCGTTCTCAAAAACGGCTAAGTAAACCCCTCTGAAAACTATATCACACAATCTACATCTTCTTAGCTAAATTTTGATCTATGGATCACTCAAATCGGTTCAGTACAACCCGAGAAATGGCCCTTTCAAGTAGACTAGCTTTTGTACACTAACGCTTGCGCGACCGTACGGGCTGATTTTGAGAAATTAAACTGTTTTAGAATAGCTCGTTCTCAAAAACGGCTAAGTAAACCCCTGTGAAAATTATATCACACAATTTACATCTTGTTAGCTAAATTTTGATCTATGGATCACTCAAATCGGTTCAGTACAACCCGAGAAATGGCCCTTTCAAGTAGACTAGCTTTTGTACACTAACGCTTACGCGACCGTACGGGCTGATTTTGAGAAATTAAACTGTTTTAGAATAGCTCGTTCTCAAAAACGGCTAAGTAAACCCCTCTGAAAATTATATCACACAATCTACATCTTCTTAGCTAAATTTTGATCTATGGATCACTCAAATCGGTTCAGTACAACCCGAGAAATGGCCCTTTCAAGTAGACTAGCTTTTGTACACTAACGCTTACGCGACCGTACGGGCTGATTTTGAGAAATTAAACTGTTTTAGAATAGCTCGTTCTCAAAAACGGCTAAGTAAACCCCTCTGAAAATTATATCACACAATCTACATCTTGTTAGCTAAATTTTGATCTATGGATCACTCAAATCGGTTAAGCACAACAGGAGAAATGGCCCTTTCAAGTAGACTAGCTTTTGTACACTAACGATTACGCGACCGTACGGGCTGATTTTGAGAAATTAAACTGTTTTAGAATAGCTCGTTCTCAAAAACGGCTAAGTAAACCCCTCTGAAAATTATATCACACAATTTACATCTTGTTAGCTAAATTTTGATCTATGGATCACTCCAATCGGTGCAGTACAACCCGAGAAATGGCCCTTTCAAGTAGACTAGCTTTTGTACACAAACGCTTACGCGACCGTACGGGCTGATTTTGAGAAATTAAACTGTTTTAGAATAGCTCGTTCTCAAAAACGGCTAAGTAAACCCCTCTGAAGATTATATCACACAATCTACATCTTCTAAATTTTGATCTGAAAATTATATCACACAATCTACATCTTCTTAGCTAAATTTTGATCTATGGATCACTCAAATCGGTTCAGTACAACCCGAGAAATGGCCCTTTCAAGTAGACTAGCTTTTGTACACTAACGCTTACGCGACCGTACGGGCTGATTTTGAGAAATTAAACTGTTTTAGAATAGCTCGTTCTCAAAAACGGCTAAGTAAACCCCTCTGAAAATTATATCACACAATCTACATCTTCTTAGCTAAATTTTGATCTATGGATCACTCAAATCGGTTCAGTACAACCCGAGAAATGGCCCTTTCAAGTAGACTAGCTTTTGTACACTAACGCTTACGCGACCGTACGGGCTGATTTTGAGAAATTAAACTGTTTTAGAATAGCTCGTTCTCAAAAACGGCTAAGTAAACCCCTCTGAAAATTATATCACACAATCTACATCTTCTTAGCTAAATTTTGATCTATGGATCACTCAGATCGGTTCTGTACAACCCGAGAAATGGCCCTTTCAAGTAGACTAGCTTTTGTACACTAACGCATACGCGACCGTACGGGCTGATTTTGAGAAATCAAACTGTTTTAGAATAGCTCGTTCTCAAAAACGGCTAAGTAAACCCCTCTGAAAATTATATCACACAATCTACATCTTCTTAGCTAAATTTTGATCTATGGATCACTCAAATCGGTTCAGTACAACCCGAGAAATGGCCCTTTCAAGTAGACTAGCTTTTGTACACTAACGCTTACGCGACCGTACGGGCTGATTTTGAGAAATTAAACTGTTTTAGAATAGCTCGTTCTCAAAAACGGCTAAGTAAACCCCTCTGAAAATTATATCACACAATCTACATCTTCTTAGCTAAATTTTGATCTATGGATCACTCAAATCGGTTCAGTACAACCCGAGAAATGGCCCTTTCAAGTAGACTAGCTTTTGTACACTAACGCTTACGCGACCGTACGGGCTGATTTTGAGAAATTAAACTGTTTTAGAATAGCTTGTTCTCAAAAACGGCTAAGTAAACCCCTCTGAAAATTATATCACACAATCTACATCTTCTTAGCTAAATTTTGATCTATGGATCACTCAGATCGGTTCTGTACAACCCGAGAAATGGCCCTTTCAAGTAGACTAGCTTTTGTACACTAACGCTTACGCGACCGTACGGGCTGATTTTGAGAAATTAAACTGTTTTAGAATAGCTCGTTCTCAAAAACGGCTAAGTAAACCCCTCTGAAAATTATATCACACAATCTAAATCTTCTTAGCTAAATTTTGATCTATGGATCACTCAAATCGGTTCAGTACAACCCGAGAAATGGCCCTTTCAAGTAGACTAGCTTTTGTACACTAACGCTTACGCGACCGTACGGGCTGATTTTGAGAAATTAAACTGTTTTAGAATAGCTCGTTCTCAAAAACGGCTAAGTAAACCCCTCTGAAAATTATATCACACAATCTACATCTTCTTAGCTAAATTTTGATCTATGGATCACTCAAATCGGTTTAGTACAACCCGAGAAATGGCCCTTTCAAGTAGACTAGCTTTTGTACACTAACGCTTACGCGACCGTACGGGCTGATTTTGAGAAATTAAACTGTTTTAGAATAGCTCGTTCTCAAAAACGGCTAAGTAAACCCCTCTGAAAATTATATCACACAATCTACATCTTCTTAGCTAAATTTTGATCTATGGATCACTCAAATCGGTTCAGTACAACCCGAGAAATCGCCCTTTCAAGTAGACTAGCTTTTGTACACTAACGCTTGCGCGACCGTACGGGCTGATTTTGAGAAATTAAACTGTTTTAGAATAGCTAGTTCTCAAAAATGGCTAAGTAAACCCCTCTGAAAATTATATCACACAATTTACATCTTGTTAGCTAAATTTTGATCTATGGATCACTCAAATCGGTTAAGTACAACCCGAGAAATGGCCCTTTCAAGTAGACTAGCTTTTGTACACTAACGCTTACGCGACCGTACGGGCTGATTTTGAGAAATTAAACTGTTTTAGAATAGCTCGTTCTCAAAAACGGCTAAGTAAACCCCTCTGAAGATTATATCACACAATCTACATCTTCTAAATTTTGATCTGAAAATTATATCACACAATCTACATCTTCTTAGCTAAATTTTGATCTATGGATCACTCAAATCGGTTCAGTACAACCCGAGAAATGGCCCTTTCAAGTAGACTAGCTTTTGTACACTAACGCTTACGCGACCGTACGGGCTGATTTTGAGAAATTAAACTGTTTTAGAATAGCTCGTTCTCAAAAACGGCTAAGTAAACCCCTCTGAAAATTATATCACACAATCTACATCTTCTTAGCTAAATTTTGATCTATGGATCACTCAAATCGGTTCAGTACAACCCGAGAAATGGCCCTTTCAAGTAGACTAGCTTTTGTACACTAACGCTTACGCGACCGTACGGGCTGATTTTGAGAAATTAAACTGTTTTAGAATAGCTCGTTCTCAAAAACGGCTAAGTAAACCCCTCTGAAAATTATATCACACAATCTACATCTTCTTAGCTAAATTTTGATCTATGGATCACTCAAATCGGTTCAGTACAAGCCGAGAAATGGCCCTTTCAAGTAGACTAGCTTTTGTACACTAACGCTTACGCGACCGTACGGGCTGATTTTGAGAAATTAAACTGTTTTAGAATAGCTCGTTCTCAAAAACGGCTAAGTAAACCCCTCTGAAAATTATATCACACAATCTACATCTTCTTAGCTAAATTTTGATCTATGGATCACTCAGATCGGTTCTGTACAACCCGAGAAATGGCCCTTTCAAGTAGACTAGCTTTTGTACACTAACGCTTACGCGACCGTACGGGCTGATTTTGAGAAATTAAACTGTTTTAGAATAGCTCGTTCTCAAAAACGGCTAAGTAAACCCCCCTGAAAATTATATCACACAATCTACATCTTCTTAGCTAAATTTTGATCTATGGATCACTCAAATCGGTTTAGTACAACCCGAGAAATGGCCCTTTCAAGTAGACTAGCTTTTGTACACTAACGCTTACGCGACCGTACGGGCTGATTTTGAGAAATTAAACTGTTTTAGAATAGCTCGTTCTCAAAAACGGCTAAAAAACCCCTCTGAAAATTATATCACACAATCTACATCTTCTTAGCTAAATTTTGATCTATGGATCACTCAAATCGGTTCAGTACAACCCGAGAAATGGCCCTTTCAAGTAGACTAGCTTTTGTACACTAACGCTTACGCGACCGTACGGGCTGATTTTGAGAAATTAAACTGTTTTAGAATAGCTTGTTCTCAAAAACGGCTAAGTAAACCCCTCTGAAAATTATATCACACAATCTACATCTTCTTAGCTAAATTTTGATCTATGGATCACTCAGATCGGTTCTGTACAACCCGAGAAATGGCCCTTTCAAGTAGACTAGCTTTTGTACACTAACGCTTACGCGACCGTACGGGCTGATTTTGAGAAATTAAACTGTTTTAGAATAGCTCGTTCTCAAAAACGGCTAAGTAAACCCCTCTGAAAATTATATCACACAATCTACATCTTCTTAGCTAAATTTTGATCTATGGATCACTCAAATCGGTTCAGTACAACCCGAGAAATGGCCCTTTCAAGTAGACTAGCTTTTGTACACTAACGCTTACGCGACCGTACGGGCTGATTTTGAGAAATTAAACTGTTTTAGAATAGCTCGTTCTCAAAAACGGCTAAGTAAACCCCTCTGAAAATTATATCACACAATCTACATCTTCTTAGCTAAATTTTGATCTTTGGATCACTCAAATCGGTTTAGTACAACCCGAGAAATGGCCCTTTCAAGTAGACTAGCTTTTGTACACTAACGCTTACGCGACCGTACGGGCTGATTTTGAGAAATTAAACTGTTTTAGAATAGCTCGTTCTCAAAAACGGCTAAGTAAACCCCTCTGAAAATTATATCACACAATCTACATCTTCTTAGCTAAATTTTGATCTATGGATCACTCAAATCGGTTCAGTACAACCCGAGAAATGGCCCTTTCAAGTAGACTAGCTTTTGTACACTAACGCTTGCGCGACCGTACGGGCTGATTTTGAGAAATTAAACTGTTTTAGAATAGCTAGTTCTCAAAAACGGCTAAGTAAACCCCTCTGAAAATTATATCACACAATTTACATCTTGTTAGCTAAATTTTGATCTATGGATCACTCAGATCGGTTCTGTACAACCCGAGAAATGGCCCTTTCAAGTAGACTAGCTTTTGTACACTAACGCTTACGCGACCGTACGGGCTGATTTTGAGAAATTAAACTGTTTTAGAATAGCTCGTTCTCAAAAACGGCTAAGTAAACCCCTCTGAAAATTATATCACACAATCTACATCTTCTTAGCTAAATTTTGATCTATGGATCACTCAAATCGGTTCAGTACAACCCGAGAAATGGCCCTTTCAAGTAGACTAGCTTTTGTACACTAACGATTACGCGAGCGTACGGGCTGATTTTGAGAAATTAAACTGTTTTAGAATAGCTCGTTCTCAAAAACGGCTAAGTAAACCCCTCTGAAAATTATATCACACAATTTACATCTTGTTAGCTAAATTTTGATCTATGGATCACTCAAATCGGTGCAGTACAACCCGAGAAATGGCCCTTTCAAGTAGACTAGCTTTTGTACACAAACGCTTACGCGACCGTACGGGCTGATTTTGAGAAATTAAACTGTTTTAGAATAGCTCGTTCTCAAAAACGGCTAAGTAAACCCCTCTGAAGATTATATCACACAATCTACATCTTCTAAATTTTGATCTGAAAATTATATCACACAATCTACATCTTCTTAGCTAAATTTTGATCTATGGATCACTCAAATCGGTTCAGTACAACCCGAGAAATGGCCCTTTCAAGTAGACTAGCTTTTGTACACTAACGCTTACGCGACCGTACGGGCTGATTTTGAGAAATTAAACTGTTTTAGAATAGCTCGTTCTCAAAAACGGCTAAGTAAACCCCTCTGAAAATTATATCACACAATCTACATCTTCTTAGCTAAATTTTGATCTATGAATCACTCAAATCGGTTCAGTACAACCCGAGAAATGGCCCTTTCAAGTAGACTAGCTTTTGTACACTAACGCTTACGCGACCGTACGGTATGATTTTGAGAAATTAAACTGTTTTAGAATAGCTCGTTCTCAAAAACGGCTAAGTAAACCCCTCTGAAAATTATATCACACAATCTACATCTTCTTAGCTAAATTTTGATCTATGGATCACTCAAATCGGTTCAGTACAACCCGAGAAATGGCCCTTTCAAGTAGACTAGCTTTTGTACACTAACGCTTACGCGACCGTACGGGCTGATTTTGAGAAATTAAACTGTTTTAGAATAGCTCGTTCTCAAAAACGGCTAAGTAAACCCCTCTGAAAATTATATCACACAATCTACATCTTGTTAGCTAAATTTTGATCTATGGATCACTCAAATCGGTTCAGCACAACAGGAGAAATGGCCCTTTCAAGTAGACTAGCTTTTGTACACTAACGCTTACGCGACCGTACGGGCTGATTTTGAGAAATTAAAATGTTTAAGAATAGCTCGTTCTCAAAAACGGCTAAGTAAACCCCTCTGAAAATTATATCACACAATCTACATCTTCTTAGCTAAATTTTGATCTATGGATCACTCAAATCGGTTCAGTACAACCCGAGAAATGGCCCTTTCAAGTAGACTAGCTTTTGTACACTAACGCTTACGCGACCGTACGGGCTGATTTTGAGAAATTAAACTGTATTAGAATAGCTCGTTCTCAAAAACGGCTAAGTAAACCCCTCTGAAAATTATATCACACAATCTACATCTTCTTAGCTAAATTTTGATCTATGGATCACTCAAATCGGTTCAGTACAACCCGAGAAATGGCCCTTTCAAGTAGACTAGCTTTTGTACACTAACGCTTACGCGACCGTACGGGCCGATTTTGAGAAATTAAACTGTCTTAGAATAGCTCGTTCTCAAAAACGGCTAAGTAAACCCCTCTGAAAATTATATCACACAATCTACATCTTGTTAGCTAAATTTTGATCTATGGATCACTCAAATCGGTTCAGCACAACAGGAGAAATGGCCCTTTCAAGTAGACTGGCTTTTGTACACTAACGCTTACGCGACCGTACGGGCTGATTTTGAGAAATTAAACTGTTTTAGAATAGCTCGTTCTCAAAAACGGCTAAGTAAACCCCTCTGAAAATTATATCACACAATCTACATCTTCCTAGCTAAATTTTGATCTATGGATCACTCAAATCGGTTCAGTACAACAGGAGAAATGGCCCTTTCAAGTAGACTGGCTTTTGTACACTAACGCTTACGCGACCGTACGGGCTGATTTTGAGAAATTAAACTGTTTTAGAATAGCTCGTTCTCAAAAACGGCTAAGTAAACCCCTCTGAAAATTATATCACACAATCTACATCTTCCTAGCTAAATTTTGATCTATGGATCACTCAAATCGGTTTAGTACAACCCGAGAAATGGCCCTTTCAAGTAGACTAGCTTTTGTACACTAACGCTTACGCGACCGTACGGGCTGATTTTGAGAAATTAAACTGTTTTAGAATAGCTCGTTCTCAAAAACGGCTAAGTAAACCCCTCTGAAAATTATATCACACAATCTACATCTTCTTAGCTAAATTTTGATCTATGGATCACTCAAATCGGTTCAGTACAACCCGAGAAATGGCCCTTTCAAGTAGACTAGCTTTTGTACACTAACGCTTACGCGACCGTACGGGCTGATTTTGAGAAATTAAACTGTTTTAGAATAGCTCGTTCTCAAAAACGGCTAAGTAAACCCCTCTGAAAATTATATCACACAATCTAAATCTTCTTAGCTAAATTTTGATTTATGGATCACTCAAATCGGTTCAGTACAACCCGAGAAATGGCCCTTTCAAGTAGACTAGCTTTTGTACACTAACGCTTACGCGACCGTACGGGCTGATTTTGAGAAATTAAACTGTTTTAGAATAGCTCGTTCTCAAAAACGGCTAAGTAAACCCCTCTGAAAATTATATCACACAATCTACATCTTCTTAGCTAAATTTTGATCTATGGATCACTCAAATCGGTTCAGTACAACCCGAGAAATGGCCCTTTCAAGTAGACTAGCTTTTGTACACTAACGATTACGCGAGCGTACGGGCTGATTTTGAGAAATTAAACTGTTTTAGAATAGCTCGTTCTCAAAAACGGCTAAGTAAACCCCTCTGAAAATTATATCACACAATTTACATCTTGTTAGCTAAATTTTGATCTATGGATCACTCAAATCGGTGCAGTACAACCCGAGAAATGGCCCTTTCAAGTAGACTAGCTTTTGTACACAAACGCTTACGCGACCGTACGGGCTGATTTTGAGAAATTAAACTGTTTTAGAATAGCTCGTTCTCAAAAACGGCTAAGTAAACCCCTCTGAAGATTATATCACACAATCTACATCTTCTAAATTTTGATCTGAAAATTATATCACACAATCTACATCTTCTTAGCTAAATTTTGATCTATGGATCACTCAAATCGGTTCAGTACAACCCGAGAAATGGCCCTTTCAAGTAGACTAGCTTTTGTACACTAACGCTTACGCGACCGTACGGGCTGATTTTGAGAAATTAAACTGTTTTAGAATAGCTCGTTCTCAAAAACGGCTAAGTAAACCCCTCTGAAAATTATATCACACAATCTACATCTTCTTAGCTAAATTTTGATCTATGGATCACTCAAATCGGTTCAGTACAACCCGAGAAATGGCCCTTTCAAGTAGACTAGCTTTTGTACACTAACGCTTACGCGACCGTACGGGCTGATTTTGAGAAATTAAAATGTTTAAGAATAGCTCGTTCTCAAAAACGGCTAAGTAAACCCCTCTGAAAATTATATCACACAATCTACATCTTCTTAGCTAAATTTTGATCTATGGATCACTCAAATCGGTTCAGTACAACCCGAGAAATGGCCCTTTCAAGTAGACTAGCTTTTGTACACTAACGCTTACGCGACCGTACGGGCTGATTTTGAGAAATTAAACTGTATTAGAATAGCTCGTTCTCAAAAACGGCTAAGTAAACCCCTCTGAAAATTATATCACACAATCTACATCTTCTTAGCTAAATTTTGATCTATGGATCACTCAAATCGGTTCAGTACAACCCGAGAAATGGCCCTTTCAAGTAGACTAGCTTTTGTACACTAACGCTTACGCGACCGTACGGGCTGATTTTGAGAAATTAAACTGTTTTAGAATAGCTCGTTCTCAAAAACGGCTAAGTAAACCCCTCTGAAAATTATATCACACAATCTACATCTTCTTAGCTAAATTTTGATCTATGGATCACTCAAATCGGTTCAGCACAACTGGAGAAATGGCCCTTTCAAGTAGACTAGCTTTTGTACACTAACGCTTACGCGACCGTACGGGCTGATTTTGAGAAATTAAACTGTTTTAGAATAGCTCGTTCTCAAAAACGGCTAAGTAAACCCCTCTGAAAATTACATCACACAATCTACATCTTCCTAGCTAAATTTTGATCTATGGATCACTCAAATCGGTTCAGTACAACCCGGGAAATGGCCCTTTCAAGTAGACTAGCTTTTGTACACTAACGCTTACGCGCCCGTACGGGCTTATTATGAGCAATTAATCTTTTTTAGAATAGCTCGTTCTCAAAAACGGCTAAGTAAACCCCTCTGAAAATTATATCACACAATCTACATCTTCCTAGCTAAATTTTGATCTATGGATCACTCAAATCGGTTCAGTACAACCCGAGAAATGGCCCTTTCAAGTAGACTAGCTTTTTTACACTAACGCTTACGCGACCGTACGGGCTGATTTTGAGAAATTTAACTGTTTTACAATAGCTCGTTCTCAAAAACGGCTAAGTAAACCCCTCTGAAAATTATATCACACAATCTACATCTTCTAAATTTTGATCTGAAAATTATATCACACAATCTACATCTTCTTAGCTAAATTTTGATCTATGGATCACTCAAATCGGTTCAGTACAACCCGAGAAATGGCCCTTTCAAGTAGACTAGCTTTTGTACACTAACGCTTACGCGACCGTACGGGCTGATTTTGAGAAATTAAACTGTTTTAGAATAGCTCGTTCTCAAAAACGGCTGAGTAAACTCCTCTTAAAATTATATCACACAATCTACATCTTCTTAGCAAAATTTTGATCTATGGATCAATCAAATCGGTTCAGTACAACCCGAGAAATGGCCCTTTCAAGTAGACTAGCTTTTGTACACTAACGCTTACGCGACCGTACGGGCTGATTTTGAGAAATTAAACTGTTTTAGAATAGCTCGTTCTCAAAAACGGCTAAGTAAACTCCTCTGAAAATTATATCACACAATCTACATCTTCTTAGCTAAATTTTGATCTATGGATCACTCAAATCGGTTCAGTACAACCCGAGAAATGGCCCTTTCAAGTAGACTAGCTTTTGTACACTAACGCTTACGCGACCGTACGGGCTGATTTTGAGAAATTAAACTGTTTTAGAATAGCTCGTTCTCAAAAACGGCTAAGAAAACCCCTCTGAAAGTTATATCACACAATCTACAACTTCTTAGCTAAATTTTGATCTATGGATCAATCAAATCGGTTCAGTACAACCCGAGAAATGGCCCTTTCAAGTAGACTAGCTTTTGTACACTAACGCTTACGCGACCGTACGGGCTGATTTTGAGAAATTAAACTGTTTTAGAATAGCTCGTTCTCAAAAACGGCTAAGTAAACCCCTCTGAAAATTACATCACACAATCTACATCTTCTTAGCTAAATTTTGATCTATGGATCACTCAAATCGGTTCAGTACAACCCGAGAAATGGCCCTTTCAAGTAGACTAGCTTTTGTACACTAACGCTTACGCGACCGTACGGGCTGATTTTGAGAAATTAAACTGTTTTAGAATAGCTCGTTCTCAAAAACGGCTAAGAAAACCCCTCTGAAAGTTATATCACACAATCTACAACTTCTTAGCTAAATTTTGATCTATGGATCACTCAAATCGGTTCAGTACAACCCGAGAAATGGCCCTTTCAAGTAGACTAGCTTTTGTACACTAAGGCTTACGCGACCGTACGGGCTGATTTTGAGAAATTAAACTGTTTTAGAATAGCTCGTTCTCAAAAACGGCTAAGTAAACCCCTCTGAAAATTACATCACACAATCTACATCTTCTTAGCTAAATTTTGATCTATGGATCACTCAAATCGGTTCAGTACAACCCGAGAAATGGCCCTTTCAAGTAGACTAGCTTTTGTACACTAACGCTTACGCGACCGTACGGGCTGATTTTGAGAAATTAAACTGTTTTAGAATAGCTCGTTCTCAAAAACGGCTAAGTAAACCCCTCTGAAAATTACATCACACAATCTACATCTTCCTAGCTAAATTTTGATCTATGGATCACTCAAATCGGTTCAGTACAACCCGGGAAATGGCCCTTTCAAGTAGACTAGCTTTTGTACACTAACGCTTACGCGCCCGTACGGGCTTATTATGAGCAATTAAACTTTATTAGAATAGCTCGTTCTCAAAAACGGCTAAGTAAACCCCTCTGAAAATTATATCACACAATCTACATCTTCCTAGCTAAATTTTGATCTATGGTTCACTCAAATCGGTTCAGTACAACCCGAGAAATGGCCCTTTCAAGTAGACTAGCTTTTTTACACTAACGCTTACGCGACCGTACGGGCTGATTTTGAGAAATTAAACTGTTTTACAATAGCTCGTTCTCAAAAACGGCTAAGTAAACCCCTCTGAAAATTATATCACACAATCTACATCTTCTAAATTTTGATCTGAAAATTATATCACACAATCTACATCTTCTTAGCTAAATTTTGATCTATGGATCACTCAAATCGGTTCAGTAGAACCCGAGAAATGGCCCTTTCAAGTAGACTAGCTTTTGTACACTAACGCTTACGCGACCGTACGGGCTGATTTTGAGAAATTAAACTGTTTTAGAATAGCTCGTTCTCAAAAACGGCTGAGTAAACTCCTCTTAAAATTATATCACACAATCTACATCTTCTTAGCAAAATTTTGATCTATGGATCAATCAAATCGGTTCAGTACAACCCGAGAAATGGCCCTTTCAAGTAGACTAGCTTTTGTACACTAACGCTTACGCGACCGTACGGGCTGATTTTGAGAAATTAAACTGTTTTAGAATAGCTCGTTCTCAAAAACGGCTAAGTAAACTCCTCTGAAAATTATATCACACAATCTACATCTTCTTAGCTAAATTTTGATCTATGGATCACTCAAATCGGTTCAGTACAACCCGAGAAATGGCCCTTTCAAGTAGACTAGCTTTTGTACACTAACGCTTACGCGACCGTACGGGCTGATTTTGAGAAATTAAACTGTTTTAGAATAGCTCGTTCTCAAAAACGGCTAAGAAAACCCCTCTGAAAGTTATATCACACAATCTACAACTTCTTAGCTAAATTTTGATCTATGGATCAATCAAATCGGTTCAGTACAACCCGAGAAATGGCCCTTTCAAGTAGACTAGCTTTTGTACACTAACGCTTACGCGACCGTACGGGCTGATTTTGAGAAATTAAACTGTTTTAGAATAGCTCGTTCTCAAAAACGGCTAAGTAAACCCCTCTGAAAATTACATCACACAATCTACATCTTCTTAGCTAAATTTTGATCTATGGATCACTCAAATCGGTTCAGTACAACCCGAGAAATGGCCCTTTCAAGTAGACTAGCTTTTGTACACTAACGCTTACGCGACCGTACGGGCTGATTTTGAGAAATTAAACTGTTTTAGAATAGCTCGTTCTCAAAAACGGCTAAGTAAACCCCTCTGAAAATTACATCACACAATCTACATCTTCCTAGCTAAATTTTGATCTATGGATCACTCAAATCGGTTCAGTACAACCCGGGAAATGGCCCTTTCAAGTAGACTAGCTTTTGTACACTAACGCTTACGCGCCCGTACGGGCTTATTATGAGCAATTAAACTTTTTTAGAATAGCTCGTTCTCAAAAACGGCTAAGTAAACCCCTCTGAAAATTATATCACACAATCTACATCTTCCTAGCTAAATTTTGATCTATGGTTCACTCAAATCGGTTCAGTACAACCCGAGAAATGGCCCTTTCAAGTAGACTAGCTTTTTTACACTAACGCTTACGCGACCGTACGGGCTGATTTTGAGAAATTAAACTGTTTTACAATAGCTCGTTCTCAAAAACGGCTAAGTAAACCCCTCTGAAAATTATATCACACAATCTACATCTTCTAAATTTTGATCTGAAAATTATATCACACAATCTACATCTTCTTAGCTAAATTTTGATCTATGGATCACTCAAATCGGTTCAGTAGAACCCGAGAAATGGCCCTTTCAAGTAGACTAGCTTTTGTACACTAACGCTTACGCGACCGTACGGGCTGATTTTGAGAAATTAAACTGTTTTAGAATAGCTCGTTCTCAAAAACGGCTGAGTAAACTCCTCTTAAAATTATATCACACAATCTACATCTTCTTAGCTAAATTTTGATCTATGGATCACTCAAATCGGTTCAGTACAACCCGAGAAATGGCCCTTTCAAGTAGACTAGCCTTTGTACACTAACGCTTACGCGACCGTACGGTCTGATTTTGAGAAATTAAACTGTTTTAGAATAGCTCGTTCTCAAAAACGGCTAAGAAAACCCCTCTGAAAGTTATATCACACAATCTACAACTTCTTAGCTAAATTTTGATCTATGGATCACTCAAATCGGTTCAGTACAACCCGAGAAATGGCCCTTTCAAGTAGACTAGCTTTTGTACACTAACGCTTACGCGACCGTACGAGCTGATTTTGAGAAATTAAACTGTTTTAGAATAGCTCGTTCTCAAAAACGGCTAAGTAAACCCCTCTGAAAATTACATCACAAAATCTACATCTTCTTAGCTAAATTTTGATCTATGGATCACTCAAATCGGTTCAGTACAACCCGAGAAATGGCCCTTTCAAGTAGACTAGCTTTTGTACACTAACGCTTACGCGACCGTACGGGCTGATTTTGAGAAATTAAACTGTTTTAGAATAGCTCGTTCTCAAAAACGGCTAAGTAAACCCCTCTGAAAATTATATCACACAATCTACATCTTCTTAGCTAAATTTTGATCTATGGATCACTCAAATCGGTTCAGTACAACCCGAGAAATGGCCCTTTCAAGTAGACTAGCTTTTGTACACTAACGCTTACGCGACCGTACGGGCTGATTTTGAGAAATTAAACTGTTTTAGAATAGCTCGTTCTCAAAAACGGCTAAGTAAACCCCTCTGAAAATTATATCACACAATCTACATCTTCTTAGCTAAATTTTGATCTATGGATCACTCAAATCGGTTCAGTACAACCCGGGAAATGGCCCTTTCAAGTAGACTAGCTTTTGTACACTAACGCTTACGCGCCCGTACGGGCTTATTATGAGCAATTAAACTTTTTTAGAATAGCTCGTTCTCAAAAACGGCTAAGTAAACCCCTCTGAAAATTATATCACACAATCTACATCTTCCTAGCTAAATTTTGATCTATGGTTCACTCAAATCGGTTCAGTACAACCCGAGAAATGGCCCTTTCAAGTAGACTAGCTTTTTTACACTAACGCTTACGCGACCGTACGGGCTGATTTTGAGAAATTAAACTGTTTTACAATAGCTCGTTCTCAAAAACGGCTAAGTAAACCCCTCTGAAAATTATATCACACAATCTACATCTTCTAAATTTTGATCTGAAAATTATATCACACAATCTACATCTTCTTAGCTAAATTTTGATCTATGGATCACTCAAATCGGTTCAGTAGAACCCGAGAAATGGCCCTTTCAAGTAGACTAGCTTTTGTACACTAACGCTTACGCGACCGTACGGGCTGATTTTGAGAAATTAAACTGTTTTAGAATAGCTCGTTCTCAAAAACGGCTGAGTAAACTCCTCTTAAAATTATATCACACAATCTACATCTTCTTAGCTAAATTTTGATCTATGGATCACTCAAATCGGTTCAGTACAACCCGAAAAATGGCCCTTTCAAGTAGACTAGCCTTTGTACACTAACGCTTACGCGACCGTACGGTCTGATTTTGAGAAATTAAACTGTTTTAGAATAGCTCGTTCTCAAAAACGGCTAAGAAAACCCCTCTGAAAGTTATATCACACAATCTACAACTTCTTAGCTAAATTTTGATCTATGGATCACTCAAATCGGTTCAGTACAACCCGAGAAATGGCCCTTTCAAGTAGACTAGCTTTTGTACACTAACGCTTACGCGACCGTACGAGCTGATTTTGAGAAATTAAACTGTTTTAGAATAGCTCGTTCTCAAAAACGGCTACGTAAACCCCTCTGAAAATTACATCACAAAATCTACATCTTCTTAGCTAAATTTTGATCTATGGATCACTCAAATCGGTTCAGTACAACCCGAGAAATGGCCCTTTCAAGTAGACTAGCTTTTGTACACTAACGCTTACGCGACCGTACGGGCTGATTTTGAGAAATTAAACTGTTTTAGAATAGCTCGTTCTCAAAAACGGCTAAGTAAACCCCTCTGAAAATTATATCACACAATCTACATCTTCTTAGCTAAATTTTGATCTATGGATCACTCAAATCGGTTCAGTACAACCCGAGAAATGGCCCTTTCAAGTAGACTAGCTTTTGTACACTAACGCTTACGCGACCGTACGGGCTGATTTTGAGAAATTAAACTGTTTTAGAATAGCTCGTTCTCAAAAACGGCTAAGTAAACCCCTCTGAAAATTACATCACACAATCTACATCTTCTTAGCTAAATTTTGATCTATGGATCACTCAAATCGGTTCAGTACAACCCGAGAAATGGCCCTTTCAAGTAGACTAGCTTTTGTACACTAACGCTTACGCGACCGTACGGGCTGATTTTGAGAAATTAAACTGTTTTAGAATAGCTCGTTCTCAAAAACGGCTAAGTAAACCCCTCTGAAAATTATATCACACAATCTACATCTTCTTAGCTAAATTTTGATCTATGGATCACTCAAATCGGTTCAGTACAACCCGAGAAATGGCCCTTTCAAGTAGACTAGCTTTTGTACACTAACGCTTACGCGACCGTACGGGCTGATTTTGAGAAATTAAACTGTATTAGAATAGCTCGTTCTCAAAAACGGCTAAGTAAGCCCCTCTGAAAATTATATCACACAATCTACATCTTCTTAGCTAAATTTTGATCTATGGATCACTCAAATCGGTTCAGTACAACCCGAGAAATGGCCCTTTCAAGTAGACTAGCTTTTGTACACTAAGGCTTACGCGACCGTACGGGCTGATTTTGAGAAATTAAACTGTTTTAGAATAGCTCGTTCTCAAAAACGGCTAAGTAAACCCCTCTGAAAATTACATCACACAATCTACATCTTCTTAGCTAAATTTTGATCTATGGATCACTCAAATCGGTTCAGTACAACCCGAGAAATGGCCCTTTCAAGTAGACTAGCTTTTGTACACTAACGCTTACGCGACCGTACGGGCTGATTTTGAGAAATTAAACTGTTTTAGAATAGCTCGTTCTCAAAAACGGCTAAGTAAACCCCTCTGAAAATTATATCACACAACCTACATCTTCTTAGCTAAATTATGATCTATGGATCACTCAAATCGGTTCAGCACAACTGGAGAAATGGCCCTTTCAAGTAGACTAGCTTTTGTACACTAACGCTTACGCGACCGTACGGGCTGATTTTGAGAAATTAAACTGTTTTAGAATAGCTCGTTCTCAAAAACGGCTAAGTAAACCCCTCTGAAAATTATATCACACAATCTACATCTTCCTAGCTAAATTTTGATCTATGGATCACTCAAATCGGTTCAGTACAACCCGAGAAATGGCCCTTTCAAGTAGACTAGCTTTTGTACACTAACGCTTACGCGACCGTACGGGCTGATTTTGAGAAATTAAACTGTTTTAGAATAGCTCGTTCTCAAAAACGGCTAAGTAAACCCCTCTGAAAATTATATCACACAATCTACATCTTCTTAGCTAAATTTTGATCTATGGATCACTCAAATCGGTTCAGTACAACCCGAGAAATGGCCCTTTCAAGTAGACTAGCTTTTGTACACTAACGCTTACGCGACCGTACGGGCTGATTTTGAGAAATTAAACTGTTTTAGAATAGCTCGTTCTCAAAAACGGCTAAGTAAACCCCTCTGAAAATTATATCACACAATCTACATCTTCTTAGCTAAATTTTGATCTATGGATCACTCAAATCGGTTCAGTACAACCCGAGAAATGGCCCTTCCAAGTAGACTAGCTTTTGTACACTAACGCTTACGCGACCGTACGGGCTGATTTTGAGAAATTAAACTGTTTTAGAATAGCTCGTTCTCAAAAACGGCTAAGTAAACCCCTCTGAAAATTATATCACACAATCTACATCTTCTTAGCTAAATTTTGATCTATGGATCACTCAAATCGGTTCAGCACAACAGGAGAAATGGCCCTTTCAAGTAGACTAGCTTTTGTACACTAACGCTTACGCGACCGTACGGGCTGATTTTGAGAAATTAAACTGTTTTAGAATAGCTCGTTCTCAAAAACGGCTAAGTAAACCCCTCTGAAAATTATATCACACAATCTACATCTTCCTAGCTAAATTTTGATCTATGGATATTTCAAATCGGTTCAGTACAACCCGGGAAATGGCCCTTTCAAGTAGACTAGCTTTTGTACACTAACGCTTACGCGCCCGTACGGGCTTATTTTGAGCAATTAAACTTTATTAGAATAGCTCGTTCTCAAAAACGGCTAAGTAAACCCCTCTGAAAATTATATCACACAATCTACATCTTCCTAGCTAAATTTTGATCTATGGATCACTCAAATCGGTTCAGTACAACCCGAGAAATGGCCCTTTCAAGTAGACTAGCTTTTGTACACTAACGCTTACACGACCGTACGGGCTGATTTTGAGAAATTAAACTGTTTTAGAATAGCTCGTTCTCAAAAACGGCTAAGTAAACCCCTCTGAAAATTATATCACACAATCTACATCTTCTTAGCTAAATTTTGATCTATGGATCACTCAAATCGGTTCAGTACAACCCGAGAAATGGCCCTTTCAAGTAGACTAGCTTTTGTACACTAACGCTTACGCGACCGTACGGGCTGATTTTGAGAAATTAAACTGTTTTAGAATAGCTCGTTCTCAAAAACGGCTAAGTAAACCCCTCTGAAAATTATATCACACAACCTACATCTTCTTAGCTAAATTATGATCTACGGATCACTCAAATCGGTTCAGCACAACTGGAGAAATGGCCCTTTCAAGTAGACTAGCTTTTGTACACTAACGCTTACGCGACCGTACGGGCTGATTTTGAGAAATTAAACTGTTTTAGAATAGCTCGTTCTCAAAAACGGCTAAGTAAACCCCTCTGAAAATTATATCACACAATCTACATCTTCCTAGCTAAATTTTGATCTATGGAGCACTCAAATCGGTTCAGTACAACCCGAGAAATGGCCCTTTCAAGTAGACTAGCTTTTGTACACTAACGCTTACGCGACCGTACGGGCTGATTTTGAGAAATTAAACTGTATTAGAATAGCTCGTTCTCAAAAACGGCTAAGTAAACCCCTCTGAAAATTATATCACACAATCTACATCTTCTTAGCTAAATTTTGATCTATGGATCACTCAAATCGGTTCAGTACAACCCGAGAAATGGCCCTTTCAAGTAGACTAGCTTTTGTACACTAACGCTTACGCGACCGTACGGGCTGATTTTGAGAAATTAAACTGTTTTAGAATAGCTCGTTCTCAAAAACGGCTAAGTAAACCCCTCTGAAAATTATATCACACAATCTACATCTTCTTAGCTAAATTTTGATCTATGGATCACTCAAATCGGTTCAGTACAACCCGAGAAATGGCCCTTCCAAGTAGACTAGCTTTTGTACACTAACGCTTACGCAACCGTACGGGCTGATTTTGAGAAATTAAACTGTTTTAGAATAGCTCGTTCTCAAAAACGGCTAAGTAAACCCCTCTGAAAATTATATCACACAATCTACATCTTCTTAGCTAAATTTTGATCTATGGATCACTCAAATCGGTTCAGCACAACAGGAGAAATGGCCCTTTCAAGTAGACTAGCTCTTGTACACTAACGCTTACGCGACCGTACGGGCTGATTTTGAGAAATTAAACTGTTTTAGAATAGCTCGTTCTCAAAAACGGCTAAGTAAACCCCTCTGAAAATTATATCACACAATCTACATCTTCCTAGCTAAATTTTGATCTATGGATATTTCAAATCGGTTCAGTACAACCCGGGAAATGGCCCTTTCAAGTAGACTAGCTTTTGTACACTAACGCTTACGCGCCCGTACGGGCTTATTTTGAGCAATTAAACTTTTTTAGAATAGCTCGTTCTCAAAAACGGCTAAGTAAACCCCTCTGAAAATTATATCACACAATCTACATCTTCCTAGCTAAATTTTGATCTATGGATCACTCAAATCGGTTCAGTACAACCCGAGAAATGGCCCTTTCAAGTAGACTAGCTTTTGTACACTAACGCTTACGCGACCGTACGGGCTGATTTTGAGAAATTAAACTGTTTTAGAATAGCTCGTTCTCAAAAACGGCTAAGTAAACCCCTCTGAAAATTATATCACACAATCTACATCTTCTAAATTTTGATCTGAAAATTATATCACACAATCTACATCTTCTTAGCTAAATTTTGATCTATGGATCACTCAAATCGGTTCAGTACAACCCGAGAAATGGCCCTTTCAAGTAGACTAGCTTTTGTACACTAACGCTTACGCGACCGTACGGGCTGATTTTGAGAAATTAAACTGTATTAGAATAGCTCGTTCTCAAAAACGGCTGAGTAAACTCCTCTTAAAATTATATCACACAATCTACATCTTCTTAGCTAAATTTTGATCTATGGATCACTCAAATCGGTTCAGTACAACCCGAGAAATGGCCCTTTCAAGTAGACTAGCTTTTGTACACTAACGCTTACGCGACCGTACGGGCTGATTTTGAGAAATTAAACTGTTTTAGAATAGCTCGTTCTCAAAAACGGCTAAGTAAACCCCTCTGAAAATTATATCACACAATCTACTTCTTCTTAGCTAAATTTTGATCTATGGATCACTCAAATCGGTTCAGTACAACCCGAGAAATGGCCCTTTCAAGTAGACTAGCTTTTGTACACTAACGCTTACGCGACCGTACGGGCTGATTTTGAGAAATTGAACTGTTTTAGAATAGCTCGTTCTCAAAAACGGCTAAGTAAACCCCTCTGAAAATTATATCACACAATCTACATCTTCTTAGCTAAATTTTGATCTATCGATCACTCAAATCGGTTCAGTACAACCCGAGAAATGGCCCTTTCAAGTAGACTAGCTTTTGTACACTAACGCTTACGCGACCGTACGGGCTGATTTTGAGAAATTAAACTGTATTAGAATAGCTCGTTCTCAAAAACGGCTAAGTAAGCCCCTCTGAAAATTATATCACACAACCTACATCTTCTTAGCTAAATTTTGATCTATGGATCACTCAAATCGGTTCAGCACAACAGGAGAAATGGCCCTTTCAAGTAGACTAGCTTTTGTACACTAACGCTTACGCGACCGTACGGGCTGATTTTGAGAAATTAAACTGTTTTAGAATAGCTCGTTCTCAAAAACGGCTAAGTAAACCCTTCTGAAAATTATATCACACAATCCACATCTTCTTAGCTAAATTTTGATCTATGGATCACTCAAATCGGTTCAGCACAACAGGAGAAATGGCCCTTTCACGTAGACTAGCTTTTGTACACTAACGCTTACGCGACCGTACGGGCTGATTTTGAGAAATTAAACTGTTTTAGAATAGCTCGTTCTCAAAAACGGCTAAGTAAACCCCTCTGAAAATTATATCACACAATCTACATCTTCCTAGCTAAATTTTGATCTATGGATCACTCAAATCGGTTCAGTACAACCCGAGAAATGGCCCTTTCAAGTAGACTAGCTTTTGTACACTAACGCTTACGCGCCCGTACGGGCTGATTTTGAGCAATTAAACTTTTTTAGAATAGCTCGTTCTCAAAAACGGCTAAGTAAACCCCTCTGAAAATTATATCACACAATCTACATCTTCCTAGCTAAATTTTGATCTATGGATCACTCAAATCGGTTCAGTACAACCCGAGAAATGGCCCTTTCAAGTAGACTAGCTTTTGTACACTAACGCTTACGCGACCGTACGGGCTGATTTTGAGAAATTAAACTGTATTAGAATACCTCGTTCTCAAAAACGGCTAAGTAAACCCCTCTGAAAATTATATCACACAATCTACATCTTCCTAGCTAAATTTTGATCTATGGATCAATCAAATCGGTTCAGTACAACCCGAGAAATGGCCCTTTCAAGTAGACTAGCTTTTGTACACTAACGCTTACGCGACCGTACGGGCTGATTTTGAGAAATTAAACTGTTTTAGAATAGCTCGTTCTCAAAAACGGCTAAGTAAACCCCTCTGAAAATTATATCACACAACCTACATCTTCTTAGCTAAATTTTGATCTATGGATCACTCAAATCGGTTCAGCACAACAGGAGAAATGGCCCTTTCAAGTAGACTAGCTTTTGTACACTAACGCTTACGCGACCGTACGGGCTGATTTTGAGAAATTAAACTGTTTTAGAATAGCTCGTTCTCAAAAACGGCTAAGTAAACCCCTCTGAAAATTATATCACACAATCTACATCTTCCTAGCTAAATTTTGATCTATGGATCACTCAAATCGGTTCAGTACAACCCGAGAAATGGCCCTTTCAAGTAGACTAGCTTTTGTACACTAACGCTTACGCGACCGTACGGGCTGATTTTGAGAAATTAAACTGTATTAGAATACCTCGTTCTCAAAAACGGCTAAGTAAACCCCTCTGAAAATTATATCACACAATCTACATCTTCCTAGCTAAATTTTGATCTATGGATCAATCAAATCGGTTCAGTACAACCCGAGAAATGGCCCTTTCAAGTAGACTAGCTTTTGTACACTAACGCTTACGCGACCGTACGGGCTGATTTTGAGAAATTAAACTGTTTTAGAATAGCTCGTTCTCAAAAACGGCTAAGTAAACCCCTCTGAAAATTATATCACACAACCTACATCTTCTTAGCTAAATTTTGATCTATGGATCACTCAAATCGGTTAAGCACAACAGGAGAAATGGCCCTTTCAAGTAGACTAGCTTTTGTACACTAACGCTTACGCGACCGTACGGGCTGATTTTGAGAAATTAAACTGTTTTAGAATAGCTCGTTCTCAAAAACGGCTAAGTAAACCCCTCTGAAAATTATATCACACAACCTACATCTTCTTAGCTAAATTATGATCTATGGATCACTCAAATCGGTTCAGCACAACTGGAGAAATGGCCCTTTCAAGTAGACTAGCTTTTGTACACTAACGCTTACGCGACCGTACGGGCTGATTTTGAGAAATTAAACTGTTTTAGAATAGCTCGTTCTCAAAAACGGCTAAGTAAACCCCTCTGAAAATTATATCACACAATCTACATCTTCCTAGCTAAATTTTGATCTATGGATCACTCAAATCGGTTCAGTACAACCCGAGAAATGGCCCTTTCAAGTAGACTAGCTTTTGTACACTAACGCTTACGCGACCGTACGGGCTGATTTTGAGAAATTAAACTGTTTTAGAATAGCTCGTTCTCAAAAACGGCTAAGTAAACCCCTCTGAAAATTATATCACACAATCTACATCTTCTTAGCTAAATTTTGATCTATGGATCACTCAAATCGGTTCAGTACAACCCGAGAAATGGCCCTTTCAAGTAGACTAGCTTTTGTACACTAACGCTTACGCGACCGTACGGGCTGATTTTGAGAAATTAAACTGTTTTAGAATAGCTCGTTCTCAAAAACGGCTAAGTAAACCCCTCTGAAAATTATATCACACAATCCACATCTTCTTAGCTAAATTTTGATCTATGGATCACTCAAATCGGTTCAGCACAACAGGAGAAATGGCCCTTTCAAGTAGACTAGCTTTTGTACAGTAACGCTTACGCGATCCTACGGGCTGATTTTGAGAAATGAAACTGTTTTAGAATATCTCGTTTTAAAAAACGGCTAAGTAAACCCCTCTGAAAATTATATCACACAATCTACATCTTCCTAGCTAAATTTTGATCTATGGATCACTCAAATCGGTTCAGTACAACCCGAGAAATGGCCCTTTCAAGTAGACTAGCTTTTGTACACTAACGCTTACGCGCCCGTACGGGCTGATTTTGAGCAATTAAACTTTATTAGAATAGCTCGTTCTCAAAAACGGCTAAGTAAACCCCTCTGAAAATTATATCACACAATCTACATCTTCTTAGCTAAATTTTGATCTATGGATCACTCAAATCGGTTCAGTACAACCCGAGAAATGGCCCTTTCAAGTAGACTAGCTTTTGTACACTAACGCTTACGCGACCGTACGGGCTGATTTTGAGAAATTAAACTGTTTTAGAATAGCTCGTTCTCAAAAACGGCTGAGTAAACCCTTCTGAAAATTATGTCACACAATCTACATCTTCTTAGCTAAATTTTGATCTATGGATCACTCAAATCAGTTCAGCACAACAGGAGAAATGGCCCTTTCAAGTAGACTAGCTTTTGTACACTAACGCGTACGCGACCGTACGGGCTGATTTTGAGAAATTAAACTGTTTAGAATACCTCGTTCTCAAAAACGGCTAAGTAAACCCCTCTGAAAATTATATCACACAATCTACATCTTCTTAGCTAAATTTTGATCTATGGATCACTCAAATCGGTTCAGTACAACCCGAGAAATGGCCCTTTCAAGTAGACTAGCTTTTGTACACTAACGCTTACGCGACCGTACGGGCTGATTTTGAGAAATTAAACTGTTTTAGAATAGCTCGTTCTCAAAAACGGCTAAGTAAACCCCTCTGAAAATTATATCACACAACCTACATCTTCTTAGCTAAATTTTGATCTATCGATCACTCAAATCGGTTCAGCACAACAGGAGAAATGGCCCTTTCAAGTAGACTAGCTTTTGTACACTAACGCTTAGGCGACCGTACGGGCTGATTTTGAGAAATTAAAATGTTTTAGAATAGCTCGTTCTCAAAAACGGCTAAGTAAACCCCTCTGAAAATTATATCACATAATCTACATCTTCCTAGCTAAATTTTGATCTATGGATCACTCAAATCGGTTCAGTACAACCCGAGAAATGGCCCTTTCAAGTAGACTAGCTTTTGTACACTAACGCTTACGCGACCGTACGGGCTGATTTTGAGAAATTAAACTGTTTTAGAATAGCTCGTTCTCAAAAACGGCTAAGTAAACCCCTCTGAAAATTATATCACACAATCTACATCTTCTTAGCTAAATTTTGATCTATGGATCACTCAAATCGGTTCAGTACAACCCGAGAAATGGCCCTTTCAAGTAGACTAGCTTTTGTACACTAACGCTTACGCGACCGTACGGGCTGATTTTGAGAAATTAAACTGTATTAGAATAGCTCGTTCTCAAAAACGGCTAAGTAAACCCCTCTGAAAATTATATCACACAATCTACATCTTCCTAGCTAAATTTGGATCTATGGATCACTCAAATCGGTTCAGTACAACCCGAGAAATGGCCCTTTCAAGTAGACTAGCTTTTGTACACTAACGCTTACGCGACCGTACGGGCTGATTTTGAGAAATTAAACTGTTTTAGAATAGCTCGTTCTCAAAAACGGCTAAGTAAACCCCTCTGAAAATTATATCACACAATCTACATCTTGTTAGCTAAATTTTGATCTATGGATCACTCAAATCGGTTCAGTACAACCCGAGAAATGGCCCTTTCAAGTAGACTAGCTTTTGTACACTAACGCTTACGCGACCGTACGGGCTGATTTTGAGAAATTAAACTGTTTTAGAATAGCTCGTTCTCAAAAACGGCTAAGTAAACCCCTCTGAAAATTATATCACACAGTCTACATCTTCTTAGCTAAATTTTGATCTATGGATCACTCAAATCGGTTCAGTACAACCCGAGAAATGGCCCTTTCAAGTAGACTAGCTTTTGTACACTAACGCTTACGCGACCGTACGGGCTGATTTTGAGAAATTAAACTGTTTTAGAATAGCTCGTTCTCAAAAACGGCTAAGTAAACCCCTCTGAAAATTATATCACACAACCTACATCTTCTTAGCTAAATTTTGATCTATGGATCACTCAAATCGGTTTAGTACAACCCGAGAAATGGCCCTTTCAAGTAGACTAGCTTTTGTACACTCACGCTTGCGCGACCGTACGGGCTGATTTTGAGAAATTAAACTGTTTTAGAATAGCTCGTTCTCAAAAACGGCTAAGTAAACCCTTCTGAAAATTATATCACACAACCTACATCTTCTTAGCTAAATTTTGATCTATGGATCACTCAAATCGGTTCAGCACAACAGGAGAAATGGCCCTTTCAAGTAGACTAGCTTTTGTACACTAACGCTTACGCGACCGTACGGGCTGATTTTGAGAAATTAAACTGTTTTAGAATAGCTCGTTCTCAAAAACGGCTAAGTAAACCCCTCTGAAAATTATATCACACAATCTACATCTTCCTAGCTAAATTTTGATCTATGGATCACTCAAATCGGTTCAGTACAACCCGAGAAATGGCCCTTTTAAGTAAACTAGCTTTTGTACACTAACGCTTACGCGACCGTACGGGCTGATTTTGAGAAATTAAACTGTTTTAGAATAGCTCGTTCTCAAAAACGGCTAAGTAAACCCCTCTGAAAATTATATCACACAATCTACATCTTGTTAGCTAAATTTTGATCTATGGATCACTCAAATCGGTTCAGTACAACCCGAGAAATGGCCCTTTCAAGTAGACTAGCTTTTGTACACTAACGCTTACGCGACCGTACGGGCTGATTTTGAGAAATTAAACTGTTTTAGAATAGCTCGTTCTCAAAAACGGCTAAGTAAACCCCTCTGAAAATTATATCACACAATCTACATCTTCTTAGCTAAATTTTGATCTATGGATCACTCAAATCGGTTCAGTACAACCCGAGAAATGGCCCTTTCAAGTAGACTAGCTTTTGTACACTAACGCTTACGCGACCGTACGGGCTGATTTTGAGAAATTAAACTGTTTTAGAATAGCTCGTTCTCAAAAACGGCTAAGTAAACCCCTCTGAAAATTATATCACACAACCTACATCTTCTTAGCTAAATTTTGATGTATGGATCACTCAAATCGGTTCAGCACAACAGGAGAAATGGCCCTTTCAAGTAGACTAGCTTTTGTACACTAACGCTTACGCGACCGTACGGGCTGATTTTGAGAAATTTAACTGTTTTAGAATAGCTCGTTCTCAAAAACGGCTAAGTAAAGCCCTCTGAAAGTTATATCACACAATCTACATCTTCCTAGCTAAATTTTGATCTATGGATCACTCAAATCGGTTCAGTACAACCCGAGAAATGGCCCTTTCAAGTAGACTAGCTTTTGTACACTAACGCTTACGCGACCGTACGGGCTGATTTTGAGAAATTAAACTGTTTTAGAATAGCTCGTTCTCAAAAACGGCTAAGTAAACCCCTCTGAAAATTATATCACACAATCTACATCTTCTTAGCTAAATTTTGATCTATGGATCACTCAAATCGGTTCAGTACAACCCGAGAAATGGCCCTTTCAAGTAGACTAGCTTTTGTACACTAACGCTTACGCGACCGTACGGGCTGATTTTGAGAAATTAAACTGTTTTAGAATAGCTCGTTCTCAAAAACGGCTAAGTAAACCCCTCTGAAAATTATATCACACAATCTACATCTTCTTAGCTAAATTTTGATCTATGGATCACTCAAATCGGTTCAGCACAACAGGAGAAATGGCCCTTTCAAGTAGACTAGCTTTTGCACACTAACGCTTACGCGACCGTACGGGCTGATTTTGAGAAATTAAACTGTTTTAGAATAGCTCGTTCTCAAAAACGGCTAAGTAAACCCCTCTGAAAATTATATCACACAATCTACATCTTCTTAGCTAAATTTTGATCTATGGATCACTCAAATCGGTTCAGTACAACCCGAGAAATGGCCCTTTCAAGTAGACTAGCTTTTTTACACTAACGCTTACGCGCCCGTACGGGCTGATTTTGAGCAATTAAACTTTTTTAGAATAGCTCGTTCTCAAAAACGGCTAAGTAAACCCCTCTGAAAATTATATCACACGATCTACATCTTCCTAGCTAAATTTTGATCTATGGATCACTCAAATCGGTTCAGTACAACCCGAGAAATGGCCCTTTCAAGTAGACTAGCTTTTGTACACTAACGCTTACGCGACCGTACGGGCTGATTTTGAGAAATTAAACTGTTTTACAATAGCTCGTTCTCAAAAACGGCTAAGTAAACCCCTCTGAAAATTATATCACACAATCTACATCTTCCTAGATAAATTTTGATCTATGGATCACTCAAATCGGTTCAGTACAACCCGAGAAATGGCCCTTTCAAGTAGACTAGCTTTTGTAGACTAACGCTTACGCGACCGTACGGGCTGATTTTGAGAAATTAAACTGTTTTACAATAGCTCGTTCTCAAAAACGGCTAAGTTTGAAAATTATATCACACAATCTACATCTTCTAAATTTTGATCTGAAAATTATATCACACAATCTACATCTTCTTAGCTAAATTTTGATCTATGGATCACTCAAATCGGTTCAGTACAACCCGAGAAATGGCCCTTTCAAGTAGACTAGCTTTTGTACACTAACGCTTACGCGACCGTACGGGCTGATTTTGAGAAATTAAACTGTTTTAGAATAGCTCGTTCTCAAAAACGGCTGAGTAAACCCCTCTTAAAATTATATCACACAATCTACATCTTCTTAGCTAAATTTTGATCTATGGATCACTCAAATCGGTTCAGTACAACCCGAGAAATGGCCCTTTCAAGTAGACTAGCTTTTGTACACTAACGCTTACGCGACCGTACGGGCTGATTTTGAGAAATTAAACAGATTAGAATAGTTCGTTCTCAAAAACGGCTAAGTAAACCCCTCTGAAAATTATATCACACAATCTACATCTTGTTAGCTAAATTTTGATCTATGGATCACTCAAATCGGTTCAGTACAACCCGAGAAATGGCCCTTTCAAGTAGACTAGCTTTTGTACACTAACGCTTACGCGACCGTACGGGCTGATTTTGAGAAATTAAACTGTTTTAGAATAGCTCGTTCTCAAAAACGGCTAAGTAAACCCCTCTGAAAATTATATCACACAATCTACATCTTCTTAGATAAATTTTGATCTATGGATCACTCAAATCGGTTCAGTACAACCCGAGAAATGGCCCTTTCAAGTAGACTAGCTTTTGTACACTAACGCTTACGCGACCGTACGGGCTGATTTTGAGAAATTAAACTGTTTTAGAATAGCTCGTTCTCAAAAACGGCTAAGTAAACCCCTCCGAAAATGATATCACACAATCTACATGTTCTTAGCTAAATTTTGATCTATGGATCACTCAAATCGGTTCAGTACAACCCGAGAAATGGCCCTTTCAAGTAGACTAGCTTTTGTACACTAACGCTTACGCGACCGTACGGGCTGATTTTGAGAAATTAAACTGTTTTAGAATAGCTCGTTCTCAAAAACGGCTAAGTAAACCCCTCTGAAAATTATATCACACAATCTACATCTTCTTAGCTAAATTTTGATCTATGGATCACTCAAATCGGTTCAGTACAACCCGAGAAATGGCCCTTTCAAGTAGACTAGCTTTTGTACACTAACGCTTACGCGACCGTACGGGCTGATTTTGAGAAATTAAACTGTTTTAGAATAGCTCGTTCTCAAAAACGGCTAAGTAAACCCCTCTGAAAATTATATCACACAATCTACATCTTGTTAGCTAAATTTTGATCTATGGATCACTCAAATCGGTTCAGTACAACCCGAGAAATGGCCCTTTCAAGTAGACTAGCTTTTGTACACTAACGCTTACGCGACCGTACGGGCTGATTTTGAGAAATTAAACTGTTTTAGAATAGCTCGTTCTCAAAAACGGCTAAGTAAACCCCTCTGAAAATTATATCACACAATCTACATCTTCTTAGCTAAATTTTGATCTATGGATCACTCAAATCGGTTCAGTACAACCCGAGAAATGGCCCTTTCAAGTAGACTAGCTTTTGTACACTAACGCTTACGCGACCGTAGGGGCTGATTTTGAGAAATAAAACTGTTTTAGAATAGCTCGTTCTCAAAAACGGCTAAGTAAACCCCTCTGAAAATTATATCACACAATCTACATCTTCTTAGCTAAATTTTGATCTATGGATCACTCAAATCGGTTCAGTACAATCCGAGAAATGGCCCTTTCAAGTAGACTAGCTTTTGTACACTAACGCTTACGCGACCGTACGGGCTGATTTTGAGAAATTAAACTGTTTTGGATAGGGAACTCCTATCCCTGCTTTGAGTCGTTCTTTCCTCGTGTTGATTTTCACGGTATTCGAACTTACTCGGCGACGATCGTGCGCTAACATTTCTTGAATATCTCGGAGATCACCTTGCTGGGATGTACTTCCAGGACGAGTGAAATCGGTTTCCACAAAATTTACATTACTTCCAAAAAGGCATCACCGAATTCCCCATGGCGGAAATTCAGCAGTTCTCAAGTGCGCTACTATTGCCAGGTAACCTGGCCTGCGAACGGACACCTTTAAAATATAGATATGTATATGTATATAAATATATATATATATATATATATATATATATATATATATATAGGCACTGCAACTGATGAAGGTCATTGACCGAAACGTCTATTTTTATTAAATTTTTAAACTTTTTTTAGATTTTTTACTGTATATATATATTTTTTTTTTTCGCTCGAAGTAGTCCGTCCTCGTTTTCCACAATTGCCTATATATATTAAACAATTAGATTATGAGCTCGAGATTTCTATCGCGCGATAGTTGACGAGGGCGCAGCCCGAGTCAATTATCACGCATAGAAATCGAGAGCGAATAATCTAATTGTTTTAGTATAAATCTACTAGTCCTTCAAAATTTTGTCTTTTCTGGAACAGCCTCGACCAGTAAACTGTCTAAATCTTCTTTATGGACACTTCGAAAACGTGAAGAAGCGGCCGCCATTACGCTACTCACTATCTATCACAGAATAGATGGTGAGTAGCGTAGCCAATCAGAGCGCGGCATTTGTGATAGAACACCAGTAGATTTATACTAAATATCTATATATATATATATAAAGTGTAAAAGTTGATTAATCGTAAAACAGTGCTCAATACGTGAACGTAGAGCGAAGTAGTTGTTGCGGGAGAAAAAACACAAACAAACTACAGGTTTATCCCTACAAGCCTGTTTCGTGGTTGCCCACTCATCAGGGGATATCCCCTGATGAGTGGGCAACCACGAAACAGGCTTGTAGGGATAAACCTGTAGTTTGTTTGTGTTTTTTCTCCCGCAACAACTATATATCAACTATATATATATATATATATATATATATATATATATATATATATATATATATATATACATATATAAAAACTCTCGGCTCGATTTACCCAGCTTGCAAGCCACGTGGTCTGACCGGAACCGACACGATTAGTAACCTCGCTTCGCGAGGAATTAAAATGTAAATTCTCTTTGCCCGCGTCATCATTACGTCAACAGCTCGTGCTAGTTCTGTGTTTCTATCGAGTTATAGAAACACGAATTTTAACCAATCAGCGCGCGTATTTTCTTAGGACTGTTTTCTAAATATATATATACATATATAAAAACTCTCGGCTCGATTTACTCGGGCTTGCGAGCCACGTGGTCTGACCGGAACCGACACGATTAGTAACCTCGCTACGCTCGGCCTTCGGCCTCGCTTCGCGAGGAATAAAGTACAAAGCTGGAAAGCAGTTTACATTTCACGACGATGCCAAATCGCAGAGAAAGACAACAACTGTGTGAATTTCTGGTGTAGAAAGTCTCTAGGAAAACTTAACCAAGTGCCAACCAGCAACAAAACGGATAGTTTTAGCATTCTTGATTTATTTTATGTCAAAATTAAATTCCTTAATGAAAGAAATTGTTCCAAAAAGAGATCTCTGATCATGATATGGTTCAAAATCGGCCGCTGTAGGTTGTAAACAAGCTGCCAACGATGATGAAAGATGTCAGAGTTTCGGGCTGGTTTTTTTTCCAACATTTGCACAAATTATTCCTTGATATTGATGCCATAACCTACCTCAAACCACCTGACTTCACAAATCGACAAATATTAACGCCAATATGTGGCTACGGCAAAGAAGCCTTTCTTCGGCATATTTCCATCGGTCGCTGTACGAGCATGTAAAGTTACATGCGACAACTTCGCAAATGCAGCCACGTCGTTACCGCAGCATTTCTTGATCACAATAAAGTCCAGAAAACAGATCTTAAACCACTGCGGCTTGTTAAAAGTGAATGAAGTCCTCCATTACAATAGCTGCCAGTTCCGTCTGTAAGCACGAAATTCTTACGGATCGACTCAACAAAATACAGCTGCGAGGTACAATTAATTTCTACTTCTGTAGTAAACAAACCACGAACGTATTCTTTCATTGTACGTTCGCATGAATATGTGTTGACTTTTCCTGTAAAACAGCTTTCATAAGTTATCATGAAATGAGTGCAAAAACTCGTGTTTTGAAGTGCTGCTGTTTGTTGTTTGACTGAACTGAGTTTTGAGAAAGTTCAGCGCTATTAAATCGTGAGTCATGATTGGCTTATGATGACTTTAGAGAGAAGACATGACTTGATCACGGTACTAAAAGCATACTTTTTACCTCAAAGACTCCATTCTACTAAAAGTTATTTTATAAAAGCAATAGATCACACTTTCTATGGGTTTACCGGCGTGATAACCCACTTGGGATGTTGGGAGAACACTCGAAAAGCTTGTAAATCACTCGCCTTCGGCTCGTGATTTACAAGCTCTTCTCGTGTTCTCCCAACATCCCGCGTGGGTTATCACGCCGGTAAACCCATAGAAAGTGTGATCTATTGCTTAAATATATATATATATATATATATATATATATATATGTACATATAACATATAGATTTAGCCAAGCCTAAAAGCGGGGCTCCCGTTAGTACTTTCATTTCACTTTAAACTGTAAAAGCATTCTAAAATATTGCGAAGGAATTCACAAACGTTTTTAACTATAGTTAAGTGTCGAGGTCGGTTAACTTGCTATGATTTTTGTCTAAACTTTCGTCTGCTATTAGTACGGTCTTTCTACCTACAAAGTCATGGAGTATATTCTACAAAAAACACAAATTATCAATGTACTGTATTCTATTCCTGATGAAATTAACCATTCTATTTGCGTAAATGTATTTAAAAGATTTGTACACGCTACTGGGAAATGCAGGACACAACTCTTCTCATTTTCGTGATAAAACGAACACCTCGGTAAAATAAATGTTTACTCCAAGCAGGGTGCAAAGAAAATTAATTTTACAGATTGCCCTTCGGGCAAGCTGTAACCAACATCTACCAGCCCGAAAAACATTTTTCGCGAGAATGAAAAAATAATTATTAATTATTCTTTTCTTAATTACATTGTAAGTTTAAAAAATTACTGCCTTCATTTATTCACTACCATCAGCTGTAGTTACTTAACAAAAGAAATAAATAACCGTAAAAGTGTGAACTATAAGTAGACCTGGTCCAACACAACACGTGAATGACTAACATACATTTGAGACATTTTACAATTTAGAAGAACATTTTTTTGCGAAAACAACGGCGTTGAAACCAAAGTTCTCAATCGACACACTAAATGACAACGTCGACAACGCCAAAAGCTGCCAGTGAAAGCGCTACATTCTGCAGTTTGCCGCCAAGAGAAAATTCCCGCGGGAGTATTTCTTAGCCGTCGACAGGGGAGATCTTTATATGATTAAAGAACATAAAAATTTGAAATCTTTGATCAGTTTGCTTCTCATTCAAAAGTGTTGCATTCAGAAGATCATTTTTCTAAAGAAGGTTTGTTTAGAAGTCGGTTTTCCAAGTCAAGTAAAAAGTGGAAAGTGCGAGTGCTGAGTCACGCATCAGTGAGCAAATATTATGCAGACAAAACTTATGCAAATTTGTGGTCCATAGCACGGAGTCTTTTCACTTCTCGGCTTTCTTCGCTACAATTTTGTCTGTTTTCCACAGCACGGAGTCTTTCCGCTTCTCGGCTTTCTTCGCTACAATTTTGTCTGTTTTCCACAGCACGGAATCTTTCCGCTTCTCGGCGTTCTTCGTTAACATTTTGTCTATTTTCTCGAGCCCGGACTCTTTCTGCTTGTCGGCGTTCTTCGCTATGATTTCGTCTCCTTTCTCTTTCCCGAGCGCGCCGTCTTTGGCGATGTACAGTACTTCGCTCATTCTTCCTCAGTTAATTCTTGCTCTCTTTCCCGTTGCTCTTCACCTGAACCCTATGTTCTGCAAATTATATTTTCTCTGCTATTGTTTGTTGACATAGCAATAGAAATTGTTTCGTTTATCCTTTAGTAAAACTTTAACAGTGTAGAGTAGTAATATTGTGTCTCAAGAAGACAATGAACTGAAAATTTCTTTTTCAGTCGTCAACGCAATTTCCCGCCAAAAATATGCGGGCTACCAGAACAGCTTCCAAATAAATCACGTCACCTCGATGAGTTGACACATGAGCCCACAATTTGGTCGTGTGATGCTGGTCAGTGGCTATCCTGTTTTGACAGCTGTCAATTGACCATATTGTGAATGTCCAATATAAAAGATGTGGATTTGCCAAGACAAGCCTGAGATACCCCTCCCTTCCTTTTGATAGTCTCCCCTACCCTACCCGTACAATCTGTAGACGCCTACGTACCTACGTACGGACGTACGTACGCTCGGTCAGTCACGTGACAACCAAACGAAAAGAGGTTGACCATATTCCATGAGTATGGGGCTCTGCTTCGCGCGCGGGAGCCCCGCTTCAAAAACTCTCGGCTCGATTTACTCGGGCTTGCGAGCCACGTGGTCTGACCGAACGCGACATGATTAGTAACCTCGCTTGGCGAGGAAATAAAAACACATTTACACAGTTCCGCTAGCATTTTTTACTTAATTTAGCTTGATATCGAGGTTCCAGTATATAGCCTGCATGGAAGCAAAATAAATGTAAATGTTTTTCTTTTTTGTTATGTTATAACTAAATTGAGTTATGGATGCCACTCAAATTGAATTATTAAATGAAATCATAAAGTTATTAAGCACACAAGAATCTATTACTGAACTTCAGGGTTTCCTTCAATCCTATAATTCATAATCATGGGCAAATAACCTTCGCTGCCTTACCCTACGAGCCGAGGTTTCTCTCTTGCATGGCTTTTAGCAGGGTATCTCGGCGTTCTTCGCTACAATTTTGTCTGTTTTCCACAGCACGGAGTCTTTCCGCTTCTCGGCATTCTTCGCTGTAATTTTGTCTGTTTTCCACAGCACGGAGTCTTTCCGCTTCTCGTCGTTCTTCGTTAACATTTTGTCTGTTTTCTCGAGCCCGGACTCTTTCTGCTTGTCGGCGTTCTTCGCTATAATTTCGTCTCCTTTCTCTTTCCCGAGCGCGCCTTCTTTGGCGATGTTCTTCGCTCATTCTTCCCCAGTTAATTCTTGCTCTCTTCCGCTCTCTTTCCCGTTGCTCTTCACCTGAACCCTATGTTCTGCAAATTATATTTTCTCTGCTATTGTTTGTTGACATAGCAATATATCCTTTAGTAAAACTTTAACAGTGTAGAGTAATAATATTGTGCCTCAAAAAGACAATGAACTAAAAATTTCTTTTTCAGTCGTCAACGCAATTTCCCGCCAAAAATACGCGGGCTACCAGAACTCGAGACTTAAGCCCACAATCTAGTAAATCAATTACGGGTCAGCGGACAGCTTCCAAATAAATCATGTCACCTCGATGAGTTGACACATGAGCCCACAATATGGTCATGTGATGCTGGTCAGTGGCTATCCCGTTTTGACAGCTGTCAATTGACCATATTGTGAATGTCCAATATAAAAGATGTGGATTTGACAAGACACGCCTGAGATAACCCTCCCTTTTGATAGTCTCCCCTACCCTACCCGTACAATCTGTAGACACGTACGTTCGCTCGGTCAGTCACGTGACAACCAAACGAAAAGAGGTTGACCATATTCCATGAGCCCCGCTATTAACCGATTGTGAAACATTACTTTCAGGAATAGAAACCTTAATTAGTTTTGGATGACTGCGCTTCAAGTCATGAAGAAAATCAGCGAAGCAATAAGTTTATAAGTTTGGCCTTTTCTGGACGACACCAGGGGTTATCCGTTTGGGTATTAACTCAGCAACTCAATTCCATATCCAAACCATTCCGAGATAATGTTGCTGCTGTGATTGTTTTTCATAATCCATCACAAATTGGAACCAAAATGTTGTTCGAGGATTTTTCAGGAGATTTGGATTTGGAAACTCGTCAACGATTTATAGAATTATTGCGATCCGAAAAATTTGTTTATGTTTAAGATATCCATTCAATTGCTATCTAGAAATACCATCTATTATAGATTCATAATGTCAGTTGAAAAATATTTAGATCCCGAAGAAAAGAAAGATAAAGTCGAAGATTTTCTAGAAAATCAACGAGAAAGTCTTGCTATTCTTGCTAGTCTTGGTGCTCCTAAAGAATATCTAAGTCAGGAATTGAGTTTAGAAGATATAAAGAAATTACCCAGTAAACAAGTTGAAAAATATCACCGTTATCAAGTTGTGCTTGGAAAGCAAGTGACCACTGGTTTAGTCGATTCGGCATTACACGGTCTCTTTAATGATCAGTAAGCTATTACCCATTGATCACTGTGAAAGTTTATGCGATGATCTACAGAAGGATGATTTGGTGAAACGAGAATAAAGCAATATTGCGGGTCTCTTGGTTTTAAGAGGTGGTAGATTCGTACCACTTGCTAGTCGATTATTTAAAGTTGCTAAGCATATTAAATTCACTGAAGAAGAACCTGCCAACAAACTGGAAGACCGCGTTGAAAAGTTAATTAAAGATTGCCAGATAACCTATGTCAGAAAATACTGAACCAACTGAGCAAATAACGAAAGAACCGAAAGAAGTAAAGCCAGAAAAGAAAAAAGATCCAAATAAAGTCAAAGCTGGTCAACGACTCCAGGAATACAATAAACGAGCAAGAGAAGCATTGGATAGAGAAACCAAACGCGAAGCAGAAATGGAGGCTAAACCGGGCAAAATTGTGGATATCAGTTTAACAACAGCTATATCTCTCATCGCGGTTGGTTTAACAGCATTAGATTGTTTTTGCGTTATTTTCATAAACCTAAACAGGATACAAAACACACAATGCGAATAAAAGAACCAGAAAAACCAAAACCTAATCCAACAGTGGAAGAACTTAAAAAACAAAAATGTGGTATGGAGTAGGTTATTTAAAGATTCCATGATTTAAACGGATATAATGTCAACGGATCAAAATAAGTTAGTGAAAACAGTCATGGATGCCTCAGTTTCAGTTGGCTTATCTGCGGGTGTTAGATATTTAGGAAAATAACTATTGAAACAAAGCTTTCTAACGGATCCGAGTAATAGTATTACGAATTATGCAAAATGGGTCGCTGTTCTAGCTTCAAGTATGGCTTTAAAAGACTATCTAGAAACGCAAAAGATTTTATCCGTAAAAGTATTTCATGATTTTAATGTATAATGGCGAGTATTTCGTTTAGGATTGGAGGAGCTATTTTAAATGCGACCACTTTTATTGGTGGAAATTATCTACTTAAAACACTCACGGGTGGAGATCCAGAGGCGGAAAAGGAGCGACATGATAAAGCAATGGAATAATACCAAAAAGGTCACAATGCTTATTTAGAAAAACGTCAAAAATTAATGGATTGGTATTCGAAACAAAAAGATATTCAATACCAAGCAAGTCAAAAATTATCAGATACTGATAAGGCATTTGAATTGTATAGCCAAAGACATCCCGATTTTAAAATAAGAGAACCAAAATTTTCGGATCATTATAGACCTACTCCAAACCAAAAAACAGGAGAATTGATTTACGTTGGTGGGGGCATGTTAGCCATAGGTCATCTGGCTAGTCGTTTCCTATAATTTAAAGATTCTTATTCACTCAAATTAAAATGGCAGAACCAGAAGAAATACCATTACTTCCAATGGGTGATGATAAAGACCCAGATTATGACGACGACTATGACTTTTACGATTTCGATGAAGATAACGAGGAAAAGACATCTTTTTTTGACCCTTGGGGTTATGATCCACGGGATGATGACCCGGCTTATTAACATCCATATGAGGAAACATCTACAATTAAAGTGCTCCGAGAACCTATGATGCCAAGGCATATGAAAGAATTGCTGACGAAACGGACAATCAAACCCCCGAGGCAATCATAGAGGAAAGAATGAAACGGCATGAAGCATGGAATTCAATGTAGAAAAATTCCCTGAGGCTAAACCTAAATTTGTTTTTTAAATACGATGAGTCTGATAGAATTATTGCTAAAATAATAGGAGGAAATGTTTGGCATCTACTATTTGATGAAAATGGAGATTTGAATAAAAGACTACCCAAAACATTAACAAACGCGCTAGGAAAACCAGCTGAAGTAATTATTTCTAAAAACGAGAGTCGTCAAAAAAAAAATTGGAAAAATTAAATGAAGAGAACAAAGAATTAAAAAACGCTTTATTGGGCTTACGTGCAACAGTGGAAACCATGGAACCCGAGGTCCAACGTTACCGTAATAATGAAAAAGAACTTCGTAGAGTCATAGATGAACATCAACAAAGAATAGCAGAATCCGAAAGCTACTTGGACGCCGCAGTTAATCAAAAAATACAAGCAAAAACAGAAAACGAAGAATTGCTTAAAGAATTAGATTAATATAAAAAAAGAGCTAGATAAAAGAAAAAAAGGCGAAGAAACCAGAGAGAAACTACTAAAACGAGTCAGAGACTTAGAATTAGCGAGAAAACGAATTAATTTAAGCGAAGAACAAATAGGTGAACTAGATAAACAAAACGAGGAAATACGAGAAAAAATGCCATTACGAGATAGAATCAAGTATATATTTAAAGAAATACGGCTTCACTGCTTTTGCAGTACTCAGTGCCGTTGGTGTGGTTATTGGTGTGACAGTAGCAAATCTAAGATCCGGGTTGAGTAGAGTGGCCACTGGTGTTGGTAACGGTTTAAGAGCATTGGGAAAACAACTTGGAAATATTTTACCCGGCGCGATAGGTGCTGTTAGTTTCCTGTTTAGAACTGCTGGTGCAGCAGTTGGATTTTTAGCTAAAAATGCATGGTTGATGATAGTTGCTTTAGTCGAATTAGTCATTGAACGATTAAAAAAGAAAAAATAATTTAGAAATTCTTAACTGATAATTCTAAATGTCCGAAGAAAATGGAATTAATTTTGGACTTAAACAAGCTAGAAACATTCTATTTTATTTCGCTTCGCTCAGCCGAATAGAAAACATTTTTATTATAAGTGGAGGAGACAAGCTATACAACAAATAGTGGAGGGAGCCGCCAGCCACGATCAAGAAAACGAAGCGCGTGGGGGGCCCTAGGGAGCTAAATACCAATATTAAGGGTAACTATGTGCTGTTGTTGAATATCTTCCCTACAATAAGTATCTTGAGCTTTCTCGGACTTCCACCGGCCGTGCTTCTTGATGACACGATCAGGTACATTATTATTAGCGGCAGCGGAAGCTCCTCCGATCCTAAGGGAATGAAGACCGTGTAGCTTTGTATCAAGGCCGATAGCCTTACACTTCTCAATAAATAATTCCCTAGCCCTAGAATAAGACAACTTACCCGCATGAAGGGAATAATTTCCATTTTTTACCCTTAGACACAGAACGGAACACGAACTCTGTGGAATCAACACCATCCCCGCGCAACTGAGCGTATCTGTGTAACATATTAAAGGGACACGTAGAATTACCAGTTCTAGAGACTACCCTGGTTGACCCGGAACCGTACTGATCGGTTTTACTTCTAGGAATATGCAAGGAAAATTATGTTTCCTTGAAATCGATGTCACACCACCTAATATTACGTGCCTCATCAAAACACAAGAAACCAGCGAAAGAAACAAGACAGAGACAGACGTCTCTGATATCGGACAAACTAGCGTTGACTCCAGCAAACCTTTGAACCAGAGCATGTAAATGCTCAGGGCAGATAGAGAGTCTCTTTTTGGATGAAACGGGATTACCCGAAAGTCTCTTACAACCTTCCAAAATGGCCTTAACTAAACTACTGTTACATGGATTTGGAACGCCACACGAATTATGGAACAGATTTACACTATAAAAGGCGAAATTAATCGTAGCAAAAGAATAACCCGACTGGACTAGACTAATAAGATAAAGTGAAAAATGAAGAGAGGAGGCAGGAAACAACGTGACTCCAGGAAAAGAAGCAGCCCATGCCTTCCACTTTTGAAACTGTAAATGGTACCCTTTAACAGTCGAAGGAGCTTTGCTTGCAGCGAGTACATCAGGGACAAGCTTAACCCAAGGCTTCAAGGCGTCGAACCGCGGGCCTAAAGCAATTGAAGAACTTGTAAAAAGATAACAAAGTATCACTGGGTAAATATGAAACAACGTATCGTATTATAGTAAGTGACCAGCGAATACAAGCCACAAAATCTAGAAATAGGGGAAAAAGCGCCAAACGTAGGAAAAGCCGAACAGTAGGAAACGATTAACAACAAAAAGTAATGCTGGCTAATACTCAAGTAGAGGCTATGGAGCGCCAGTAACAACACACGCATGGTAAAACAAGCGCCCACTCTTTAATAAAAAAGCTATGAAGCATGAGTCAAAGATTCTATGAACTACAAATAACCTCAAATTCATGACGATTATGTTAACAAAGAGACAAGAGAGAAATACAATAGGCATGAGGTAGTTGATCATTAAACAGTAATGCCCCGTATAACAATACGTAACGCTATAAAGCGTGCAAACATAAATGCTAGCACAATAACTAGCGCTATGAAGAGTAGCACAATAACTAACGCTATGAAGCGCACAACAATATCCAGCGTTATGTAGCGCACGTTGCTAGAGAACAACGCGCACGCACTACGACGCTACAAAGCGCAAAGAACTACGCTAAAAGGCGTATAGAACTCTAAGAAACGCCATGAGGCGTGAAACAATAGCTAAGGCCATGAACTGCACGAAGAACCTATGACCAAAGGGCTGTCGAGATATCCCATGACACTGGAACGACCCAAGCAGGAATAAAATGCAAAAGGCATTAAGACAAGAGACTGAGGAACCGCGAATGGAGCCATCCAATAGTAAAGCTAAAACAGGAGACTTTAAATCTGAACGGGCAAAATATCGTATTGTGACCATCGCGAACAGGCGCAAAAACAAATGAAGGCTCAGGGAACTCGACAACTTGAAAAACGGAAGGCCTCAGTCCACCCATCGGGAAAACGGTGGGCCAAAAGGCCGCTGAAAGCCGCTTAGGGATAACGAGAACACCGCGGGCACCACACGCTTCTAAATGAAAAAATTGTACGACTAATGAGATAAATAGGTGGCACCATCCGATTGTTCTCATCCGCCCAATCGACACTGAAAGCGTCGACGCCTTCCGCCCCGGGACACCAAAATTTGGAATAAAATTTGGCACACTTGGTCGAGTCTGGGGATGCAAACCTATCGACCGTAAAAGGACCAAACAGAGACGAAATATACGCGAAAAAACTTGTAAAGACGCTCCAACCGTCGAAATCAACAACTCTACTCAAAGAATCAGCGTACCCATTAAGGGACCTAGGGACCCACTCGATTTCAATCGATACATGATGAGCGGCACAAAACTGAAAAATTTCCAAAGCCTGGCGCTGCAGTCTCAATGACGTACTGCCCCTAATGGCGATAACAGAAGCATTCCTGCTGTCAGTGTACAACTTGACCACCTTGCCCTGAATAAGCAACTTAAACGACTTAAGCGAATGAAGGATAGCCAGCAACTCCCTACCGATGCTATCAAGATTGGATTCCGCGGAGGAAAAAGCTTTGTAAAACAGTTCAAACTCGTTCTTGTCAATAAAATGGGCATGCCCCCCACATGCGAAGGCACTAGCGTCGGTACAGATAATAGAAACTGGCCGAGAGTACTCGAATAACTTTCTACAGTTAAGCTTGAGACAATTCATGAGCCAGAAATCAATTTCGTCCAAGCATTGTGCATAAAACTGGAAACGACTCAAATCCAGAGGACCATCCCAAGCATCGCGAAAAGAGATTGCAGAAATCTTACCCAATCATGGCGATAAAGAGATAATTTTATCTACGACAGAGGCAGCGAAACTGGGGCTGACAGACGGCAAGTGGTCTTTAAATTAGCTTAAAGACAGTAATCGGTCTATACGAGGTTGAGGAATAGACAAGACAGCTCTATGAAGGTCCCATGATACCCCGCCATTCTAAACGTTGAACAGGGGTCCAAACAGATTTATCACAGTTGGGCACCAACCCCGCTCTGCGTAAATCAGACCGAACAATGTTGGAACAGCACTGTGTCGAGAGGAAATCTTTTTCACAGCCAGCTCCGTCATCTAAAAAAAGAACTAAATGAATACCTGTGCCTCTCCAATAGCGTACCAGCGGACGGAAAATTTTCGTGAACAGGTAAGGGGCGGACGACAGCCCAAAAGGTAAGACGGTGAAACAAAAATATCGGCTTCTAGCCGCACCAAGGGCCCACTGAAAACCTAAGAACTGTTGATGAGGCTGATAGATGTCAATGTGGTGGTACCACGATTTCAAATCGAATTTGTACCTGTACCCACCCAAAGACGAGTATGGGAGCAGAACAGTAAGTGTGCCCTTAGGCGGCCTTTGACTACCGCCGCAGCGCTACCTCGCTCGTACTCATGCAAATTCTGTTTATAAAACGCTAGAGAAGAACTGTCAATAAACATATCTTCCATAAGTGCCCTAAACTCCTGCCAGACATCAGGATGACGGACGGTGGAAACGGCTCCATAGCCGGTGCACAGCAAATCTGAAACGCTTGTAGACAAGTTGGCTAAAAACTGCGAACGTGAGCTAGCGTGTTGTGGACGCACTGGGATTTGTTCCGACAGTGTGAAGGGCGTTTCCAGCAGTGAAGGTCCGGGCCAATCTGACGGGACACTCTCTCCACCAATGTCCGGAGGAGCCACAGAACCGGCACGCACCTCGCTGGCGATTGCATAAGTCTGGGGGTTGCTGGTACCTTACAGAGGTTGAAAAAGAGAACTGACTACGTTCGAACTGTCCTCGAAAGCTGTATGGCTGAGAAAACGGCGGACATCTTCCCTGCATGCGTTCAGCATTTTGGCGTCTGGCACGGGTGCGGGTTTCGACTCTCAAAGCCTACCTTTCAGCAGCACGGATCCTTTTATCGTCCTCCAGGTCAAGGGCCACAGCGTTACTCTCGTAATGTTTGACCGTAAGCCAATCACCTTCGAAAGAATCGGCCATTCGAATCTTTCTGTTGCGTTCCTTGAGGAGTTTAATAGAGTCGCTTACAAGTAGGGACGCTTTCGCTGAGTCTTGAACAAGAACTTCCTTCGAAGCACTTTCGAGAGGATCCAAGACTTCAAGGTTAAATTTATAGTTCCTTTCGTTTCCAGAATAGGCAAATTTCAGCTCGCTTTCGACTTTAGCTGTTTAGACACAGTCAATGCGCACTCAGAGTCAGTGGAAGCCTTCTCAAACTTAGAGGAAAGCTCAGAAGTGTGGGATTTGAGCTGCTTGAGTAGGAAAGCATGGAACTCGGTTAGATCCTGTCGAGTAACCGTTTCTTGTTCGCCGCTCGACATTTAAAACAAGAAAACCTAACGGCAATTAAACCAGAGTGAACTGGTCGGCGTCAAGTGGTGTGATATTCACGAGGAGTGGTATATAAAGCCCCGATTATCCCAATGGGAACCCATACCAATCACCCTAATTAAACACCTAAAAGAAATACATTTACAACATTTAGAACACGAAATCGAAAAATACGAAAATACCAGAGACCGATACAAAACCATTAGAAAAGTAGCGATTGGATCTACCGCCAATATTTCAATTATCTTATCCGTAACTGGTTTAGTATTATCATTACCAGGATTTGGAGGAATAGTAGGTGGACCTATAGGTGCCATAGGCGGATTATTCGGTGTTATAAGTATACAACCGCTGGAGTCAAGTTTTCCAAAAAAAAGTATCCAAACACTCTAAAATTACGCAATTAGCTAGATCTAAGATCAATCGAATCGACGATTTAATTTCTAGATCTTTAAACGACGATAAGATTAGGGATGAAGAGTTTAGTAGGATATTATCCGAAGAAGTCCATTACATTAGTTTGAAACTAGGTATTCAGAATAATGCAATAGAGATGGGCGAGATCCAAACCGGAGTCCTCAAGGAAATGGTTAGAGAATTCCCGAAAGATTTTAAAAAGATCCAACATTAATATTCTAATATGTTTCAGTTCGGAGATCAGGTCATAGATCCACATTGGCAAATTAGAGATAGTAAACCTGCATTTGACCCCAAAAAGGAAAGTAAACCGACTGTTGTTAAACCAAAAACTGATGTCGTTAAACCAAAGGAAAAAAGTAAACCGGCAGTTGTTAAAGCTTAATTACCACCACAAGGAAAATTCCCGGACCATATCCTATTCCAGCGGTTGATTTTTTTATAAAAAAGCGGATGATCATACTAGATTATTGACTAAATTAGATATAAATGTAGCTGAAAATCAAAAATTTTCAGTACAGATGAGAGATATTTTCACATCACTTGTTGTCACTTTCAGGTCAGCTAAACAATGCCATAGGTGGTTAAACAGCCCAAATTTTGATTATTGGCCACAACAGTTAAATTTTGCCGTTTGGTGTGCCACTTCTGGATGTGATATTAGTCTTGCTTTAAGCATGGATTATCCACCCGTCATCGATGGATTCATCAAATTTTATATTTACTTTACGATTAGAAGAATCTTATATGAATTGGGTTTATCATTCTGCAATTTACTCAAACAGCAAACCCATACAATAAGATGCAGTACAAAAAATTATGCCGAGAATTTGGTTTACCCAATAATGGGCATTTTAGATGGAGGTTCGGGAATTTGCATGGATTAGGTGATTTATTTATTTATGCGAGTCGTGTCGGATTCATGAAAGTTAAAGATACGTGGCCCAATGGTCATTTTAAATTCTCAGATGAGGGTGGCTCATCTCAAGGGACATTGCTTCAATTCATAAAGAATAGCGCTACGTCTACATATCGGTATGCATGGTTTATTCCAACCACGGGACTTGGGTTAACAAGTGCCGGTTTAGGCGGGTTAAATAGATCTGTAGAAGCAATCAATCAATTAATCAATTTATTTGTTTGTGAACATTACAATATCATCACAGTCCTAGGCGACCCGCAATTAGCGAAGCTATTCTAGGCGGGCCACCTTTCTAAAACAAGTCCTGTCTCGTTATTGAACACATATTATTAAATAAAATCCTGTTGAAATCCCAAAGTACATACAAATAATTAATCAGTTAATTAATTACGCAATTATCAAGAAACATATAGTCCATGGGCCAGGACCTCAAATTTCATGATTTGGTACCAAAAAGAGGGACAAAGAGTGGCTTATATTTTAAAGAACTATGACTCCTCTAGTTTATTTTAATGTATGATAACCACGTCAAATGTTTTATAGGGTTTATCACGTGATGAAATGACGTCAATCGGCTTTCTACAATGTCAAATAAATGTACTTACATAAGTTTTTCCTTACATTTTTACTCATGTTTTGGGGACACGTTTAGATGATTAAATGGTACCACTGTTTTGCAAGTGATTTTCGAGACTTTTGTAGCAAAATTAGATGAATTCTGGTGTTTGTTGCCATGGTAACATAGAAAAGTAGCCCTTTAAACTAGAGGGTCGATATTAACTAAAGTAATAAAGATGAATTGTTTGAAAAAACTGTTAAATGATAGTTCTAGATGACAACTACATACTAGTTTGACTCAGGTGTTATAGCTACCTATGAGGCCCATGGACTAATATTATGACATTACCTTTTTGGCGGCCATATTAGATCCGCCATCATTGATTTTCAAACATGCCAATTTTGTCCCCTGAAGTGCCCCAAAACGATCAAAACTGGAAGGAACATGCAAAATCCTCAGAATTCAAGCTGTGAAAGAAACTGCTCTCAAAACTATAAACTAAAAGACCATAGTTGCAAACTGTTCCGGCAAAAGCACTAATTGTGGTTTTTCTGCGAAGCATGCATACTTTTTGGATGTTCGAGGGTGACATGCAAAACGTTATAGTTCCTCTTACGATGATCATTTGTTTTTATGTATTTTGGGTGCACATTTAGCAAGTCATATGTTTAAATGTAGCAGCGACTAGCAATGACTGTATTCTTCTGTGGGCAATATATCATGTCGACAGCCAAGGCAAATACGCTGAGAAACAGAATCAGACCACATATTCTAGTCCTCGTCACTCTCGTCATCATCAGCATCGACGTCTACTGTGACAGCTTGTTCTTCTCGCCTGTTGTCACAATCGGAGAGCCGGCACATGTCTGTGCACTTAAGACCATTTGCTAGGCAGCTGCAGTTCGGGAGCCTACACGATTTTGTGCAAGAACAAGAGAGTAGCTCTAAAACTGTTGCAGGGCTGGCTGACCACTCGTCCAATCAATCCCTAACTTGTTCTCATCCTGAATCCAGCCATGTCTGAAGGGACTCGGAATTTCAGGGCAGTTCTCAAGACTTCGCCTCCAGATTTCTGTTTGATAGTTTGCTCGACACGCATGTTTATACAGGCAATCAGCGCAAGGTGGTAGTTGGTCGGACTCGATGTTACCTCTCTTTGAACAGAACAATCTATATCTTAGCTCATTGATGCTGTTTGTCCCTGGGCGGGAACTGTACATGCGACAGGTGAAATTCTGAAGCATCTGAAATAGATCATCTGAGAGTTCCCATTCCACTCCTAAGAGGTCAAACATTTCCTGAAAGGATCTCTGTTCTTTGACGATTCGAAGTGCACCAATCTTACCCCGCCCAGCAAAAGCACTCACGGTGTCGCGACCAGTATAAGCGTGCATGCCAAGGAGACTGCTGCACAAGTTTTGACCTAGGGCTTGCACTATACTCGTGATGCTGATGTATCTAACTCTTGTTTGTGTTCCACACTTGAAAAATATTGACGACGGGATTAAATGCTTGAATGACACACAAAGAATGAAGACATCTGTATCTTCTGATGCCACAATCAATGTGCTGTAATCCGATCTGGCTGCATGAGAGAAATGAAGAAGAATCCTTGTATCAGCTTCTTCTTGTGTTGAGTTAAGTTCTTCAACGATAAAGGCAGCCTCTGGTGAGATTTGGTGACACTCTTCTTCACAAGCTTCAAATAGGACCTTGCCTGTGAGCTTTCTTCTATACTTGTCTTGTTTCCATTCTTTGGTCACAAATATTGTTAAGGCTTTCTTATTCTGTGGATTTTGAAGGAACTTTCTCCACTGCTGCACCTTATGGTCGGGTTGGAGATTTCTAAATTCGTTTCCATAGTCAGCCCCTCGATGCTCTCTTTCTGTATTCTTAATTGAGTTCTCCCTATACACATCGAAGATAACGTCAATTCTCTTCGAGGACGCACCCTCATGTAGAACCATTCCAAACAAGGAGTCGGCAACATCTGAAAACTTCTTATGGTCACCTTTCAACCTTTGCACTAGTACCATGCCATCTATGACGCATGCAGATGGCTGAGGAATTTCCTCCGCAGCTGGTGCATTCTTTTGCAGCTCCTTTGCTAGTGTTGCTTTGCTGGTTTTCCGTAGTGACCCATCTACTGTGGATAGTGCCCAAGGAAGAGGTCCCAACGGATGACAGAGGACATCTCTTATGTGAAGTTGTCTGTTTTCTGCAATGATAACCATTTGACCAAAAAGAGCTCTATCAGCTTTTAGGATGATCTCCTTTGCTGTTTTGCTCTTGAATTTTACCTTCTTGTTAAGTTCAGAGAATGTCTTCAGCTTTGATTTCTTCAGGGTCTCGTGAAATTTGACTGGCGGATTTGCCTCCAAGCGCTGTGCACGAAATTCTTTGTATGCCTTTTCCCCGATAGCTTTTGCGCCCAACAGGTCTTCCTCTATCTTTTGGGTGACAACCTTTCCGGTGGACAAACATACCAAATCCTGCTGCTCAGCACTGAATGGATTTATCCAGTTGCTTTCTAGCATAGCAATCAGCGACTTCACTTTCTTGTTTTTTGAAGATCAGTATGCACAGAATTGGATTTGCTTAGATTTAGCATGTCCCTCAGCTGCTTCAAAAAAATACTGCGAAATTCAGAAACTATATAATACTTGCTAACTGCTCCTGCTTTAAGACTGAAGCCTTTGGTGCCCCCGGCTGTCTGGGTGTCCTTATTGACCGTCTCCTCGCATGTTTGATCAAATGGAACCCTACCAAAGGGGTTTTGGTCACCGATCTGGACCGAGAATCCACCAGACTTAAAACATTCATGAGCCCCAGGATGGGTCTCTTCAGACAGGTATGCAGGTAAATAGCGGGCATAATTTACGTTATCATAGGGAAAGCACCATGGTATCATTTGTTCAATGGCAGATAAATGCAGCTCCCAATGCCCTTCTCTTGATGCTCTCACCATATTCAGCAGAATGTCCATGAGATCAATGTATGACATCCAGAAACTAGATAGTTTCCCGTTGTTATTGTGTAGATAGTCAAGGTACACATCGTACAGTGTGATAAAGTCTGTGAAACTTTGACTATCCAAGACCCTCTGTTGTTCCTTTTGGTACAGGTTGTCGTATAAAGGTTTCAATCCGGCAAAGAAATCTTGGATAAACTGTTTCTTCTCGGGGAACTTTACTTCTACCCACGTCTGAAATCCTTTCCAGATAAGTCTTTGGAGTGCTTCATACATCAGTTTATGAAACCTCACAGCACGGTTGTATCTACGTCCTTCAAGAACTCCTGTCACAGAACCTTCAGCAATTACCCCTGATTCAATGCGAACGTCCCTTAAACCAGCGTCTTGGAATCTCTTTCCGATTATGGAAAGAAGTGTGCACACTGTATGGAAGACACCCATCCGAATAACAATATCTGAAAACTTGTCTGGATGTTTCTCTGTTGCCTTGGCATACAGAGCTTGATCAAATACGAGTACTATGCTCTTCAGTACAAGAGTTTCTCTTATCTTCTGGGAGCGGACCAAAATCTCATTAACAGTTGACATGTTAGTTGCAGGCGCATCAATAGTGGGGAGGTATCCGATATTGTCTTCACGAGCCTCAATTTCGTTGCGCACCAAAATGTTATAGCCAGTCCATCCACTAACTTTCTGGCTCACCTGTGCATGTAGGCGCACTAAAACCCATAAAAGGTTTTTTCTTCGGGCATTTTCTAACGCTTCCTGGTCGTTTACTTCAACATATGCTCTTGGCTTAGGGCCTTGACGCTCACCTGCATTGTAAATGGGTAGAGCAACAACATCAAGTGGCTCAACACTCCTTTGCTTACTTTTAGTGATCCCAGGTGGCTGCTCAGTGAGGGGATGGGGGCCAAAATGTCTCGCCTGTACTGCTATGCCGTTTACACGGTGTGAAGTGCCTTCACCTGAAAGAGTCTCTTCGAGTCTGTCAATATTATCCCATGCTAATGTGGTACTAACATGAGGTTGTATATTGGCAGGTAGAGGAATTTCACTTGTTGTTGTTGCCATTTTCTGCATACAACGAGCGGTGTTAATTTCCTCAAGCTGGGAATAGGAAATACCATGACCATAACGGTTTAGTATAGACACTAGCTCAACATTGTTTGTGAGAGTTTTTACAGCATACGAGAGAAGAATTTGTTTAGTTGGCTTAATCCTCCCTCTGGTTACTCCAAATACTAGGTCTTGCGCGAACGACTTCATCAACCGCTGGACTCTTTGACAACATTCTCCCTCTGACGAATCTTTGTTGCCAGTCAGCAAGGTATACAAAACGCACTAAGCTCTTCAGGGACCTCTATGGCGCTTTCGTTGAGCTCTGAAGGGCGCGGTGGCCATGACATTTTGCTCTCTTCGTTTCGAATGGCATCGCGGATGTCAGCTGCAGCTTTCTGAATATTGGAGACCTTTGTTTTTGAGCCTTTGTCTTCTTTTTCTGCCATAAGGATATTTAGTACATTTCTGGCGATTTGCACTGGTGTTAGGTTAGGAGGGATTAGGAATACACGGTTGTTGTCTAGCAAGTTTTCAAACTTGATCAACTCATTAAATTCTGCTTCTATGTTCCTTTTGATATGCTTCTTTGTTGATGGCTTACACTCCTTAGCCCCTAATGACATTAGATACTGTACAAGTAACTGCGTCATCTCAGACAACCTTACGACTTTCTCGTTTTCTATCACATCTGACCTGATAAAGTCAAAAAGCATCTGGTAGGCATCAGACTCTAGATGGGCATATTCGTCATCCGGAGATTCACTGCTGACATCAGGGTTCACACTGCTGCTTGCTTCTGGTCTAGTGTAACTCCTGTAGCATGTCCTGTGATAACAAGCCTCTGCTGCAACTAATTCGCGCGACACAAGGGCAAGAATCTTGCTGTCATTCTTTTGTGTAGCTATCTTTCTGATAGAGCTATCTGCACGCATATCTCGGCATTGTACTAAAGGCTCACGATTCCTTGTACCCTTGAAATATCTTGGCTTTTCACAAAAAATACAAATGCGCTCATATGTTGTGGAAATATTGGAAGATCCTCGAATAGACACTCTCATAGCCACTTGTTCTGGTTGAGTCAGGCTATTGGATTATTGCTGGAATAATTTATCTAATAACTTCTTCATTGTAAAAATGCTTCGACACTTTCGATGGTAGTAAATCAGCAGGACTTCTCCTTCGCTTAAAGACTTCGAAAGTTCTACGATTTCTTGATGATTTCGAATCTGTGCTGCTCGTAGCAAGGTTTTCCACGACTCCTCATCTTTAGGATTAACTAAATTACTGCTATCGTCGGTGCAGTGAATGATACACTTCTTCTTGCAGAATCGTTTGACTGCATTTGACTCCTCAGCATCATCAACACGTCTCTTAGATGAGGACCCTATTTGTATCAGATGAATATTTTTCAGCGTTTAAGTTGCAATGCAACTGCAACTGAGACGGGGACATAACAGCACATATACGGTATATTATAATTTACGAAACCTTATCTGCACTTCCAAAAGTTTTTTTTGTCACCATAGCGGTGCCACGATTTGGAATGAGTTACCACAACAAACATACAAAGAACAACATCGCTAAGTCAGTTCAAAAGGGAAAGAAACCTGTTAGCTCTCCTAGTTTTCTGATTCCCGGCACACGATAATCATGTAAGCCATTCAGGTATGTGTAGTCTTTATATCCTTTTTACTTCACTTAACTTTTTTAGACTGATGATTTTAGCGTGTTTAAAGAAACCATTATGCAACCATGTATGCATTAAAAATGGCATATCATATGGAATTTTCATTAACGAATAACCGATAATTCAAATAATGTTTAAAAACAGATGTGTATGATTGATATGAGCGAAAATTATACTTCAATTTCTATCGGATTATCGAAGAAAACATTCTACAAGATCTGTAAGTATTTCCTAAATTCTGCTTATTAAGTCAAAACTTCAAAGACTTTTGCATCAAAAAGTTTGAGCGCTGTATAAACTAGATGATTTTACTGACTTTTCGTGAAATTATTGCGTTTTACACGGTAAAATGGCTATTAATCCTGCAAATCAAGAACCCACTCACCCTCCATGGCAGCCGCCATTTTGAATTTACCCATAATGCTATTCGAGGGCTACTTTTGAGTTTTCCTCGCTCTACTTTGGTTAAATTCAGAACAATTAATATGAAAAACACAACAAAAAACTTCTCATGTCTCATAATAAATTAAACTACAAAAGATATAGAACACATTAAGTGCACATTTAGTTGGCTGGTTGGTATCTCAAAGGTCATTTCCCGTACTTTTACATGAAAAAAATACCCTGAAAGCTACTCCTACAGAAAGGTTATCATACAAATTTTCAATCTGCACCGTATGTGCTATCAATTCGCAGCAATCATCCTTTGTCCTTCGAGTTGGTACCAAAATCACGATTGGCCCATGGACTAATAGTTGAAAAACATGGCTAATCATTAGCCATGTTTTTCAACTATGATTACAATTTAAAATGATCAGTTTTGAATTTAAATTTAGACTGATCAAAAAGTTACTTTAATTACAACTTTAACTAGCGGACAAGAGATATTTGCAAATTTCCGTGCAGCGTAAATCAACATTCATCTCCTCAATTTCCATTAGTTTTAACAGCCAATTTTTGAGTTTACGCTTGAAGCATTCGTTTACTGTGTTTTGGGATCACAATTTAATACCCGGTCACCAATCGCTGGCAGCGGGGGAGGGGCAGTTGAAACTCAACAAGAATTTCTAAATTTATTTGAATCCAGTGTTATTGAAAACGACATTTCAAAATCCGTTAAAAATTACCAGATAGCTGTTCAGGAAGCAAAATTACGGTTAGATTTGGCTGTTGCTCCAGGATTATGGTTAATGCGAAGTCATGTTATTATCAATACACAAAGTGTAGTGGGTTATAATAATAAGTTAATGAAAGCCACTAGTGATATGAAATTTGAATGCAATGCATTACTAAATACAATAACCAAAAATGTTGGAATTAAACGTAATGTAGGTGGTAGTAAAGTCAGTTTACCTAATACAGTAGAGGATAAGGAAAATAAAAAACCGGCTGAAGTTAAAGAAGATCAAAAACCAGTCGTTGTTAAAGATAAAACTGAAGATGAAAAACCAACTGATAAACCACAAGTTAGTCAACCCAGTAGTACTACAACTCAACATGAGTTGAATCTAATTGTGGTCATTATTGCAATGGGTGGTTTAGCTTGGCTTCTATTTAGATACATTGATCTTCTATTAGGTAATAATGATAAATATAAATGGTTCAGAAGATCCCTATAATCTTTATAGAATGCCGAAAGTTGAAGTGGGATATACGAGAGGTTATACTATTATTACAAATGCGGAAGCTATTGCATGTGGTTTAAATCGTGATCTTGAAGATTTAGCACAATGTTGTTCTAAAGGACTAAGTTGTATAAGTTGGATTATTTTCAGCGGGCCTTATAGCTTATGCATGACAGGTGAACATCTAACGGATAGAATACAAGAAGTACTTATTCAATAAATTAAAAATCATGTATTACGTACTAAATGCGAAAGTGCTGAAACAGTAAAGTCAAATAACGGAAAATTAAAATGCGATGTATATGGTTTTAAATATTTTTGTTTTTAAAGAGGGGCCGTAAGGGGGTTTCTCGTGAAACGTGATCGCATGTTTTTATTCTCCGTGATCTGTGATTACGAAATATTAAAATCCGTGAACTGTGAATAACATGCTTGTCGTGACACGTGAAAGCAAAAAATTATTTTTCGATAACCGTGAAACTTGAATAAAATTCTTCACTTTTTCCGTGAAAACCGACCTACCGTGCAAACGTGACCCTTTATGATGTTTTCAAATTGCGTGTCTGACCGACTAGACGCGATTTTTAGTACCGTACTTGACGACTTGAAAGAAGATTGTAAAACAAACATGCACTTTGATACCAGAAGCCGAATCAAGGGGTCAGATGACAAGAGAAGACAACGATGTCATTCTATTCGATGTCCCTTGCATGTTTTAAAAATCACGCAATCATTGTAAATCATTTTGGCCAAGCTCACGCTAGAATTCAGTGTCAAAAAGTAATGGATGTCGAGGGCGACAAACAAATTTCTGTTATAGAAGATGCCGTTTTCTACGTGGATCCAAACTCTGCAGGATCACTGAGTTTCCTCGGAGGGAAAGAACGAGTCAGGATCCCACTCAAGACAGCGAAGACAGCGAAAAAACAGAAGAAAACCACGAAGGGACAGAAGTCACAGAACAAGATGATGAACAAGAATCCGAGTATGACACAGACTCTGAAAGTGAACTTCAAGCAACTGTAGAAATAGACCAGGAGGACGAAATGACTTTTCTTCGAGCCGTGACAACTCGTAGCGGACGAACTGTTCGAGTAACATCAAAGTTTAGCTGGCAGGTCCAGTTCCCCATGGATGAGGTACTTGTTTATTTTAGATGACCTTACATTTAGCTAACATTGTGTTCGCCGGTAACCTTTGTGCAAAATTGCAAAATTGCCGATTATCAAGTTCATAAACAGGAGCCCGGCCCATTACCTCGGCATAAATAATAACTTCGGAAAGAAACATTAACATATCAATGATTGATGGCTTTTGTACGAGTGAAGACACTCAATATGGAGGAGTAAGTGCACAAGAGTTCCTTGTCTATGATGTTATTTTCCGTGAATTGTGAAACTCGAAAATTAATTGCCGTGATTCGTGATTTTCCATCTTTAATAGTCGTGAACTGTGCGCACTACCCCCCCCCCCCCCCCCCCTTACGGCCCCTCTTTAAAGATTTGGGTTGTTCATTTAGTATATGACGTTGAGGGATGATTTCGTTAGAAAGTACCCTAATGCTAATTTACAGAAGTTTATTTATCAGAAAAGAGAAGGTGGTTATACAATTATGTATGAGTACGTAAATGGAAGTTATATAATCGTTTTTTCGGAGCATTTGGGGGTGACTCGTATAGTTGATGACACTTCAACCGCAGAGCAAAAATTACAACTAAGAGTAGATTTGGGAATAATTACTGAACCTTTAAACGAGGAAGAAAAATTCCGACAGATGGTTAAATTAGGATTTATAGATGTGGAAGACCTGATACGTAATGAATTTAATAGACAATATCCAAAAGCAGATATATCCAAGTTTAAGTTCGGACAAGTCAGTTTGACAATATTTGGAGTCATCTTTTGGAATAAAGATGGTAATTGGTTTATTGTTTTTTCTGGTGCAATTATAGCATTACCAGATCCATTAATTTGATTCAACCGTGTTTCAGGTGACAATCTAGAGCTGCTGAAAATAGATTTAGGGATTTTGGAATTAATGAAGAAACCAGAAAACAATGGAACAAGTGATATTGGTCATCGAGAAGATTTAATGACTGAATTTTTTTCGATTTCTCCGAATGCTGACTGAACAAAATTTACATTCATAGACAAAGTAAGTTGCGGTCAATGTATTTATTGGACTTACAATAGACTAGAAATCATATCTAACAACGACTTAAGTATTAAATCGTTTTCTGATGATTTAAGAGGCTGTCCGTGTAAGAACCGACCACTCGATTTTCGGCCGAAAACAGAATTTCTTCAGTTAGTCCATATGATAAACAAAAACAGCAATAATTTGGCTTGAAGTGCTATTTTTCAATATTTCTGGCGACGATTTCCGAGTACGGTCCAGAACCGTAAGAACCGTTCTGTTTCAAGTCAAATTTAGGCGTTGCGCCGAAGGAGCTGAAATATTACGCTTTTACTCAAATACAATAAAACTTACAGATAATTTTATTTCATGTTTTTTCTTTCGATTAACGGTAAAATATTTAAAATCGGGTTCAATAAAAATTAATTATGATGTTTTGAAAATGCCCTACAGATAGCCTTTGCAAAATTTTAGCGGGCATGCTGCTGGTTGAAGAAGTGTCTCTCAAAAGTATAACGTGATCTGGAGCCCTGACTAATACTCATGTTTAGTACTAGGACTGGTGTACCGAGAACAGGAAAAAAAGCTTTGGGCACTAACCTTTTGGAACTATAGGTGTACGATCAACATAGCTAATATTCAGACGCGAAAGCTTGCGTGACAGTTTTTCAACGATTATTTTTCCCAAGTTTCCGCATAAATTGTTACGTTTTTCGCATAAAATAATATTACCTTGAAGCAAATATTTTCAAAACGCACCCTTTGTTCGGGATAAGGCATGAGTAACCTTGAATTCACCAAAGATTCCTCCAAAATTGGGAATTTTTAAGCTAATCAACTACTCCGGCGTGAGTTGCCTAAGTTTCGCCTAAACACAATTGCTGAAATTGGGTCATCACAGGCCTTGTACTATACAAAAAGTCCATATTAAACATATTTAAGAAAAAGTGTTTGCCATATGATTATTGGCAAGAAAAAAAAATAACAGTGTACTGCGAATGTACCTCAGATGTACAGATAAGATGATGTCGATTTCAGTCGGCAAACACACTGGAATGTCAAAGCTATTTTGGCAGCTCTCCTAATCCAGGTTTTGTTTATTTTGCATTGCGCGTTAAAAAGCAATACTTGAGAAATAAATTATTTTCCTGTTTATTTGATTTTAGAAATGGCTTAGAAGCTTTCCCTTTTTTATTCGACAGTTTTTTTTTTTCGTGTTGCTATTTTTGCATAGCCCTTTGTGCTAAAATTAAATTATGCAAATTGTAGAAGTCTGACGTGGCCAGCGTTTTACTCAGTTTACGCAAGAGATAAATTTATTTTTTGCACTTTGCGTCGTTTTTGCTGTTTGCAATGGCAGAATCGTGTTCCTTCTCAGCAGTTACAAGTGGCACGTGCGGAAGCAGGGACGGCGGAGCCGGGGGGGCTGGGGGGGCTTTAGCCCCCCCACTTTTGAGGAGGATGACATTTTATTTTGTTTAACCTACAACTTTATACAAGCCTCGTCGGAAAAGTTTCGCGTTTACGTAATTTTAACATTTTCTCAGCGTGTGCTTCCTTCCCACAGACGGGAAGCTTGTGTCTAAAAACCGCAGGTTAGCGTTGGAGACCGGAAGGCTGCGCTGAGAAATAACCTCCAAAATATTGCTGTAAGCATTAAAAGTACCTTTCATTTTACGCTTTATCCAGGCTAATTATTTCAAGAAGTATGTCGCGGAGAATGATGTAAATACGATTTCCGAGACTCTAGATTTCAAAATTCGCGTAAGTTTCAACTTTGAAGATTTTATTTTGTAACCACTGCCTATTGTTTACGTTTGAATGCCCTTATGGTAATGCAGACTTCATTTTCCCATGAGTCATTGCACGAGTGCGGTTTGGGAGATTATCGGACACCCTGCCGCAATGAAACATAGTTTTTTCTGAATACGAATATTACACAAAATTTAAAACAACAACATTAACAAAACATGCTCATTTTTTTACAAAGCTGCTTAGCAATACAACTTCCGGCTGGTTGGTCAGGGTTTACGAGTTTTTTCGTTTTGGATGGGGGCAGGTGGGCGTGGTGTGTAATTCTGTGATCTTCATGCTGCAGATTCTAGGTATTTTACAAACCCTTATGAGGAAGTTTATTAACATTTATTTTTGTTATACTAGCAATCTGCACAACGTGCAGGAAGCAACACAGTGAAGACGTGGCTCAAAAAACAGACTGGCTGTACCCCAAGGAACCTGAAGGCAAGACATCCCATCAAAGGTATGTAGCGAGTGCAATCCGTTTTGAAAAAGAAAGGGTGAAAAATCACTTTTACTGTCACATTTGTTAATAGCGTAACGTGACTTGACTAATGTACTTGCTTTTACATTTTCATAGACCTGCCAAAGAGGCTGCCAAGAAAACCATCGGCCTCCTCGTCACCTCGACCCCATTCCGTGAGCCTCCACCTCCTCAGAATATCGCCTCGACTCCATGCGGGACTCCGAGAACAGATGCCGCGTCTCCTCCAACACCCTTAGTCACAGATACGGTTCGTGTGTATAACTCACCTATGAACAAGATTGCAAATCTCACTGCACAAGAAACAAAACGCGAGCCTCTTATCTCCCAACTGAAAACCCCCTTGAACAACTTGAGCAAAGTGGAACAGTTGAATGTTGTACAAAAGGCTAGTGAAGACTGTTTGCTAGTGTGTAGTGCAATAGTACCAGGAAATGGCGAGGAGCTCTTCAAGTCCATGGCTCAGTCTACACAAGGAGAAAAGTTTGACGATTCACCACCTGGTAATCTAGTGGTACTTATGACTGCATACAAGAACGCTAAGACTAAGAATTTAGAGACAGGTACTAAGCCTTTACGCTTATAGATATCCCATAAGCATGCTGCAAAAAATTCACCAACCATACGGAAAACTATCCACATGGGAAAAAAAGCAAGCACGCTCCCATGCTAAATCTAAGCGGCCCTGGTACAAGCGCTGAAGTTACAACCAAGCACCGCGTACGTCTTGACATGAGTAAGGTCGAACACTTTGTGGAATTTACAAGTAGACCGTACTTCTATCAAGACGTTAGAATTAGCTGCCTTAAGCAAATATCTTGACAGCCAAATTACAATACGATAGCGAATTAGAAACAATTTGATTCTTTACGTGGATATTATCCTGTTGTAATACTACAAATCTGCAATGTTTCAGAATTGCAAAGACTCTGCAGGCCGAGGTGCGATAGAATAACTGTCATTTTAAGGGTTATAAGCAATTAATGGAAATGCGCATGTGTAGTAACAAAAAGTTTATATCCCTTAAATCACTCGGAAATCTAATCGTTGCAACTAAAATTTTATTCGTTACCTAAACCTGACTCTATATCCTACTATTACATATAGATAAAACATTCCAAATGATTTGATAACTTACCCCCTTAATTGACGGTCCTTCTGCCCATACAATCTCTTATATGATGTTTTGAGAAAAATCTGTGAGGCTGAGTTTCCTCTCAACCATCTCTTAGTATTGTATCTTGTCTTCAAAAATGACTACAATCACGACATATAATGGATTTTAAATGACATTTTAAATGCTACAAGATGGTAAAAATTGCATGTCCATCACTAATCTGTGTAATGAGGACTGATTTGTTGAGTTTGAGTACTCTCTAAGCAGTATGCTATAGAATTAGCTGCCTTAAGCAAATATCTTGACAGCCAAATTACAATACGATTGCGAATTAGAAACAATTTCATTCTTTACGTGGATATTATCCTGTTGTAATACTTCAAATCTGCAATGTTTCAGAATTGCAAAGATTCTGCAGGCCGAGTTATAATAGAATAACTCTCATTTTTAGGGTTATAAGCAATTGGTGGAAATGCGCATGCGGAGTATCAAAAAGTTTATTTCCCTTAAATCACTCGGAAATCTAATCGTTGCAACTAAAATTTTTTTCGTTACCTAAACCTGACTCTATATTCTACTATTACATATAGATAAAACATTCCAAATGATTTCATAACTTACATCCTTAAATGACGGTCCTTCTGCCCATACAATCTCTTATATGGTGTTTTGACAAAAATCTGTAAGGCTGAGTTTCCTTGCAACCAACTCTTGGTATTGTATCTTGTCTTTAAAAATGGCTACAATTACGACATAAAATGGATTTTAAATGACATTTTAAATGCTACAAGATGGTAAAAATTGCCTGTCCATCACTAATATGTGTAATAAGGACTGATTTGTTGCATTTGAAAACTCCTTGAGCAGTATGCTATAGAATTAGCTGCCTTAAGCAAATATCTTGACAGCCAAAATACAATACGATTGCGAATTACAAACAATTTGATTCTTTACGTGGATATTATCCTGCTGTAATACTACAAATCTGCAATGTTTCAGAATTGCAAAGATTCTGCAGGCCGAGGTATGATAGAATAACTGTCATTTTAAGGGTTATAAGCAATTGGTGGAAATGCGCATGCATAGTAACAAAAAGTTTATATCCCTTAAGTCACTTGGAAATCTAATCGTTGCAACTAAAAATTTATTCGTTACCTAAACCTGACTCTATATCCTACTATTACATATAGATAAAACATTCCAAATGATTTCATAACTTACCCCCTTAAATGACGGTCCTTCTGCCCATACAATCTCTTATATGGTGTTTTGACAAAAATCTGTAAGGCTGAGTTTCCTTGCAACCAACTCTTGGTATTTTATCTTGTCTTCAAAAATGACTACAATCACGACATAAAATAGATTTTAAATAACATTTCAAATGCTACAAGATGGTAAAAATTGCATGTCCATCACTAATCTGTGTAATGAGGACTGATTTGTTGAATTTGAAAACTCTCAGAGCAGTATGCTATAGAATTAGCTGCCTTAAGCAAATATCTTGACAGCCAAAATACAACAAGATTGCGAATTACAAACAATTTGATTCTTTACGTGGATATTATCCTTTATTAATACTACAAATCTGCAATGTTTCAGAATTGCAAAGATTCTGCAGGCCGAGGAATGATAGAATAACTGTCATTTTAAGGGTTATAGGCAATTGGGGGAAATGCGCGTGCGTAGTAACAAAAGGTTTATTTCCCTTAAATCACTCGGAAATCTAATCGTTGCAACTAAAATTTTATTCGTTACCTAAACCTGACTCTATATCCTACTATTACATATAGATAAAACATTCCAAATGATTTGATAACTTACCCCCTTAAATGACGATCCTTCTGCCAATACAATCTCTTATATGGTGTTTGAACAAAAATCTGTAAGGCTGAGTTTCCTTTCAAATAACTCCGTATTGTATCGTGTCTTCAAAAATGGCTACAATCACGACATAAAATGGATTTTAAATTACATTTTAAATCCTACAAGAGGGTAAAAATTGCATGTCCATCACTAATCTGTGTAATGAGGATTAATTTGTTCAACTTGAGTACTCTCTGAGCAGTATGCTATTGAATTAGCTGCCTTAAGCAAATATCTTAACAGCCAAAATACAATACGATTGCGAATTACAAACAATTTGATTCTTTACGTGGATATTATCCTGTTGTAACACTACAAATCTGCAATGTTTTAGAATTGCAAAAATTGTGCAGGCCGAGGTATAATAGAATGACTTTCATTTTAAGGGTTATAGGCAATTGGTGAAAATGCGGATGCCTAGAAACAAAAACTTTATATCCCTCAAATCACTCGGAAATCTAATCGTTGCAACTAAAATTTTATTCGTTACCTAAACCTGACTCTATATCCTACTATTATATGTAGATAAAACATTCCAAATGATTTAATAACTTACCCCCTTAAATGATGGTCCTTCTGCCCATACAATCTCTTATATGGTGTTTTGACAAAAATCTGTAAGGCTGAGTTTTCTTGCAACCAACTCTTGGTATTGTATCTTGTCTTAGAAAATGGCTACAATGTCAACATAAAATGGATTTTAAATGACATTTGAAATGCTACAAGATGGTAAAAATTGCATGTCCATCACTAATCTGTGTAATTAGACCTGATTTATTTAACTTGAGTACTCTCTGAGCAGTATGCTATACAACTAACTGCCTTAAGAAAATATCTTGACAGCCAAAATACAATACGATTGCGAATTACAAACAATTTGATTCTTTACGTGGATATTATCCTGTTATAATACTACAAATCTGCAATGTTTCAGAAATGCAAAGATTCTGCAGGCCAAAGTATGATAGAATGACTGTCATTTTAAGGGTTATAGGCAATTGGTGTAAATGCGCATGCGTAGTAACAAAAAGTTTATTTTCCTTAAATCACTCGGAAATCTAATCGTTGCAACTTAAATTTTATTCGTTACGTAAACCTGACTCTATATCCTACTATTACATATAGATAAAACATTCCAAATGATTTGATAATTTACCCCCTTAAATGAGGGTTCTTCTGCCCATACAATCTCTTATATGGTGTTTTGACAAAAATCTGTAAGGCTGAGTTTCCTTGCAACTAACTCTTGGTATTGTATCTTGTCTTCAAAAATGGCTACAATCGCGACATAAAATGGATTTTATTTTACATTTTTAATGCTACAAGATGGTAAAAATTGCATGTCCATCACTAATCTGTGTATCTAGAACTGATTTGTTCAACTTGAGTACTCTCTGAGCAGTATGCTATAGAAATAGCTGCCTTCAGCAATTATCTTGACAGCCAAAATACAATACGATTGCGAATTACAAACAATTTCATTCTTTACGTGGATATTATCCTGTTGTAATACTACAAATCTGCAATGTTTAAGAATTGCAAAGATTCTGCAGGCCGAGGTATAATAGAATAACTATCATTTTAAGGGTTATAGCCAATTGGTGGAAATGCGCATGCGTAGTAACAAAAAGTTTATTTCCCTTAAATCACTCGGAAATCTAATCGTTGCAACTAAAATTTTATTCCTTACCTAAACCTGACTCTATATCCTACTATTACATATAGATAAAACATTCCAAATGATTTGATAACTTACCCCCTTAAATGACGTTCCTTCTGCGCATACAATCTCTTATATGGTGTTTTGACAAAAATCTGTAAGGCTGACTTTCCTTGCAACCATCTCTTGGTATTGTATCTTGTCTTCAAAATTGACTACAATCGCGACATAAAATGGATTTTAAATGAGATTTTAATTGCTAAAAAATGGTAAAAATTGCATGTCCATCACTAATCTGTGTAATAAAGACTGATTTGTTGAACTTTAGTACTCTCTGAGCAGTATGCTATAGAATTAGCTGCCTTAAGCAAATATCTTGACAGCCAAAATACAATACGATTACGAATTACAAACAATTTGATTCTTTACGTGGATATTATCCTGTTGTAATACTACAAATCTGATGTGTTCCAGAATTGCAAAGATTCTGCAGGCCGAGGTATGATAGAATGACTGTCATTTTAAGGGTTATAGGCAATTGGTGGAAATGCGCATGCGTAGTAACAAAAAGTTTATTTCCCTTAAATCACTCGGAAATCTAATCGTTGCAACTATAATTTTATTCGTTACCTAAACCTGACTCTATATCCTACTATTACATATAGAAAAAACATTCCAAATGATTTGATAACTTACCTCCTTAAATGACGGTCCTCCTGCCCATACAATCTCTTATATGGTGTTTTGACAAAAATCTGTAAGGCTGAGTTTCCTTGCAATTAACTCTTGGTATTGTATCTTGTCTTCAAAAATTTCAACAATCACGACATAAAATGGATTTTCAATTACATTTTAAATGCTACAAGATGGTAAAAATTGCATGTCCATCACTAATCGGTGTATCTAGAATTGATTTGTTGAACTTGAGTACTCTCTGAGCAGTATGCTATAGAATTAGCTGCCTTAAGCAAATATCTTGACAGCAAAATACAATACGATTGCGAATTACAAACAATTTGATTCTTTACGTGGATATTATCCTGTTGTAATACTACAAATCTGCAATGTTTCAGAATTGCAAAGTTTCTGCAGGCCGAGGTATGATAGAATGACTGTCATTTTAAGGGTTATAGGCAATTGGTGGAAATGCGCATGCGTAGTAACAAAAAGTTTATTTCCCTTAAATCACTCGGAAATCTAATCGTTGCAACTAAAATTTTATTCCTTACCTAAACCTGACTCTATATCCTACTATTACATATAGATAAAACATTCCAAATGATTTGATAACTTACCTCCTTAAATGACGGTCCTTCTGCCCATACAATCCCGTATATGGTGTTTTGACAAAGATCTGTAAGGCTTAGTTTCCTCTCAACCATCTCTTGGTATTGTATCTTGTCTTCAAAAATGACTACAATCACGACATAAAATGAATTTTAAATGACATTTGAAATGCTACAAGAGGGTAAAAATTGCATATCCATCACTAATCGGTGTATCTAGAATTGATTTGTTGAACTTGAGTACTCTCTGAGCAGTATGCTATAGAATTAGCTGCCTTAAGCAAATATCTTGACAGCCAAAATACAATACGATTGCGAATTACAAACAATTTGATTCTTTACGTGGATGTTATCCTGCTGTAATACTACAAATCTGCAATGTTTCAGAATTGCAAAGATTCTGCAGGCCGAGGTATGATAGAATGACTGTCATTTTAAGAGTTATAGGCAATTGGTGGAAATGCGCATGCTTAGTAACAAAAAGTTTATTTCCCTTAAATCACTCGGAAATCTAATCGTTGCAACTAAAATTTTATTCGTTACCTAAACCTGACTCTATATCCTACTATTACATATAGATAAAACATTCCAAATGATTTGATAACTTACCTCCTTAAATGAGGGTCCTTCTGCCCATACAATCTCTTATATGGTGTTTTGACGAAGATCTGTAAGGCTTAGTTTCCTCTCAACCATCTCTTGGTATTGTATCTTGTCTTCAAAATTGACTACAATCGCGACATAAAATGGATTTTAAATGAGATTTTAATTGCTACAAAATGGTAAAAATTGCATGTCCATCACTAATCTGTGTAATAAAGACTGATTTGTTGAACTTTAGTACTCTCTGAGCAGTATGCTATAGAATTAGCTGCCTTAAGCAAATATCTTGACAGCCAAAATACAATACGATTACGAATTACAAACAATTTGATTCTTTACGTGGATATTATCCTGTTGTAATACTACAAATCTGATGTTTCAGAATTGCAAAGATTCTGCAGGCCGAGGTATGATAGAATGACTGTCATTTGAAGGGTTATAGGCAATTGGTGGAAATGCGCATGCGTAGTAACAAAAAGTTTATTTCCCTTAAATCACTCGGAAATCTAATCGTTGCAACTATAATTTTATTCGTTACCTAAACCTGACTCTATATCCTACTATTACATATAGAAAAAACATTCCAAATGATTTGATAACTTACCTCCTTAAATGACGGTCCTTCTGCCCATACAATCTCTTATATGGTGTTTTGACAAAAATCTGTAAGGCTGAGTTTCCTTGCAATTAACTCTTGGTATTGTATCTTGTCTTCAAAAATTTCAACAATCACGACATAAAATGGATTTTCAATTACATTTTAAATGCTACAAGATGGTAAAAATTGCATGTCCATCACTAATCGGTGTATCTAGAATTGATTTGTTGAACTTGAGTACTCTCTGAGCAGTATGCTATAGAATTAGCTGCCTTAAGCAAATACCTTGACAGCAAAATACAATACGATTGCGAATTACAAACAATTTGATTCTTTACGTGGATATTATCCTGTTGTAATACTACAAATCTGCAATGTTTCAGAATTGCAAAGTTTCTGCAGGCCGAGGTATGATAGAATGACTGTCATTTTAAGGGTTATAGGCAATTGGTGGAAATGCGCATGCGTAGTAACAAAAAGTTTATTTCCCTTAAATCACTCGGAAATCTAATCGTTGCAACTAAAATTTTATTCGTTACCTAAACCTGACTCTATATCCTACTATTACATATAGATAAAACATTCCAAATGATTTGATAACTTACCTCCTTAAATGACGGTCCTTCTGCCCATACAATCCCGTATATGGTGTTTTGACAAAGATCTGTAAGGCTTAGTTTCCTCTCAACCATCTCTTGGTATTGTATCTTGTCTTCAAAAATGACTACAATCGCGACATAAAATGAATTTTAAATGACATTTGAAATGCTACAAGATGGTAAAAATTGCATGTCCATCACTAATCGGTGTATCTAGAATTGATTTGTTGAACTTGAGTACTCTCTGAGCAGTATGCTATAGAATTAGCTGCCTTAAGCAAATATCTTGACAGCAGAAATACAAGACGATTGCAAATTACAAACAATTTGATTCTTTACGTGGATGTTATCCTGTTGTAATACTACAAATCTGCAATGTTTCAGAATTGCAAAGATTCTGCAGGCCGAGGTATGATAGAATGACTGTCATTTTAATGGTTATAGGCAATTGGTGGAAATGCGCATGCGTAGTAACAAAAAGTTTATTTCCCTTAGATCACTCGGAAATCTAATCGTTGCAACCTTAAGCAAATATCTTGACAGCCAAAATACAATACGATTGCGAATTACAAACAATTTGATTCTTTACGTGGATGTTATCCTGTTGTAATACTACAAATCTGCAATGTTTCAGAATTGCAAAGATTCTGCAGGCCGAGGTATGATAGAATGACTGTCATTTTAAGTGTTATAGGCAATTGGTGGAAATGCGCATGCGTGGTAACAAAAAGTTTATTTCCCTTAAATCACTCGGAAATCTAATCGTTGCAACTAAAGTTTTATTCGTTACCTAAACCTGACTCTATATCCTACTATTACATATAGATAAAACATTCCAAATGATTTGATAACTTACCTCCTTAAATGACGGTCCTTCTGCCCATACAATCTCTTATATGGTGTTTTGACAAAAATCTGTAAGGCTGAGTTTCCTTGCAACCATCTCTTGGTATTGTATCTTGTCTTCAAAAATGACTACAATCACGACATAAAATGGATTTTAAATGACATTTTAAATGCTACAAGATGGTAAAAATTGCATGTCCATCACTAATCTGTGTACTGAGGACTGATTTGTTGAACTTGAGTACTCTCTGAGCAGTATGCTATAGAATTAGCTGCCTTAAGCAAATATCTTGACAGCCAAAATACAATACGATTGCGAATTACAAACAATTTGATTCTTTACGTGGATGTTATCCTGTTGTAATACTACAAATCTTCAATGTTTCAGAATTGCAAAGATTCTGCAGGCCGAGGTATGATAGAATAACTGTCATTTTAAGAGTTATAGGCAATTGGTGGAAATGCGCATGCGTAGTAACAAAAAGTTTATTTCCCTTAAATCACTCGGAAATCTAATCGTTGCAACTAAAATTTTATTCGTTACCTAAACCTGACTCTATATCCTACTATTACATATAGATAAAACATTCCAAATGATTTGATAACCTACCTCCTTAAATGACGGTCCTTCTGCCCATACAATCTCTTATATGGTGTTTTGACAAAAATCTGTAAGGCTGAGTTTCCTTGCAACTAACTCTTGGTATTTTATCTTGTCTTAAAAAATTTCTACAATCACGACATCAAATGCATTTTAAATTAAATTTTAAATGCTACAAGATGGTAAAAAATGCATGTCCATCACTAATCTGTGTAATGAGGACTGATTTGTTGAACTTGAGTAATCTCTGAGCAGTATGCTATAGAAATAGCTGCCTTAAGCAAATATCTTGACCGCCAAAATACAATACGATTGCGAATTACAAACAATTTGATTCTTTACGTGGATATTATCCTGTTGTAATACTACAATTCTGCAATGTTTAAGAATTGCAAAGATTCTGCAGGCCGAGGAATAATAGAATAACTATCATTTTAAGGGTTATAGGCAATTGGTGGAAATGCGCATGCGTAGTAACAAAAAGTTTATTTCTTTTAAATCACTCGGAAATCTAATCGTTGCAACTAAAATTTTATTCGTTACCTAAACCTGACTCTATATCCTACTATTACATATAGATAAAACATTCCAAATGATTTGATAACTTACCCCCTTAAATGACGTTCCTTCTGCCCATACAATCTCTTATATGGTGTTTTGACAAAAATCTGTAAGGCTGAGTTTCCTTGCAACCATCTCTTGGTATTGTATCCAGTCTTCAAAATTGACTACAATCGCGACATAAAATGGATTTTAAATGAGATTTTAATTGCTACAAAATGGTAAAAATTGCATGTCCATCACTAATCTGTGTAATAAAGACTGATTTGTTGAACTTTAGTACTCTCTGAGCAGTATGCTATAGAATTAGCTGCCTTAAGCAAATATCTTGACAGCCGAAATACAATACTATTACGAATTACAAACAATTTGATTCTTTACGTGGATATTATCCTGTTGTAATACTACAAATCTGCAATGTTTCAGAATTGCAAAGATTCTGCAGGCCGAGGTATGATAGAATGACTGTCATTTTAAGGGTTATAGGCAATTGGTGGAAATGCGCATGCGTAGTAACAAAAAGTTTATTTCCCTTAAATCACTCGGAAATCTAATCGTTGCAACTATAATTTTATTCGTTACCTAAACCTGACTCTATATCCTACTATTACATATAGAAAAAACATTCCAAATGATTTGATAACTTACCTCCTTAAATGACGGTCCTTCTGCCCATACAATCTCTTATATGGTGTTTTGACAAAAATCTGTAAGGCTGAGTTTCCCTGCAACTAACTCTTGGTATTGTATCTTGTCTTCAAAAATTTCAACAATCACGACATAAAATGGATTTTAAATGACATTTGAAATGCTACAAGATGGTAAAAATTGCATGTCCATCACTAATCGGTGTATCTAGAATTGATTTGTTGAACTTGAGTACTCTCTGAGCAGTATGCTATAGAATTAGCTGCCTTAAGCAAATATCTTGACAGCAGAAATACAAGACGATTGCGAATTACAAACAATTTGATTCTTTACGTGGATGTTATCCTGTTGTAATACTACAAATCTGCAATGTTTCAGAATTGCAAAGATTCTGCAGGCCGAGGTATGATAGAATGACTGTCATTTTAATGGTTATAGGCAATTGGTGGAAATGCGCATGCGTAGTAACAAAAAGTTTATTTCCCTTAGATCACTCGGAAATCTAATCGTTGCAACCTTAAGCAAATATCTTGACATCCAAAATACAATACGATTGCGAATTACAAACAATTTGATTCTTTACGTGGATTTTATCCTGTTGTAATACTACAAATCTGCAATGTTTCAGAATTGCAAAGATTCTGCAGGCCGAGGTATGATAGAATGACTGTCATTTTAAGTGTTATAGGCAATTGGTGGAAATGCGCATGCGTGGTAACAAAAAGTTTATTTCCCTTAAATCACTCGGAAATCTAATCGTTGCAACTAAAGTTTTATTCGTTACCTAAACCTGACTCTATATCCTACTATTACATATAGATAAAACATTCCAAATGATTTGATAACTTACCTCCTTAAATGACGGTCCTTCTGGCCATACAATCTCTTATATGGTGTTTTGACAAAAATCTGTAAGGCTGAGTTTCCTTGCAACTAACTCTTGGTATTGTATCTTGTCTTTAAAATTTCTACAATCACGACATAAAATGGATTTTAAATTACATTTTAAATGCTACAAGATGGTAAAAATTGCATGTCCATCACTAATCGGTGTATCTAGAACTGATTTGTTCAACTTGAGTACTCTCTGAGCAGTTTTCTATAGAATTAGCTGCCTTAAGCAAATATCTTGACAGCCAAAATACAATACGATTGCGAATTACAAACAATTTGATTCTTTACGTGGATGTTATCCTGTTGTAATACTACAAATCTGCAATGTTTCAGAAATGCAAAGATTCTGCAGGCCAAAGTATGATAGAATGACTGTCATTTTAAGAGTTATAGGCAATTGGTGTAAATGCGCATGCGTAGTAACAAAAAGTTTATTTTCCTTAAATCACTCGGAAATCTAATCGTTGCAACTTAAATTTTATTCGTTACGTAAACCTGACTCTATATCCTACTATTACATATAGATAAAACATTCCAAATGATTTGATAATTTACCCCCTTAAATGAGGGTTCTTCTGCCCATACAATCTCTTATATGGTGTTTTGACAAAAATCTGTAAGGCTGAGTTTCCTTGCAACTAACTCTTGGTATTGTATCTTGTCTTCAAAAATGGCTACAATCGCGACATAAAATGGATTTTATTTTACATTTTTAATGCTACAAGATGGTAAAAATTGCATGTCCATCACTAATCTGTGTATCTAGAACTGATTTGTTCAACTTGAGTACTCTCTGAGCAGTATGCTATAGAAATAGCTGCCTTCAGCAATTATCTTGACAGCCAAAATACAATACGATTGCGAATTACAAACAATTTCATTCTTTACGTGGATATTATCCTGTTGTAATACTACAAATCTGCAATGTTTAAGAATTGCAAAGATTCTGCAGGCCGAGGTATAATAGAATAACTATCATTTTAAGGGTTATAGCCAATTGGTGGAAATGCGCATGCGTAGTAACAAAAAGTTTATTTCCCTTAAATCACTCGGAAATCTAATCGTTGCAACTAAAATTTTATTCCTTACCTAAACCTGACTCTATATCCTACTATTACATATAGATAAAACATTCCAAATGATTTGATAACTTACCCCCTTAAATGACGTTCCTTCTGCGCATACAATCTCTTATATGGTGTTTTGACAAAAATCTGTAAGGCTGACTTTCCTTGCAACCATCTCTTGGTATTGTATCTTGTCTTCAAAATTGACTACAATCGCGACATAAAATGGATTTTAAATGAGATTTTAATTGCTAAAAAATGGTAAAAATTGCATGTCCATCACTAATCTGTGTAATAAAGACTGATTTGTTGAACTTTAGTACTCTCTGAGCAGTATGCTATAGAATTAGCTGCCTTAAGCAAATATCTTGACAGCCAAAATACAATACGATTACGAATTACAAACAATTTGATTCTTTACGTGGATATTATCCTGTTGTAATACTACAAATCTGATGTGTTCCAGAATTGCAAAGATTCTGCAGGCCGAGGTATGATAGAATGACTGTCATTTTAAGGGTTATAGGCAATTGGTGGAAATGCGCATGCGTAGTAACAAAAAGTTTATTTCCCTTAAATCACTCGGAAATCTAATCGTTGCAACTATAATTTTATTCGTTACCTAAACCTGACTCTATATCCTACTATTACATATAGAAAAAACATTCCAAATGATTTGATAACTTACCTCCTTAAATGACGGTCCTCCTGCCCATACAATCTCTTATATGGTGTTTTGACAAAAATCTGTAAGGCTGAGTTTCCTTGCAATTAACTCTTGGTATTGTATCTTGTCTTCAAAAATTTCAACAATCACGACATAAAATGGATTTTCAATTACATTTTAAATGCTACAAGATGGTAAAAATTGCATGTCCATCACTAATCGGTGTATCTAGAATTGATTTGTTGAACTTGAGTACTCTCTGAGCAGTATGCTATAGAATTAGCTGCCTTAAGCAAATATCTTGACAGCAAAATACAATACGATTGCGAATTACAAACAATTTGATTCTTTACGTGGATATTATCCTGTTGTAATACTACAAATCTGCAATGTTTCAGAATTGCAAAGTTTCTGCAGGCCGAGGTATGATAGAATGACTGTCATTTTAAGGGTTATAGGCAATTGGTGGAAATGCGCATGCGTAGTAACAAAAAGTTTATTTCCCTTAAATCACTCGGAAATCTAATCGTTGCAACTAAAATTTTATTCCTTACCTAAACCTGACTCTATATCCTACTATTACATATAGATAAAACATTCCAAATGATTTGATAACTTACCTCCTTAAATGACGGTCCTTCTGCCCATACAATCCCGTATATGGTGTTTTGACAAAGATCTGTAAGGCTTAGTTTCCTCTCAACCATCTCTTGGTATTGTATCTTGTCTTCAAAAATGACTACAATCACGACATAAAATGAATTTTAAATGACATTTGAAATGCTACAAGAGGGTAAAAATTGCATATCCATCACTAATCGGTGTATCTAGAATTGATTTGTTGAACTTGAGTACTCTCTGAGCAGTATGCTATAGAATTAGCTGCCTTAAGCAAATATCTTGACAGCCAAAATACAATACGATTGCGAATTACAAACAATTTGATTCTTTACGTGGATGTTATCCTGCTGTAATACTACAAATCTGCAATGTTTCAGAATTGCAAAGATTCTGCAGGCCGAGGTATGATAGAATGACTGTCATTTTAAGAGTTATAGGCAATTGGTGGAAATGCGCATGCTTAGTAACAAAAAGTTTATTTCCCTTAAATCACTCGGAAATCTAATCGTTGCAACTAAAATTTTATTCGTTACCTAAACCTGACTCTATATCCTACTATTACATATAGATAAAACATTCCAAATGATTTGATAACTTACCTCCTTAAATGAGGGTCCTTCTGCCCATACAATCTCTTATATGGTGTTTTGACGAAGATCTGTAAGGCTTAGTTTCCTCTCAACCATCTCTTGGTATTGTATCTTGTCTTCAAAATTGACTACAATCGCGACATAAAATGGATTTTAAATGAGATTTTAATTGCTACAAAATGGTAAAAATTGCATGTCCATCACTAATCTGTGTAATAAAGACTGATTTGTTGAACTTTAGTACTCTCTGAGCAGTATGCTATAGAATTAGCTGCCTTAAGCAAATATCTTGACAGCCAAAATACAATACGATTACGAATTACAAACAATTTGATTCTTTACGTGGATATTATCCTGTTGTAATACTACAAATCTGATGTTTCAGAATTGCAAAGATTCTGCAGGCCGAGGTATGATAGAATGACTGTCATTTGAAGGGTTATAGGCAATTGGTGGAAATGCGCATGCGTAGTAACAAAAAGTTTATTTCCCTTAAATCACTCGGAAATCTAATCGTTGCAACTATAATTTTATTCGTTACCTAAACCTGACTCTATATCCTACTATTACATATAGAAAAAACATTCCAAATGATTTGATAACTTACCTCCTTAAATGACGGTCCTTCTGCCCATACAATCTCTTATATGGTGTTTTGACAAAAATCTGTAAGGCTGAGTTTCCTTGCAATTAACTCTTGGTATTGTATCTTGTCTTCAAAAATTTCAACAATCACGACATAAAATGGATTTTCAATTACATTTTAAATGCTACAAGATGGTAAAAATTGCATGTCCATCACTAATCGGTGTATCTAGAATTGATTTGTTGAACTTGAGTACTCTCTGAGCAGTATGCTATAGAATTAGCTGCCTTAAGCAAATACCTTGACAGCAAAATACAATACGATTGCGAATTACAAACAATTTGATTCTTTACGTGGATATTATCCTGTTGTAATACTACAAATCTGCAATGTTTCAGAATTGCAAAGTTTCTGCAGGCCGAGGTATGATAGAATGACTGTCATTTTAAGGGTTATAGGCAATTGGTGGAAATGCGCATGCGTAGTAACAAAAAGTTTATTTCCCTTAAATCACTCGGAAATCTAATCGTTGCAACTAAAATTTTATTCGTTACCTAAACCTGACTCTATATCCTACTATTACATATAGATAAAACATTCCAAATGATTTGATAACTTACCTCCTTAAATGACGGTCCTTCTGCCCATACAATCCCGTATATGGTGTTTTGACAAAGATCTGTAAGGCTTAGTTTCCTCTCAACCATCTCTTGGTATTGTATCTTGTCTTCAAAAATGACTACAATCGCGACATAAAATGAATTTTAAATGACATTTGAAATGCTACAAGATGGTAAAAATTGCATGTCCATCACTAATCGGTGTATCTAGAATTGATTTGTTGAACTTGAGTACTCTCTGAGCAGTATGCTATAGAATTAGCTGCCTTAAGCAAATATCTTGACAGCAGAAATACAAGACGATTGCAAATTACAAACAATTTGATTCTTTACGTGGATGTTATCCTGTTGTAATACTACAAATCTGCAATGTTTCAGAATTGCAAAGATTCTGCAGGCCGAGGTATGATAGAATGACTGTCATTTTAATGGTTATAGGCAATTGGTGGAAATGCGCATGCGTAGTAACAAAAAGTTTATTTCCCTTAGATCACTCGGAAATCTAATCGTTGCAACCTTAAGCAAATATCTTGACAGCCAAAATACAATACGATTGCGAATTACAAACAATTTGATTCTTTACGTGGATGTTATCCTGTTGTAATACTACAAATCTGCAATGTTTCAGAATTGCAAAGATTCTGCAGGCCGAGGTATGATAGAATGACTGTCATTTTAAGTGTTATAGGCAATTGGTGGAAATGCGCATGCGTGGTAACAAAAAGTTTATTTCCCTTAAATCACTCGGAAATCTAATCGTTGCAACTAAAGTTTTATTCGTTACCTAAACCTGACTCTATATCCTACTATTACATATAGATAAAACATTCCAAATGATTTGATAACTTACCTCCTTAAATGACGGTCCTTCTGCCCATACAATCTCTTATATGGTGTTTTGACAAAAATCTGTAAGGCTGAGTTTCCTTGCAACCATCTCTTGGTATTGTATCTTGTCTTCAAAAATGACTACAATCACGACATAAAATGGATTTTAAATGACATTTTAAATGCTACAAGATGGTAAAAATTGCATGTCCATCACTAATCTGTGTACTGAGGACTGATTTGTTGAACTTGAGTACTCTCTGAGCAGTATGCTATAGAATTAGCTGCCTTAAGCAAATATCTTGACAGCCAAAATACAATACGATTGCGAATTACAAACAATTTGATTCTTTACGTGGATGTTATCCTGTTGTAATACTACAAATCTTCAATGTTTCAGAATTGCAAAGATTCTGCAGGCCGAGGTATGATAGAATAACTGTCATTTTAAGAGTTATAGGCAATTGGTGGAAATGCGCATGCGTAGTAACAAAAAGTTTATTTCCCTTAAATCACTCGGAAATCTAATCGTTGCAACTAAAATTTTATTCGTTACCTAAACCTGACTCTATATCCTACTATTACATATAGATAAAACATTCCAAATGATTTGATAACCTACCTCCTTAAATGACGGTCCTTCTGCCCATACAATCTCTTATATGGTGTTTTGACAAAAATCTGTAAGGCTGAGTTTCCTTGCAACTAACTCTTGGTATTTTATCTTGTCTTAAAAAATTTCTACAATCACGACATCAAATGCATTTTAAATTAAATTTTAAATGCTACAAGATGGTAAAAAATGCATGTCCATCACTAATCTGTGTAATGAGGACTGATTTGTTGAACTTGAGTAATCTCTGAGCAGTATGCTATAGAAATAGCTGCCTTAAGCAAATATCTTGACCGCCAAAATACAATACGATTGCGAATTACAAACAATTTGATTCTTTACGTGGATATTATCCTGTTGTAATACTACAATTCTGCAATGTTTAAGAATTGCAAAGATTCTGCAGGCCGAGGAATAATAGAATAACTATCATTTTAAGGGTTATAGGCAATTGGTGGAAATGCGCATGCGTAGTAACAAAAAGTTTATTTCTTTTAAATCACTCGGAAATCTAATCGTTGCAACTAAAATTTTATTCGTTACCTAAACCTGACTCTATATCCTACTATTACATATAGATAAAACATTCCAAATGATTTGATAACTTACCCCCTTAAATGACGTTCCTTCTGCCCATACAATCTCTTATATGGTGTTTTGACAAAAATCTGTAAGGCTGAGTTTCCTTGCAACCATCTCTTGGTATTGTATCCAGTCTTCAAAATTGACTACAATCGCGACATAAAATGGATTTTAAATGAGATTTTAATTGCTACAAAATGGTAAAAATTGCATGTCCATCACTAATCTGTGTAATAAAGACTGATTTGTTGAACTTTAGTACTCTCTGAGCAGTATGCTATAGAATTAGCTGCCTTAAGCAAATATCTTGACAGCCGAAATACAATACTATTACGAATTACAAACAATTTGATTCTTTACGTGGATATTATCCTGTTGTAATACTACAAATCTGCAATGTTTCAGAATTGCAAAGATTCTGCAGGCCGAGGTATGATAGAATGACTGTCATTTTAAGGGTTATAGGCAATTGGTGGAAATGCGCATGCGTAGTAACAAAAAGTTTATTTCCCTTAAATCACTCGGAAATCTAATCGTTGCAACTATAATTTTATTCGTTACCTAAACCTGACTCTATATCCTACTATTACATATAGAAAAAACATTCCAAATGATTTGATAACTTACCTCCTTAAATGACGGTCCTTCTGCCCATACAATCTCTTATATGGTGTTTTGACAAAAATCTGTAAGGCTGAGTTTCCCTGCAACTAACTCTTGGTATTGTATCTTGTCTTCAAAAATTTCAACAATCACGACATAAAATGGATTTTAAATGACATTTGAAATGCTACAAGATGGTAAAAATTGCATGTCCATCACTAATCGGTGTATCTAGAATTGATTTGTTGAACTTGAGTACTCTCTGAGCAGTATGCTATAGAATTAGCTGCCTTAAGCAAATATCTTGACAGCAGAAATACAAGACGATTGCGAATTACAAACAATTTGATTCTTTACGTGGATGTTATCCTGTTGTAATACTACAAATCTGCAATGTTTCAGAATTGCAAAGATTCTGCAGGCCGAGGTATGATAGAATGACTGTCATTTTAATGGTTATAGGCAATTGGTGGAAATGCGCATGCGTAGTAACAAAAAGTTTATTTCCCTTAGATCACTCGGAAATCTAATCGTTGCAACCTTAAGCAAATATCTTGACATCCAAAATACAATACGATTGCGAATTACAAACAATTTGGTTCTTTACGTGGATTTTATCCTGTTGTAATACTACAAATCTGCAATGTTTCAGAATTGCAAAGATTCTGCAGGCCGAGGTATGATAGAATGACTGTCATTTTAAGTGTTATAGGCAATTGGTGGAAATGCGCATGCGTGGTAACAAAAAGTTTATTTCCCTTAAATCACTCGGAAATCTAATCGTTGCAACTAAAGTTTTATTCGTTACCTAAACCTGACTCTATATCCTACTATTACATATAGATAAAACATTCCAAATGATTTGATAACTTACCTCCTTAAATGACGGTCCTTCTGGCCATACAATCTCTTATATGGTGTTTTGACAAAAATCTGTAAGGCTGAGTTTCCTTGCAACTAACTCTTGGTATTGTATCTTGTCTTTAAAATTTCTACAATCACGACATAAAATGGATTTTAAATTACATTTTAAATGCTACAAGATGGTAAAAATTGCATGTCCATCACTAATCGGTGTATCTAGAACTGATTTGTTCAACTTGAGTACTCTCTGAGCAGTTTTCTATAGAATTAGCTGCCTTAAGCAAATATCTTGACAGCCAAAATACAATACGATTGCGAATTACAAACAATTTGATTCTTTACGTGGATGTTATCCTGTTGTAATACTACAAATCTGCAATGTTTCAGAATTGCAAAGATTCTGCAGGCCGAGGTATGATAGAATGACTGTCATTTTAAGGGTTATAGGCAATTGGTGGAAATGCGCATGCGTAGTAACAAAAAGTTTATTTCCCTCTAATCACTCGGAATCTAATCGTTGCAACTAAAATTTTATTCGTTACCTAAACCTGACTCTATATCCTACTATTACATATAGATAAAACATTCCAAATGATTTGATAACTTACCTCATTAAATGACGGTCCTTCTGCCCATACAATCTCGTATATGGTGTTTTGACAAAGATCTGTAAGGCTTAGTTTCCTCTCAACCATCTCTTGGTATTGTATCTTGTCTTCAAAAATGACTACAATCACGACATAAAATGGATTTTTTTTTACATTTTAAATGCTACAAGATGGTAAAAATTGCATGTCCATCACTAATCGGTGTATCTAGAACTGATTTGTTCAACTTGAGTACTCTCTGAGCAGTATGCTATAGAATTAGCTGCCTTAAGCAAATATCTTGACAGCCAAAATACAATACGATTGCGAATTACAAACAATTTGATTCTTTACGTGGATATTATCCTGTTGTAATACTACAAATCTGCAATGTTTCAGAATTGCAAAGATTCTGCAGGCCGAGGTATGATAGAATGACTGTCATTTTAATGGTTATAGGCAATTGGTGGAAATGCGCATGCGTAGTAACAAAAAGTTTATTTCTTTTAAATCACTCGGAAATCTAATCGTTGCAACTAAAATTTTATTCGTTACCTAAACCTGACTCTATATCCTACTATTACATATAGATAAAACATTCCAAATGATTTGATAACTTACCCCCTTAAATGACGTTCCTTCTGCCCATACAATCTCTTATATGGTGTTTTGACAAAAATCTGTAAGGCTGAGTTTCCTTGCAACCATCTCTTGGTATTGTATCCAGTCTTCAAAATTGACTACAATCGCGACATAAAATGGATTTTAAATGAGATTTTAATTGCTACAAAATGGTAAAAATTGCATGTCCATCACTAATCTGTGTAATAAAGACTGATTTGTTGAACTTTAGTACTCTCTGAGCAGTATGCTATAGAATTAGCTGCCTTAAGCAAATATCTTGACAGCCGAAATACAATACTATTACGAATTACAAACAATTTGATTCTTTACGTGGATATTATCCTGTTGTAATACTACAAATCTGCAATGTTTCAGAATTGCAAAGATTCTGCAGGCCGAGGTATGATAGAATGACTGTCATTTTAAGGGTTATAGGCAATTGGTGGAAATGCGCATGCGTAGTAACAAAAAGTTTATTTCCCTTAAATCACTCGGAAATCTAATCGTTGCAACTATAATTTTATTCGTTACCTAAACCTGACTCTATATCCTACTATTACATATAGAAAAAACATTCCAAATGATTTGATAACTTACCTCCTTAAATGACGGTCCTTCTGCCCATACAATCTCTTATATGGTGTTTTGACAAAAATCTGTAAGGCTGAGTTTCCCTGCAACTAACTCTTGGTATTGTATCTTGTCTTCAAAAATTTCAACAATCACGACATAAAATGGATTTTCAATTACATTTTAAATGCTACAAGATGGTAAAAATTGCATGTCCATCACTAATCGGTGTATCTAGAATTGATTTGTTGAACTTGAGTACTCTCTGAGCAGTATGCTATAGAATTAGCTGCCTTAAGCAAATATCTTGACAGCAAAATACAATACGATTGCGAATTACAAACAATTTGATTCTTTACGTGGATATTATCCTGTTGTAATACTACAAATCTGGAATGTTTCACAATTGCAAAGTTTCTGCAGGCCGAGGTATGATAGAATGACTGTCATTTTAAGGGTTATAGGCAATTGGTGGAAATGCGCATGCGTAGTAACAAAAAGTTTATTTCCCTTAAATCACTCGGAAATCTAATCGTTGCAACTAAAATTTTATTCGTTACCTAAACCTGACTCTATATCCTACTATTACATATAGATAAAACATTCCAAAGGATTTGATAACTTACCTCCTTAAACCACGGTCCTTCTGCCCTTACAATCTCTTATATGGTGTTTTGACAAAAATCTGTAAGGCTGAGTTTCCTTGCAACTAACCCTTGGTATTGTATCTTGTCTTCAAAAATTTCGACAATCACGACATAAAATTGATTTTAAATTACATTTTAAATGCTACAAGATGGTAAAAAATGCATGTCCATCACTAATCTGTGTAATGAGGACTGATTTGTTGAACTTGAGTACTCTCTGAGCAGTATGCTATAGAAATAGCTGCCTTAAGCAAATATCTTGACAGCCAAAACACAATACGATTGCGAATTACAAACAATTTGATTCTTTACGTGGATATTATCCTGTTGTAATATTACAATTCTGCAATGTTTAAGAATTGCAAAGATTCTGCAGGCCGAGGTATAATAGAATAACTATCATTTTAAGGGTTATAGCCAATTGGTGGAAATGCGCATGCGTAGTAACAAAAAGTTTATTTCCCTTAAATCACTCGGAAATCTAATCGTTGCAACTAAAATTTTATTCGTTACCTAAACCTGACTCTATATCCTACTATTACATATAGATAAAACATTCCAAATGATTTGATAACTTACCCCCTTAAATGACGTTCCTTCTGCCCATACAATCTCGTATATGGTGTTTTGACAAAGATCTGTAAGGCTTAGTTTCCTCTCAACCATCTCTTGGTATTGTATCTTGTCTTCAAAAATGACTACAATCACGACATAAAATGGATTTTAAATGACATTTGAAATGCGACAAGATGGTAAAAATTGCATGTCCATCACTAATCTGTGTAATGAGGACTGATTTGTTGAACTTGAGTACTCTCTGAGCAGTATGCTTTAGAATTAGCTCCATTAAGCAAATATCTTGAGAGCCAAAATACAATACGATTGCGAATTACAAACAATTTGATTCTTTACGTGGATATTATCCTGTTGTAATACTAAAAATCTGCAATGTTTTTGAATTGCAAAAATTCTGCAGGCCGAGGTATGATAGAATGACTGTTATTTTAAGGGTTATAGGCAATTGGTGGAAATGCGCATGCGTAGTAACAAAAAGTTTATTTCCCTTAAATCACTCGGAAATCTAATCGTTGCAACTAAAACTTTATTCGTTACCTAAACCTGACTCTATATCCTACTATTACATATAGATAAAACATTCCAAAAGATCTGATAACCTACCCCCTTAAATGACGGTCCTTCTCCTCATACAATCTCGTATATGGTGTTTTGACAAAAATCTGTAAGGCTGAGTTTTCTTGCAACTAACTCTTGGTATTGTTTCTTGTCTTCAAAAATGACTACAATCGCGACATAAAATGGATTTTAAATTACATTTTAAATGCTACAAGATGGTAAAAATTGCATGTCCATTACTAATCTGTGTATCTAGAACTGATTTGTTAAGCTTGAGTACTATCTGATCAGTATGCTATAGAATTAGCTGCCTTAAGCAAATATCTTGACAGCCAAAATACAATACGATTTCGAATTACAAACAACTTGATTCTTTACGTGGATATTATCCTGTTGTAATACTACTAATCTGCAATGTTTCAGAATTGCAAAGTTTCTGCAGGCCGAGGTATGATAGAATGACTGTCATTTTAAGGGTTATAGGCAATTGGTGGAAATGCGCATGCGTAGTAACAAAAAGTTTATTTCCCTTAAATCACTCGGAAATCTAATCGTTGCAACTAAAATTTTATTCGTTACCTAAACCTGACTCTATATCCTACTATTACATATAGATAAAACATTCCAAATGATTTGATAACTTACCTCCTTAAACGACGGTCCTTCTGCCCATACAATCTCGTATATGGTGTTTTGACAAAGATCTGTAAGGCTTAGTTTCCTCTCAACCATCTCTTGGTATTGTATCTTGTCTTTAAAAATGACTACAATCACGACATAAAATGGATTTTAAATGACATTTGAAATGCGACAAGATGGTAAAAATTGCATGTCCATCACTAATCTGTGTAATGAGGACTGATTTGTTGAACTTGAGTACTCTCTGAGCAGTATGCTTTAGAATTAGCTGCATTAAGCAAATATCTTGAGAGCCAAAATACAATACGATTGCGAATTACAAACAATTTGATTCTTTACGTGGATATTATCCTGTTGTAATACTAAAAATCTGCAATGTTTCTAAATTGCAAAAATTCTGCAGGCCGAGGTATGATAGAATGACTGGTATTTTAAGGGTTATAGGCAAGTGGTTGAAATGCGCATGCGTAGTAACAAAAAGTTTATTTCCCTTAAATCACTCGGAAATCTAATCGTTGCAACTAAAATTTTATTCGTTACCTAAACCTGACTCTATATCCTACTATTACATATAGATAAAACATTCCAAATGATTTGATAACCTACCTCCTTAAATGACGGTCCCTCTGCCCTTACAATCTCTTATATGGTGTTTTGACAAAAATCTGTAAGGCTGAGTTTCCTTGCAACTTACTCTTGGTATTGTATCTTGTCTTTAAAAATGGCTACAATCACGACATAAAATGGATTTTAAATGACATTTTAAATGTCACAAGATGGTAAAAATTGCATGTCCATCACTAATCTGTGTATCTAGAACTGATTTGTTGAGCTTGAGTACTCTCTGAGCAGTATGCTATAGAATTAGCTACTTTAAGCAAATATCTTGACAGCTAAAATACAATACGATTGCAAATTACAAACAATTTGATTCTTTACGTGGATATTATCCTGTTGTAATACTACAAATCTGCAATGTTTCAGAATTGCAAAGATTCTGCAGGCCGAGGTATGATAGAATGACTGTCATTTTAAGGGTTATAGGCAATTGGTGGAAATGCGCATGCGTAGTAACAAAAAGTTTATTTCCCTTAAATCACTCGGAAATCTAATCGTTGCAACTAAAATTTTATTCGTTATCTAAACCTGACTCTTTATCCTACTATTACATATAGATAAAACATTCCAAATGATTTGATAACTTCCCATCTTAAATGACGGTCCTTCTGCCCATACAATCTCTTATATGGAATTTTGACAAAAATCTGTAAGGCTGAGTTTCCTTGCAACTAACTCTTGGTATTGTATCTTGTCTTCAAAAATTTCTACAATCACGACATAAAATGGATTTTAAATGACATTTTAAATGCTACAAGATGGTAAAAATTGCATGTCCATCACTAATCTGTGTAATGAGGACTGATTTGCTGAACTTGAGTAGTCTCTGAGCAGTATGCTATAGAATTAGCTGCCTTAAGCAAATATCTTGACAGCCAAAATACAATACGATTGCGAATTACAAACAATTTGATTCTTTACGTGGATGCTATCCTTTTGTAATACTAAAAATCTGCAATGTTTTAGAATTGCAAAGATTTTGCAGGCCGAAATATGATAGAATAACCTACATTATAAGTGTTATAGGCAATTGGTGGAAATGCGCATGCGTAGTAACAAAAAGTTTATTTCCCTTAAATCACTCGGAAATCTAATCGTTGTAACTAAAATTTTATTCGTTACCTAAACCTGACTCTATATCCTACTATTACATATAGATAAAACATTCAAAATAATTTGATAACTTACCCCCTTAAATAACGTTCCTTCTGCCCATACAATCTCTTATATGGTGTTTTGACAAAAATCTGTAAGGCTGAGTTTCCTTGCAACCATCTCTTGGTATTGTATCTTGTCTTCAAAAATGACTACAATCACGACATAAAATTGATTTTAAATGACATTTTAAATGCTACAAGATGGTAAAAATTGCATGTCCAACACTAATCTGTGTAATGAGGACTGATTTGTTCAACTTGAGTAGTCTCTGAGCAGTATGCTATAGAATTAGCTGCCTTAAGCAAATATCTTGACAGCCAAAATACAATACGATTGCGAATTACAAACAATTTGATTCTTTACGTGGATATTATCCTGTTGTAATACTAAAAATCTGTAATGTTTCAGAATTGCAAAGATCCTGCAGGCCGAGGTATGATAGAATAACTGTCCTTTTAAGGGTTATAAGCAATTGGTGGAAATGCGCATGCGTAGTAACAAAAGTTTATTTCCCTTAAATCACTTGGAAATCTAATCGTTGCAACTAAAATTTTATTCGTTACCTAAACCTGACTTCTTATCCTACTATTACATATAGATAAAACATTCAAAATAAGTTGATAACTTACCCCCTTAAATGACGTTCCTTCTGCCCATACAATCTCTTATATGGTGTTTTGACAAAAATCTGTAAGGCTGAGTTTCCTTGCAACCATCTCTTGGTATTGTATCTTGTCTTCAAAAATGACTACAATCACGACATAAAATTGATTTTAAATGACATTTTAAATGCTACAAGATGGTAAAAATTGCATGTCCAACACTAATCTGTGTAATGAGGACTGATTTGTTCAACTTGAGTAGTCTCTGAGCAGTATGCTATAGAATTAGCTGCCTTAAGCAAATATCTTGACAGCCAAAATACAATACGATTGCGAATTACAAACAATTTGATTCTTTACGTGGATATTATCCTGTTGTAATACTACAAATCTGCAATGTTTCAGAATTGCAAGGATTCTGCAGGCCGACGTATGATAGAATGACTGTCATTTTAAGGGTTATAGGCAATTGGTGGAAATGCGCATGCGTAGTAACAAAAAGTTTATTTCCCTTAAATCACTCGGAAATCTAATCGTTGCAACTAAAATTTTATTCGTTACCTAAACCTGACTCTATATCCTACTATTACATATAGATAAAACATTCCAAATTATTTGATAACTTACCCCCTTAAATGACGGTCCTTCTGCCCATACAATCTCTTATATGGTGTTTTGACAAAGATCTGTAAGGCTAAGTTTCCTCTCAACTATCTCTTGGTATTGTATCTTGTCTTCAAAAATGACTACATTCACGACATAAAATGGATTTTAAATTACATTTTAAATGCTACAAGATGGTAAAAATTGCATGTCCATCACTAATCTGTGTAATGAGGAGTGATTTGTTCAACTTGAGTACTCTCTGAGCAGTATGCTATAGAATTAGCTGCCTTAAGCAAATATCTTGACAGCCAAAATACAATACGATTGCGAATTACAAACAATTTGATTCTTTACGTGGATATTATCCTGTTGTAGTACTAAAAATCTGCAATGTTTCAGAATTGCAAAGATTCTGCAGGCCGAGGTATGATAGAATAACTTTCATTTTTAGCTTATGAATGACGTAGTCATGCAATGAGTTGTAGGAGTGGACCGCGAATTTACTTGATCACTCCATTCTGTTAGACAATTAATTTATGCATTAAAATTTGATTAAACGCTTCTTATTGAACCTCCCTTACAAGGTATTCTATATATCCAATGTTATGGCGTTGCTATCTGGGCAAAAACTTTGCGGGTAGTACTGTGGCAAAAATTTGCTCAATCACACAAATGAATGCAAAATCATACAAAATGGCGTCAGCCTAGCGTGCTAACGCAGACGTATATACTTTCCCCCCGTGGCTTGTGTTCTTTTAGTTCAGAGCTGATCAAAATACAGCTTTATAGAGTTAAATAATGAAAGAATACTCAGCTACGGAAGCAATATGCGACCTCTCACGCGAAAACGTTCCTTAGAACGCACGGCAAACGAACGCACAGCAAGCGAACGGATGAGAAACGGATAGCCAAGCCGTTCGAAACGGAACAGCTGAACGGATGCACGGATGAAGAAAATTTTGAATGGATGCAGTCAAATGGATACACGGATGAAGAAAATTCTTGAACGGATGCAGTCAAACGAATACACGGATTAAGAAAATTGTTGAAAAGATGACTCAAACGGATACAAGGCTGACGAAAATTTTTGAACGGATGCAGTCAAACGGATACACGGCTGACGAAAATGTTTGGAAATGTTTGTTTTTGCTTCTGTGTCTTCAGTGCGCGCGATTTGTTATGAAGCAAAGGAAAGACCGCTTTTGTTTACAATATTGTCTTGCGAAGCGAAATCGTAGTACAGAAATTCGACAAGAATTTTCCCTTTGTTTTTACCTCTATGATTTCACTGCGCGCGACTTGTTACAAAGAAAAGGATAGACCGTTTTTGTTTAGAATTTTCTTGCGAAGCGAAATCAAGGTAAAGATACTCTGAAAGATTTCTTCGCTTTCAATTATGCTTTTACTGCGCGAGACTGATAATGAAGGAAGAAAACACCGCTTTTGTTAAGAACTGTTTAGCGAAGCGAAATCATAGAACAGAAACAGAAACAGATACAACGAATTATTTTGGCTATAACATTTAACACAGAACGGATCGAAATTCAACAGTCTTAATTGATAGATGGAGAGTATTTCGTTTCTAACTTGATGAACAGGGGCATGTGTTTACATGACCAGATGACAGGCAGCGAGAGTCCCACGGGAGGTACCAACAACTACAAGCGTTTGAAAAGGTCAAACCGTGACTACCTTATTCGAAGTTGTTGAATATTCAAGTCTTAAATAAAACGTATACCGAGAAACAAATGTAATGAAAGCCAAGATGCCTATTCAGCAGAACACGTACCGTGACAATTCACTCTAGGTTTGTCAACAAATTCGCTTGTATCAAATGATTTACATTTTTTGACTCGCGTGACTCCCGCCAGAGCGAACCGATTGACTTTTTGAACGAATAGCTCGTCAGCCGTTCGAAAGGATGACAATTGTTTTTTCGAACAGATGACAATTTTTTTAGCACGGATAGCCCAAGCCGTTCGAACGGATGCGCATGCGTAGTAACAAAAAGTTAATTTCCCTTAAATCACTCGGAAATCTAATCGTAGCAACTAAAATTCTATTCGTTACCTAAACCTGACTCTATATTCTACTATTACATATACATCAAACATTCCAAATGATTTCATAACTTACCCTAATAAATGACGGTCCTTCTGCCCATACAATCTCTTATATGGTGTTTTGACAAAAATCTGTAAGGCTGAGTTTCCTTGCAACCAACTCTTGGTATTGTATCTTGTCTTCAAAAATGGCTACAATCACGACATAAAATGGATTTTAAATTACATTTTAAATGCTATAAGATGGTAAAAATTGCATGTCCATCACTAATCTGTGTAATGAGGACTGATTTGTTGAACTTGAGTACTCTCTGAGCAGTATGCTATACAATTAGCTGCCTTAAGCAAATATCTTGACAGCCAAAATACAATACGATTGCGAATTACAAACAATTTGATTCTTTACGTGGATGTTATCCTGTTGTAATACTACAAATCTGCAATGTTTCAGAATTGCAAAGTTGCTTAAAGGCCGAGCTATGATAGAATAACTGTCATTTTAAGGGTTATAGGCAATTGGTTGAAGTGCGCATGCATAGTAACAAAAAGTTTGTTTCGCTTAAATCACTCGGAAATCTAATCGTTGCGATTAAAATTTTATTCGTTATCTAAACCTGACTCTATATCCTACTATTAGATATAGATAAAACATTCCAAATGATTTGATAAGTTGCCCCCTTAGATGACGGTCCTTCTGCCAATTCAATCTCTTATATGGTGTTTTGACGAAAATCTGTGAGGCTGAGTTTCCTCTCAACCATCTCTTGGTATTATATCTTGTCTTCAAAAATGACTACAATCACGACATAAAATGGATTTTAAATGACATTTGAAATGCTACAAGATGGTAAAAATTGCATGTCCATCACTAATCTGTGTAATGAGGACTGATTTGTTGAATTTGAGGACTCTCTGAGCAGTATGCTATAGAATTAGGTGCCTTAAGCAAATATCTTGACAGCCAAAATACAATACGATTGCGAATTACAAACAATTTGATTCTGTACGTGGATATTATCCTGTTGTAATACTACAAATCTGCAATGTTTCAGAATTGAAAAGATTCTGCAGGCCGAGGTATGATAGACTAACTGTCATTTTAAGAATTATAGGCAATTGGTGGAAGTGCGCATGCGTAGTAACAAAAAGCGTATTTCCCTTAAATCGCTTGGAAATCTAATCGTTGCGATTAAAATTTTATTTGTTATCTGAACATGACTCTATATCCTACTATTAGATATAGATAAAACATTTTAAATGAATTGATAACTTACCCCCTTAAATGACGGTCCTTCTGCCCATACAATCTCTTATATGGTGTTTTGAGAAAAATCTGTAAGGCTAAGTTTCCTTGCAACCAACTCTTGGTATTGTATCTTGTCTTCAAAAATGACTACAATCACAACATAAAATGGATTTTAAATGACATTTTAAATGCTACAAGATGGTAAAAATTGCATGTCCATCACTAATCTTTGTAATCATGACTGATTTGTTGAACTTAAGTGCTCTCTGAGCAGTATGCTTTAGAATTAGCTGCCTTAAGCAAATATCTTGACAGCCAAAATACAATACGATTGCGAATTACAAACAATTTGATTCTTTACGTGGATATTATCCTGTTGTAATACTACAAATCTGCAATGTGTCAGAATTGCAAAGATTCTGCAGGCCGAGGTATGATAGAATAACTGTCATTTTAATTGTTATAGGCAATTGGTGGAAATGCGCATGCGTAGTAACAAAAAGGTTATTTCCCTTAAATTACTCGGAAATCTAATCGTTGCAACTAAAATTTTATTCGTTACCTAAACCTTACTCTATATCCTACTATTATATATAGATAAAACATTCCAAATGATTTGATAACTTACCCCCTTAAATGACGGTCCTTCTGCCCATACAATCTCTTATAAAGCGTTTTCGCATGACGTCAAAGAAGCCATATTGGTGTTCCAAAACAATGAAACGGCGGCCATGTTGGTGTTCCAAACTAATCCTCTGGGGGTTCTACTCTTTTCTTATGTGAAAACTTTCTTTTGTTCCAAAAAAATTGCATGGTTGCTGGCCACGTGAGTGAAAACGCTCTATATGGTGTTTTGACAAAGATCTGTAAGGCTGAGTTTCCTCTCAACCATCTCTTGGTATTGTATCTTGTCTTCAAAAATGACTACAATCACGACATAAAATGGATTTTAAATGACATTTTAAATGCTACAAGATGGTAAAAATTGCATGTCCGTCACTAATCTGTGTAATGAGGACTGATTTGTTGAATTTGAGTACTCTCTGAGCGGTATGCTATAGAATTAGCTGCCTTAAGCAAATATCTTGACAGCCAAAATACAATACGATTGCGAATTACAAACAATTTGATTTTTTACGTGGATATTATCCTGTTGTAATACTACAAATCTGCAATGTTTCAAAATTGCAAAGATTCTGCAGGCCGAGGTATGATAGAATAACTGTCATTTTAAGGGTTATAGGCAATTGGTGGAAATGCGCATGCGTAGTAACAAAAAGTTTATTTCCCTTAAATCACTCGGAAGTCTAATCGTTGCAACTAAAATTTTATTCGTTACCTAAACCTGACTCTATATCCTACTATTACCTATAGATAAAACATTCCAAATGACTTGATAACTTACCTCATTAAATGACGGTCCTTCTGCCCATACAATCTCTTATATGGTGTTTTGACAAAGATCTGTAAGGCTGAGTTTCCTCTCAACCATCTCTTGGTATTGTATCTTGTCTTCAAAAATGACTACAATCACGACATAAAATGGATTTTAAATGACATTTTAAATGCTACAAGATGGTAAGAATTGCATGTCCATCACTAATCTGTGTAATGAGGACTGATTTGTTAAACTTGAGTACTCTCTGAGCAGTATGCTATAGAATTAGTTGCATTAAGCAAATATCTTGACAGCCAAAATACAATACGATTGCGAATTACAAACAATTTGATTCTTTACGTTGATATTATCCTGTTGTAATACTTCAAATCTGCAATGTTTCAGAATTGCAAAGATTCTGCAGGCCGAGGTATGATAGAATAACTGTCATTTTAAGGGTTATAGGCAATTTGTGGAAATGCGCATGCGCAGTAACAAAAAGTTTATTTCCCTTAAATCACTCGGAAATCTAATCGTTGCAACTAAATTTTTATTCGTTACCTAAACCTGACTCTATATCCTACTATTACATATAGATAAAACATTCCAAATGATTTGATAACTTACCCCCTTAAATGACGGTCCTTCTGCCCATACAATCTCTTATAAGGCGTTCCAAACTAAATCGTCCTTTTCCAATTAAGCAAATTCCGCTAAAAAAGGGCAAATAAGGATGTTAGACAGCAGATTTTCGATTGAATACTGGCTATAGAGGGGTTTCTACAATAACTAAGGAACACATAGTTGAAAACTTGACTACTTTATTATGTTTTTAGCGGAAAGTACAGTTTTTTTTACATCTAAAAGGCTATTATTTTCTGCGGACTGTGTTCAAATGTCATCTTATACATAGAAAACAGCAACGAACTCATCGGACCCCTGCATAACATTCAAAGAATACAATGCAAAAGGGCTATAAAACGCGGAATGCATTTTTATTCCGCTGCCAGAAGCCTGTTGGTCGTGCTTCTTAACAAATCGAATTTTGGCTTTGCAATAACTAGTAATATTATTTGGAGTCATGAAAATTGCTGCAGTAACAGGGAGTCAAGCGCTGTTATTTCTACTTTTGAGTCCGATTTTCGGACCCAAAATTCCACTCTTGATTTAATGTTTGGTCTTTACATTCTCAGCCAGATACGAGGTTGATAACTTTTGATTACGATTTTCGGAGCCAACATTCTACGTTCTCAGCCCGACAGAAATGTTAATTTTTTGAGTCCGATTTTCGGAACCCAACATTCTACGTTTCTCCGACTATCCTAGCCCAGCACATCTTTTGATAACTTTTGAGTCCGATTTTCGGACCCAACATTCTACGTTCTCAGCCCGACACAAATGTTGTTAATTTTTTGAGTCCGATTTTCGGACCCAACATTCTACGTTCTCAGCCCGACACAAATGTTGTTAACTTTTTGAGTCCGATTTTCGGACCCAACATTCTACATTTCCCCGACGATCTTAGCCCAACACACCTTTTGAAAAAATTTTCAGTCTGATCAGTTTCCGACCAAATACTCTACTTTCCTTCGCATATATCTGCCCACCACAAATGTTCATACTGCTTGAGTGTTATTTTCGGACCCATGTGAACTTTGTATCCTGAATTTCCAAAATTAATATCTCTAAAATTACGTACAAATTCCCTACAAATCTTGTGTGATTTGACTGATTTAGTAACCCTGTCCATAAACGCTTTGTTCGTAAAACGTCATGCTGAATCGAACTATCACTCGAGCTCTTGTCATCGTGTCAAGCCAAACCGCATAAGAAAAAACTCGATTACCAAAACCTGCTTTTCTCATCCCGACTAGCGTTGCTAGTCGGGATTAGCTTAAATTTAATGCTCTTTAGGCGTGCTACACGTTTTTTCACATTAATGCCAGAGATGCTTCTTACGTGAGATTACGTTTTACGTTCAACTGAGAAGTGTTGCAGATTGATATTGAAACTTCAAAATATACCTTTTTGATTTGTCAAGAAATCAGCAGACAAAAGTCTTAAAATTTGATTAAAAATCTTATACTTCTTATAATCAACATGCAACATCACGGCGTCATTGTCGCTCTTTTAAGAGTTTTTTTTAGCATCAATCCTGCTGTAGACGTTTTTGAGATAAGTTGCGGTTTCCTGTCGGAGGTGCTTATCTCGTGTTAACGTGAAGTTGGAAAGCAAAATAACTTCCTTAGGCAGATCCTGTTTCCACTCTACGTTTCTTCGATTTGTTCTAAAATAGTCGGGCTTCCAGCTAGACTCATAAGTCCCTTTCTAGTAGTGAATCGTAACATGGTCATCATGTATAGCGGTGACCTTCCCAATGACAGGTGTTTCGTTCCAGTCGAGAAGATTGACGGCGATAAAGAAACCTAATTCCAAGTCGGCCGTATTTTCCTCCACCTCCTGGACAGCTCTATTTTCTCCCCTACGGAGGGGCCCAGTTGTGATCTTAAAAAAAGAGCATTTTTTTCAAATAAAGCAACAATAGCTCAGAGGTTGGCTAGCCCAAAACAGGAATTTGATTATTGTATTTTTATTTACTTTAGTTATTAGAGCTGCCGCATTATAATGGGTGTACATTGCCTTCTTATATTAGTTTACATAATTATTTGAACATACTGTCATTGACGCTACATGGTCATGAGAAGTATCTACATGGTCATGAGAAGTATCGCATGGAAGTGACACTAAGCACTATGCCAAATGCTTTTACAGAAATGCCACTGAGCACTATGCAGAGGATTACATATGTGTACTTAATAAAGCCTGGTTCCCATAATTATTATCTTTAATGGTCTTTGAAACGTTCGAAACCTGCCTGCGTCGAAGGCGTATCTCAGAGGATCCCACACATCACAGATAATTTTTCCCATTTATTTTCGCGATGGGAAACAAGCCAGTTGTATGACTTGATTTTGGCCTTAGAATGTTAACTCCTACCAGTCGAGGATCGTTGCCCTGATCCGAAGAGCAAAAATTATGGAAAGCAGGCTTAAGTCTTCCAAAAGGTATATTAATTTCGTTCCTTATTACAAGGAAAAGATACTGGTATTTAAGAACTACCTCTTTAATTTGTGCCCGTTCTTTGTCTCTCAATAACTGTAAAGAGGCCACTGCTTCCTCTTCATTTTCTGGAAGTGGTGGTCTTGTCGCGCGCAAAAGGTCTTCTAATGGCCAATAAGGCCTTTCTGGGACACGTAGCAGCCAGCTATCTAAATGCAATAATCGCTCTTTCCATTGGTCAACAGCTAATGGAGGCATGAACTTGTAAAACTTGGGAATATCCCTCCTCATACCTTCCGCATCAATTGAACGCAAAGAGGGTTGAACAATGTCTGGTACGCCTTCTGGAAGCTCCTATGCAGACAAAAAAATGCAGAACTTAATTACTGTTAAATATTTTTCCTGTAATAATGAAACTTTCCAACATTTTTAAATTAGCTTTGTTAGGCGGGTGTCGGTGGACAGCGAAATTCCTTATTTTTTCATCATTCCCTCCTGGTGTATCGTCAACTTTGAGAACATGCTAAAACTGTCTTTGAGTATTTTAAACAATTTAATTCGCTTTGCATGATGCAAACTTGTAAAACAGGGAATGAGTTCAATTTTTATTGGTTATGAGCCTCAGATGCTAAACACTTAATTTCATAAGTCATGAGGCTTCACGTCAAATTATTAAAGCAGTAAATATTTAACCTTTAAGAGTTGGATAGGTCCCATGCAGTTGTCTGAACTCCACTTCCGGTAATACATTAGCGCCTTTTGGGTCTCAGGGTTGCGTACAAACTTAAAGCAATGCGGATGTACGTGGTGATGTAGGTCATGACCACGGGGACCGAGCCATGACTTGACATCAAACACTACTGACAGTCGAGATGCCTCAGGATGAGGAGTGCTCGTGCTTCCTTGTAGAGTTGCAAGCAGATCTAATGGACATTGTTTAGAGAAACTATCTTTTAATTATATTTGTTCTCGTATCACTGCGACTACATATATCGTTGCCTGACTCCAAACAGTTTACTATAAATGAATACGTATTACATATACCTTCAAAGGTGTAAACATCCGTTCTGCTCAATACTTGTGAATAGTTGCCAAACGTGCCATCTATGTCCTCGTGAGTGTGACCGACGGGAAGAAAATTGCCACGGATCTAGACGAAACAACAACAAATTTAATGATCCAAATGATATGTATGACATACATCATAAACTGCACTGCGGGTATGAAATTTAAATGAAACAATGTTTCTCGTAGTTATAAGCGCAATGAACTATTATTTATTTCGATCATTAATTCGTTAATGACGGGAATATGTGAACCCAGAAACGACCGGCCGCTCCCAACATCAGTAGCTTCATACCTCAGTTGGTTAGAGCGTCGCACCGGTATCACGAGGTCGTGGGTTTAAAGCCCGCTGAAGTCCTGAATTTTTTAGGCTTATCGACGAAATAGTTCATTGCGCTTATAACCGCGAGAAACATTGTTTCATTTGATAACAACAAATTTGTTTAGATCCTTTTAATTACAATGAAAAAGTAGAAAGTAAACAAGTACAATTCTAAACTTCGCGCAGGCAAAATTTACCCATGCTCAGGTTGAACCTTTAGTTATTAGCTATGCCAGGCGTACCATCGTTTTGGAGGATTACTTGACGATTAAAGGGGATTATGGAAGGACTATTTCATTGGACAGAAAGGAAATACAGAGTTAGGTTACCTTATCAAAAACCAGTAGTTCCACTAAAAGGGCCAAGAAGAACATCACGTATTTATTTTTGTTTTCTTTCCAACAATTGTCCAGCTGCAAGTATAGAACTTCCGCAAGGTTATCTTTGAAGCTCTTCAAGACTTCCATAAGTACTGGGATTGTAAGATTAGGGTCATGAGGGTACTCGAATAAGTCAAAACAGCAAAACGTTTTCTTCCCATGATCTGCTAGCCCCGAGTGGGCAATGGCGCCTACTAAATGGGTGCGTAGCCTTACGACTCCTTGCACTGACTTTGACATCCTTCGCTCCCTTGGAATGTGTGTTTTCTTGTTATCCATAGCGTCAATGATAACTGTAAGGTATCGTTGAGGGAGCTTCCTTGCTTTGACCCGATGCAGATGGTACTTCGCTCTTTCCCGCCTAATAAAGTCAGATATCACATGTAATCGGATTAGAGTAACAAGGGGAGCAGAGTTTCAGTGAAGCTTAATACCGTTGGCCGAGTCTCACCGAGATAGAAATGAGACACTGCCAAATTTGGCCCGCTGACAACGCACTTGGTAAACTACAATTCAAATATAGCTTTATGAAAGACACATTCCATACGGTCACCGTTAAGAAATGCGAACTAACTGACAGAAAATTAAAAACACTTTCAAGAGAAAGATAACGGTTATGTTCTTACATCACTAAAGCCAAGTGACCCTGGAGGTATTCCTGCGCTTGTTGTCTTTGCCTCTTGTCCAGCGTTGACTCCAAGACATTCTTGTATCTTGTACAGTCATCACATTTTGAAAACGCGTTTTCCTGCAATGGACAAAGAGCCATGGTTATAGTAACGACCTAAATGAAATTTTTACTAGTACTTGCGTTATAGAAAGTGAATGTGTGTATTACCTCGAAAAATCAGGATTAAAACCTACATTGGGCAAGTTTTAAACGAGGAAAGTGATAACTGTACCATCAATATACGCTGGCCAGCCATTTTTCACCTTGGACAGGTTGCGGCCCGGCTATTTATAGTAGAAAATGCAGATCAAGAGGTAAAAAATGAAAAAGAAATCAGGAAAGTTTACCTTCCTACACATAACGTTTGACACTACCATTTGAAGACCCTAAAAACCCACAACCCCTAGTGACACTATTGAATAGAATTACCTTGGGAATGAGTACATTCTTAAAGTGATCCTCCCACACATTATACCACTGAGACCTGCTAACCACTTCTTTGCCATTCAAGCGCAATTCTCCTTCCATCTTTTCGTATAGAGCTTTTTTGGTAACGCAGGATGGGAGATGAATTTTCTTGCTGTCTGGTTGTTGATCTCCAATGCATGCGACGAAGAACTTTAACCACGCAATACAATCAGTTGTTTTTTCCTGCAATTTCCTTTTGCCCTTATTTCCGTGCGTATACATCATTTGATTGTTCTGGGAGTCTCTAATAATTTTCATTAACCGCTTCGCTGAAATCCCGTGCACCATGCGCCATGCTTCTCTACATACTCGCCTTCCTCTGATTATGAAACAGACATCTTTTGTACCATCTTCCTGAGTGGAGGTGTGTTGTAAAATAAAGTCTAAAATCCAGTTGTTTTGTTCGGTACCATTTGACTTTGACGCAAAACTTTCCTCTGCGGCCTTTATATCATTGAGTGATACATTTTGTATACAGTCTTTTTCACAGCATTTACTTTTTAACAGGCGCACAATGTCATTGTTACTTCTTACTTTTTGCACCACCTTTCTGCTGATGCTATCTACAAATAAATAATCGGAATCATTTGATAACGAGAACGAATTATTCTTGAAGTTGTTCTTGACTTGTTACTCATTCCTTGGAGGGTTGTAACCTTGTCACTACACTCAGATAGAAGAATATAAATCCATTTTCAGAAACGTTTTTAAGCAGAAATGTATATTTAACAAATAAATTTCATGTTGCCGTGCGTCTGTTCAGTAATAGATCACAGATGACGTCAAAAAGTCACTAATGTTCTTACCACATTTTGACGTCTTCTGTGATCTATTACTAAACAGACGCACGGCAACATGGAATCCATTTGTTTTATATAATAAAGAATCAAACTTAATTCGTCTAAAAACTGATGGTGACGACAATCGTGCGTCTGTCCTCTAATAGATCATAGGCAAGAACCAATCAAAATGCGACAATAACTTAAGTTATTATATAAAGATAAATACATACTTTTGGTCAACTTCACGTGCGCACGTGCACCTCAATGAACAGACGCACGGCAACATGGAATCTATTTGTTAAATATAAATCTCAGTATGGAAAAGTTTCGTATAACGGGTGTATGTGTATATATACGTAATACTGGTTTGTTCTCTTTTTGACGAGTCATATTCTTGGTTTGTACTCACGTGATTAGACGGCCATGTCAGTGGTCTACAAAATAAAAGACAAATGTCGCCTTCTTTTGCATAATAAAAGAGCCAAATTCACAAAACAAAAGACTTGATATTGTTCAGTACACCAACGTAGCCGTCAATGACGTCAAGTGAAAGACAAGGTTACAAGTAATGTTTAAGTTATTGAACACTCGTATAGGTTCACGATTAAGTTTTTGTTTCTAAGACGGCTCACAACTTTTTCCGTGTATAATCATTCCTTCAAATTTCTTAATTGATTATCAACTCCTGCGTAGTTCTGCGGGTTCGTTGCAAACTCCTGGTGTTGCTTCCCTTTCAAATGTTTATCCAAATCACTGTAGTGTATTTGACAACATTCACAAAATCTTAGGGGCTGTCTTTTACGTGCACGGCATGCATTTGACTTCTTTAGTTCAAACTTAAATGGGCAGCCACCTAATGGAGAGTTAAAGTCGATTGAAGGAAACTCCTCAAATTCCACAAATTCTGGACAATGCCTTCGAGATTGATCCTCTACTTTGATAAAATGAGGTTGCAACTTTTTCACTTGCCTAGTCGCATTTCCTTTACAATAGAAACCTGAAGACGTTTTCTCTAAATAAAGCATTGAATTGATACTTGAACCAGATGCTCTAAGCTCACTCGCTGTTATAACTGATATTTTCCATTTTCTTGCGAAGTTTGCCAAATGTAATGGATCTGCCTTGGACTTTTTCATAGCTGCTGAATACATACGCGCACCTCGGAATGACAATTTTACCGTATTTTGTTTTGAAAATACACCTCTCTTTTTTGTCTCACTGTTATCAGCTATCACAATCAAATCTATTCGTTTGCTCAAAAATGTTTCCACGAGTGCTCCTCTTTGCTTTATTAAAGAGACTAGTCCATTGGAATCTTTGTTAGATATTCGGCCATCTATGAAGACTCTTTTCCCTTTTAGATCAGTTTTCGATTCATCAGTAGTTTTATCTGCAGAAAATTGAGATCAAACAATTAATTATCACGTCGATGAATGCGGCAGACATCCACATGAATAGGTGCACGCGGTTGTCACTCAAGCCTGCTACAAAAAGCCTAGACAGTGTTTGAAATGTAAGTTCGTGAATTTTTCAGGAACCACTAAGGTCACATCTGACAGAAGGTGCCCGGTTTAAAAGCAAATTAAAGCTGCGCGTGACCCTGGAGGCCGAGAAGTTGAATTGATGCCAAAGCGCAGATTTCAAAGTGAACAGCTCTATTCCTGTTCCAACTTTTGTTCACAAACGTGATTTATCAGCCAATCGATTTTCTATCACACTTTCCCAGGTGAAACAATCAGAAGATGTATTTAAAGAAGGGGGGTTATCTCAGTTTACTTAAGAAATATTTGCTGTGTTGTAGCTAATTCCTTCAGTCTAGTTTTCCCTTAACTGAAGAAATCAGATAATTACCGTAATTAGTTGATGATATATAGGTTGTTAGCGCTCGCAAATTTCTTTCTTGCCAGGTTATTACAGCCGGATGGGATAACGGCACTACCTTCAAACAAATAGCTTGTAAATCTTTATGGCAGGGTAGTTTTAATCACGGTTCAGCTCTCCGAGTGTGACTTCAGGAAAGAACTGACAAAAGAAACCTGTTGACTCGAAAATTTGGACCCTAAAAATTTGTTCGCACGTGTCTAGAATTATTATCGTTATTATTTTTCAGCAGATAAACGGTATAAATGGCTCTAGCCTGGGTTGTTTAAGCCTTCTTCATACTTAGGTTGTTAACAGCAAACGGTGTTAGATATCAGGGTTGGCAAAATCTTACCTGAAAAATGTTGCAAGCCCGATAGAAAATCCTTTTTTTCTTGACGTTTTATTTTATCTGAACGTGAAGGGAAAAACACTTTTAGAGTATAATTTGATTCCCACGTTTATGTTATACATATCTGTAATTTGTTTTACAGAGTGGAAAGGTATGGTAATGGAATAACTAGGTCGAGCAATCTCAAAGAACGCCGGATCATTTGCTAAAAAAAAACTTGATTTCACAAAAACTGATTTTCTCTGGATTCCTAAGTTATGTCAATCGAGGTACAGCAACTAGTCATTCTAGTATTGCATTGGAAACAAAGACTGTTCACGTTTGTGTTAATCCAGAGCGCCCCCTCACGCACACACACTAGTTTTGCTCGCTGTCAGTTGTGGTCTTACTAGTTTGCATTGAGAATAGAAAATGGAATGGGTAATGTTCAGGCGCACATCACAAGAGTTTAATCATAACTACTCATTACATCGTTTTATTTCAGAGGTCACGGTGATACTTGTCAACTAATAAGTTATCTAGTATGGTTTGTTTCCAGATTGGACTTGAAAGCATTCTCTTTCAGTAACAACGTGAAAAATAGGAGCTATACGTTTAAAACGGGCGTTTGAAACATTTAAAATGAAATTCATTGAAAAAATGGCGGGAAAACATTATTGTGAAAAATTATGACTAATACTATTCAGTGCTTTTTAGTCTCGGCGTAATTACGCAGTTACTACGAGTCTTAAATCTTCATCAGAATGACAAACAAGGCCACGTTTTGCCTGGAGGTTGGATTTGCTCCCCACGCCGATTAGATGAAATTTATCGGTAAAGGCAATTACTGCTTACCGTCCATATTACGTTGTTCTTCTGGGTCCAGTTCATCGCCTGAACAGTCTGAATAATCCACTGGTACTGTTTCCTCCATCTCCTCTTCGTCAGAAGCTCTGAGTAAGGTTTCATGCAGAGGTCGTCCTTCGGGCTCGAACACTGCATCATCACTGGAACAATGGTCACGAATGAATGTTTTTCCAGCCACGGTCTTTGACGGAGATGGGAATGAGTCAAGGCTGTCATCAGAGAAACCGAGCAACGTTAAACCACCTCTTAGTTTAAAAGGAGTTCCCTCGATGCTGGATTTTGATGGAGACGTTTCACTGGACTCATCACTCGAAAACCCGATAAAACTACAGCTTAGACGTTTTTGGTCACCTTCCATCTTTCTTGGAGTTTAGGTAGTAATTGCCAAACTCGATAAATGTTTCCGAATATATAATGATCCCGAGCGGAGGTACTGTACTTATCGTGATGGGCAGATTCTCCAATGTAAAGCCGAACGCACGCAAAGTATGTAGCTCACTGTTATCACAAGTGAAATCAATGCTCAGTTCACGAAACATGTTTAGTACATGGATAGCAAAAAAACTGCAAGCAGAACACTCTATTTTGTAAATACACAGAACGGGAGACGTAGCACAACACAGAAATGGGAGTCGTTACTTGAACGAAGCCATTCTGGAACAATACAAATCAAGCGTGACTTCGAGACATTGCCCGGACTACTGAGCACACAGTCATGGCCTATTAGTGACCCATTATTGAACTCACGATTTTGAATTTGACATGGTACCTCTCGTGACCTTTGTCACGTTCATCAAATCGACAGATGTCTGCATGAAGTAATGGTTGTGCGTGCGGCTTGAAATTTGGGCATGAATTCGAAAAAAAATCATCTATATTATATGGGGTGAGGTAAATGCTAAGAAAGTTCGATCCGTTGAACACTGTAGCGATCGGGAGAAGCGCACAGTTTGATCCACGTATCACCACACCTGACGAATGATGAAATGAAGATCGCCTTGTGAACACGAACATGCAGATAGTCGTTCGTGACATGATCTCAGCGCCTTACTGAGTTTCATCATCGCGCACGCAATATTAATCTACTATATATATAGCTACATTTAAAGTTTTCACTACAGAGCCTAAGCATGGCGAGAGAAAAAAAGGCACCGAGCAAGTCACCGTATAAAGCAAATGCAAGAGTTATGCAATGTCGCAGTTCACCAAAGGCGACAAATTTATGGTCAATCAAGATTCAAGACGATGAGGCCTACATTTATCAGAACAACGCCCGACTTGCATATTACGGAAAGACATATTCGGCGGTTAAGAACGTTTCCGTCTTTGAACACAAAGTTAGCCACAAAATAGTTCAAGCAGTGGAGGTATGTTTTTTATCCGTATATAGAAAATTTATTTCGACTCAAGTGCGATTTCTTCTTAGTTTGAAGCCATGGGTAAGCGCCAAAAAAAGGAAACTACCCTGTAACCGCCTCTTATACAAACATAACAGTTTCTTATTCTATCAGCGTTTACCGGAATAGGACTAAGCATTCTGCCTTTATTACAAAACCGCATCAGTTTCTCTTGTATCCTTTCTTTCCTTAAATTGACTGTAAACTTCTGAGATAAGTGAGGCTGCCTTTTTGTCAAGGGTCGAGGGTAGCATTTCGAGAGTCGCTTCTTACCCAAAAAGGTCTTAAGAAGGAATTCAATTGAGATGATACATAAACTAAGAAAGTAATCAACCATTATCGCTGTCTTAAGATTTGGGGGAACTTGAAATGCCCAAAAAACGACATTCTCAACGCAGGGATGCATGTAATTTTCCTGGGAAGATCACATTCTCGTAGCACGAAGTGAATAAATTCCCGAGTCACCCAAAGTTGACCTTTGCCCTTTTCTATGATAAAGACATTTTAGCAAAGTAATAAAGTCACCTCATTGTAATTTGCTCATATACGTTGGAAAAATAGAATTTTTATGGCGACAAAATTTGCTTAAATCGTCACTAACACGTACATTTCTGTACTCTTGCAATTTCATTGCGTTACACAATTTGACACGTGTTGTACGAACTAAGATAACGTAACTGTCAAATTTGTCGGGCCCTCAGATAATATTCTAATTTATGCGGTACATAATTGAGAGTAATTTAGGTTAGTGTACAGTCTTTCCCTGCAAAAAAAACAAACAAAACAATAACGGCCAAAACAAAAACAAAGGTTTTAGACCATTCTAGATACAAACGCCGAATATTCAGGATCAGTTTACGAAAACATGGTATGCATTTTATATACAGATAAATGGTTTTCTAACCTTGGCTGTATACCTTCTCGATACTGTTGACAAAAATATATATATATATATTTAGAAATCAGAGTTGGCAAAATTCAAAACGGTTTTATTAAACAACGCGGTTTTATTAAACATCCTCTGAACCAAACATTTTTTTCGCCGATCGCTTAAATGAAAGTTACAGTGTATCGGTGTTTGCTTCACCCGAACACCAACGTGGCTGGCTGATCCGAGCGACCGAGTAAGTCAGGTTTCAGTAGTCCTTTAAGCCTTTGTGATTGTTATTTAAATTGTGCCGTATTACATGACTGAATGTAACAAATAACTACATCGATTTTCTTCATGGTTCATATATGACTTAGACGAATTATAATTTAGCCAAATACGAAAAAGTAAAAATAAATAAATAAAACATGAGCTGGTATATGTTTAGGGTTCTTGTTCTGTTAAATGTGATACATACCGTATTCTTTATCAGGAAATGCTAAATTTTAATGCATAAGAGAAATTCGCTTCCAGACACACATAAAAATTGCAGATTGAATTACTTATAAACATAAATTTATCAACAGGTTAGTTTCGTAAACAGCACAGATGGGGCAGTGGCTTTGAAATTTGCACTTTTCAACAAATTTGACAGCGACTCGCCATTTAAAGAGGTGAATAAGTCAAACCCCGCAGAATGGGCCAAATCCATTAATAGGGTTTTGCTCGGGTTTGTACGAACACCAATACCCTCTTCAGAAAGCGATGGTGACGGGCCCTGCTCAGTGGAACCCCTTGCTGGTATCCAGAAAGCAAAAAGCACCAGAAAACGAAAAACTGGAGAAGCTACTGATTCAAAATCCTTGTTGATCGAACCCATTCACTGTGCCAAAAAGGCCAAGGAAGGAAAGAAAACTGAAAGTAAAGCAGAAGACCCTGGTGACAAAAGCGAAATACAAGAAAGCTGTGAGCGAGGAAGAGTTGGTAAGAAACAATAAAAATTGTATGCTTTGAACTGTCTTTTCTGACCACTTAATTCAAACTTTTTTAAATCTTTTTAATCTTTTTTAAAAGCGTGTATGTTGTGGCTTAATTTTGTTCGGCTAAGTGATAAGGGTTAAGCATTTATTTATACGTAAGATAAGGCACAATAATAATCAGTAATTAGGGTTAAGCTCTTATTTAGGTTTACGCACTTAGTTTAAACGGTTAGCATTTCAGGAAGTTTATGACAACTGCAGACTGCCTACAATTAGTGCTGATAAACAGTATTTAAGTCTATATAGCGCCCGTTTCAAATAGCGCTGAGAAGCAGTTTTAAGTCAAAGCACCCATTTTAAATCGGTTAGCTTTTACTGCGAGTTAGTCAGCGGTCTGCAAGAGTTAGAAACTGCATTCCAGATAAGGGATTGGCACGCAATGTAGTGATAGATGTGTGAAGAGGTTGGGTAGGATAGAGGTGCTGGAGAGGTTCAGGGAGAACTTGGTCCTAGAAGGGAGGAAGAGATGTCTAGTTTCTTTTAACATCCCCTAAAAACCAAGCTCCCGTTTTTTAACATCACCCCCGCAAAAAGAAAAATCCCTTTTTAGACAGTTGATTAAAGTTTAGGGTTAATTAAAAAAAAATAAAAAAAATTCAAACCAAACACAGTATTAAACCACTACATGTATACCAACTGCTTCCGATGAGGCTCGTCTCCCTTTTATCATTTTACGTTTATTTGTCTTCTCAAGTGAGCAAAACAGGTTTATCTAGTATTTACCCGCAAAACTCCTGTCAATACATGCAGTTCATTTCAAAAATGATTCTCTTATTATGCATTGCAGATGGTATACACAAAATACCAGTTGGCCAGCTGGAAATGCCCAGTCAAAGCAGAATGATAAGGCCAATCGATGAAAAATTTGTCGATCGCCTTATGCAAGAGATGACACGTATGCCTGAAGAAAATTATGAGGCACTATTCATTTTGTGCAAAGATTGCGAATCCAAGGCTGACTTTGATACTTCTAAATTACATTCGTATACATATGAAGTTATTGGTGGCGCACATAATACCACAGCGGCAAAGAAACTTAATGTACAGTTTCCCGAAAATCCCCATTATCAGTTTAGATACGCCAGGATTTATGTGGGCTTAAGTGATGAAGGAGCATTGTGACTGGGAACAAGACACAACTTAACTGGAGAGTTGCGCCACTCTATTACATTTTTGGAAGAGGTAATTCTTCAAGGGTTTAATGTCATTTTGCAGTATATATTTTTAAGTTGTATGCCTTTTGCAAATGCGAAAATACCTGCAACACCTTCTATAATCAGTAAATGCTCTAGGTACAACGAAGGCAGATGAATTTTAATTAAGGTCGATTCATCATACACAGTTGTGAAACCACTTGGAGAGATGGGGGAGGGACTCTAGAAAAGATTTTCTTTTAGCCCTGTTTGGAGTAAAGGAGGGGGAGGAGTTCTTGGCTGGCACGGGCCCATTTCCTCAGTCTGATCCGCTACTGATACAGCTTGGTGAATAAAAAAATGGACGAAAGGATAGCTACTTCGATGATTTAAAAGTACTTTACATTTACATGATTCCGTGAGGTAATTATATGAAATAATATTTGTTTGAAGGTTGGTGTTTGTCGAAGTCAATTGTTCAGTGGCGCATCACCAGAAGCATTTGAAGACCCGCCGACACCAAAGGCTGATTGGAGAGACAAATGCGCAACTATCCTCGGAAAAAAGTACATATTTATAATATCTTAAAGATGTTGTCCACTCGCAAGCGGTTGCAATTCGCATTACATAAAGAGCCGAAGTTTGTCTATACCTAAAGAAATGCGATGCTGACGTAGTTATGCTTCAGTTAAAAAAGCTGGGTTTTAGGTCATCATAACACTCCTTCAAATACATCAAAAGGTAGCGATTAGATCACATTTAGCCGATAATTCCTCATTATTGCCATAACGACTTCGTAAACTGATAAATGGATACTACAAATTCACATATCATTATAAAACCAAACAGAAATGACAGAAGATTTCCGCAAATAGTTACCGTAGCACAATACCACAACCATGCATTTTGTCAGACAGTGCTTGTGAGTGTTCACTCGACAAATGTACATCATATCCTTACTCACAGTATACAACATGGGGATGAGTTCCACTTCAATTTTATTTTGTGTGTGTTTTTAGGAAGAAAGCATTATCAGAAGTCTTTTTGATGGCTCTTCTACCATCTCGATCCTGGAGAGAGCTAGAAGGAATCGATGCAAAATACAAAGACGGAAAATTGAAGGGACAGAAACCATCCTTATCGGAGATGTTGTCGACACCGTCAATCAAGCAAATCCATCTCAGATGCCTTAGTGGCCTAACACCAGAAGAAAGATACCAGTTGCTCACGCAGGCAAGTCCTTTACCGTATCTTACCGAATCAGTTTTCACTTCCTTTTTTGTCTCGGATATTTTCTTATAGATTTCCTGAAATACATTGTGTTAGTTTGATTGACAACAACATTTCTTCCGAAACATGAGAACAAATATTAGCGAAAATGTGTAGAAAATGAAAAAAATGTTTACCTGTAGGGGCTACAGATTTAAAATTTAAATCCATGTCAGCTCTTAAAAGTACAAGTCTAGCTGATAATCACACGATAAGCGTCTACTTCATAAAAAAATGAGAGACAACGTATATTTATTTCTAGGTCAACAACTGCGAAATGAGTTTAGCAGAGGCCAATCAGGCAGCCAAGGAAATAAAGAAATTCAAGCCTATTCAAAGTTCTATTATGAAATTCTTTGCGCTAAAAACTTGGGAAGAGACTACTGACAAATTCGGCAACGACGTTTGTCCAAAGCACCTTAGTCGTTTTTTGGTGAGTAGACTGGCAGCCAACGAATCTCAGATATAAAATTAATCAGTACTTATTTTGCATATGTTCTTGCTTCACTGATCTCAACCAGGCCCAGGCCATACCATGTCCACGGGCAAAAAGGCTCCACATGTAATTCTAGCAATACAAGGTCAATGATATATAGAAGCGGGCGAGTGGTTTATGAAAACCTAAAACACAGTCAAAGCAGACTAGCTTCAGACTCATAGGGCTTATTTTGCCTAGTAGAAAAGCGGAAATCAGCTGCAAAATTATGGTAACATGTAGTTACGCGGATTATGTAGCTACATAATCCGAGTGTATTTATTTATTTATTAGTCGGGCAACCGACTATAGGTTTACCCTCGAGTTTCATCGCAAATCGCAGTCACGTGCAATGGGGAAAACCGCAGACACGTAATACGGGCGCAACCTTCTTTCTACGATGTCGAAGTCGATGGCGAATATGTTGAAAAAAAATGGTGTCATCTTTTCTACGCTCAAACATACAGACCCACCAACCGTTCGCGGTAGACCCACTCTAAAAGATGGCGTGTGTAATGAGCGTATATTTCGAAACGGGTCGTTCCGCGAACTGAAACTAGCAAGAGAATCAAATGATTTAGCGAATGTCTCAAAAGAATCAAACCAGAAATCAAACGAGTTACCAGTGAACAGAAAATGTGGACAGAGTGACAGAAGAGCATTTGCTGATAAAGACAAGGTGCCTCGCGATGAAACTCGAGGAAACGACAACAAAGATACATGGCACGTGATTAATGTCACGCAATCGTGGCCGGGTATTCTGAAGTTGCTCCCATAACAGCACGTCTACCTGTTGTCCGACTTACGATCTTAGATCGTCTTGTTTATTTCTCATTTGCCTAGAATGTATCCCTTTCGCAGAGCTGATGTCAACGAGGTGATGTCACACCAAAACCCTCTGAGCCTAATTTATGTGCTAGATTAACTAAAAACGTAAGATATGTTGCTTTTAGCAGAACATAATTTTTTTTGCTTTTATTTCTCTATATGTAGGACACAGACCTGGAATCTGCCGACTTCAATAATTTCCTAGATCGTCTAAAGGAGCGCCTGAGAAAGAAAGGGCCCGAAATTTCTCACAGATCTTCTGATGTTTTCATCGCCAAAGATGGTAAAGGCTACCTTATACAAAGTGCGCTTAACCTTCTCACAGCATCGGAAATTTTAGCCGTTGTCGGTTCATTCTCTGGAGCATCGCTAACCATATCATTAATACCGGATCAAGGCGTCCAGGTAAAGATTATGTATTGCAATTAACGGGTCTTTTCACCAGCTTTTAGAAACGTTTAATCACCTGGTAGTTTATTCCTCGTTATAGACTCACAGCGGGGAACATTTGACAGCTCAGTGCTCAAACATATCCGCTGTCGCCTTTCACAAGAAAAATAATAAAGAAATAAAGAAATAAAAAATAAGTAAATAAATAAATAGATAAGCAAAAAAGATAGAAGAAAAAGAGCAGTCTCATTTCTTGAGCAATTTCCGGTTTAATCTTTTCTCTTTGTTTTTCTCCGTCGCCTTGTAGGTAACGGCGAGAACAAGGGCCACTGTTTCAGCTGCTAAGAAGGTCAACTTCACTTTGTTGAGCTCATTCAATGTCGCCATGGTGGTGGACCCGTTGGAGGCCAAGTCCGCCGTTGACACATTGAAACAAGAAGGAGCTTTTGACGTGTCAACTGCATATATTTACACGAAAAGTTCATCTCTCAACAAAGGTGAGGGTCTACTCGCCTCAAGCATAGGGAATCTAACATACACCAAGGCATGACAACGGGTGCGAAAACGTCCCCTATCAAATAAATCTAGTTCATTTTAAATTCATCGGGATGGTTTCAAGTCACTGAATTTGTCAAATGTAGGCGACTTCTCCTGGAATGAGATTCCTAAGGATCGTCTGTTGTTATTATTATTATTATTATCATTATCATTATTATTATCATTATCATTATCATTATTATTATTATTATTATTATCATTATAGAGTTAATGTTCTTGGGCTTAAATACGTTTTTGTCCCTTCTAAGAGCTCATTTTAACCTTCGCCTAGTGACTCGGACTATAACGATTTTCAGTCGGGGCCAAAATATACTTTTGAGCTTAAGCACGCGCTTTTTGAGACGCCCACGGCAACCGGAAGTGAGCTAAGTGTCGTTTCTCCATCAGAGATAATTAGTATAACAATGTGGGAGACACCACTGTCCTGGCACGCGAAATGTTCTGTTGCTTACGCCCCCTATAATGCCGGCCATTCATTTATTATCTATATTATCAACATTCATAATGATAGCTAATAAAAACAGGCTAGTGTGCAAGGAAAAAGATTGGATAGATGTTTATTGAGGACCTTTTCTTTTTCTTCTGTAGATAAATTGAGTCTTGCCAGCTGCGTTTCTACTTTCGTGATTGGCCATTGGGCAATCTCTTCTAGATTGTCAAGAGCGCTAATGAATTTTCAGGATGGAGAATCCAGGGATAACCTAGTCATCTGCGAGCGCCGTAGCACCGTTCCCGGAGACAAGGCCACTGAAGCTTTCGAGTGGCTGATCAATCATTTTTGTACAAAGGGAGATCTTGTTTTAGCCATTAACACAACAACAGCATTAAAGGCGGCAATCAAAAATGGCAGAAATTGTGTTAGAATTGTCAATGATAGAGAAAACTTTGAACGCATAAAGTTTTCTGTAGCCGAAGAAACAAAGGAATTACGGAGCGCATCAGTTTCAAGCTGTTAAAGAGTGAGGACATTCAACTCTGTCAGTTGAAATCATTGTTGAATGCTTGAGTTAGATCATCTTTATTTCGGCATTGAATCATTTGTATGCAGAACAAAACAAGGAATTCATAATAAATGTAAGAGATTAAACTTCTCTCTGTACGGTTGTGTTGAAATTTATCTGTTAGTACTAATTAACCAAGCTTCAAGTTACCATTTGCTTCACCTTTTTCATGGTACTAACTGCAATTTCATGTCGTCGAAAACAGTTACTCGACGGCTCGTTAACGCCATTAACTGTAAGCCAAGTCAAACATAAAGTTTTGGCTGCGAAAAGCGGATTCCAACCAGTGCTATCCGTCGGCAAAATGGGCATTTTGCGTCAAAAGCAATAGGAATTGAGATTTCTGGCTCTGAAAATGGGACTCGAAAGTGTGCATCGCCTTCCGCAATTCTCGGTAGACTTAAAGTTATCCTTATCATAAAAAAGGTAAGTATAAAAAGGCAAAAAATCGGGCTCAAAAAAAAAAATCTTTATCGGCCACAATTATAACATGGTAGAGTGAAAGAAAAATTTTGGATCCGAAAATCGGACCCAAAAATTTTATAAATGTTGGACTGAAAGAAACATTTGGTTCCGAAAATCGGACCCAAAATTCTTATAAATGTTGGACTGAAAGAAAAATTTGGTTCCGAAAATCGGACCCAAAATTTTTATAAATGTTGGACTGAAAGAAAAAATTGGTTCCGAAAATCGGACCCAAAATTTTTATAAATGTTGGACTGAAAGAAACATTTGGTTCCGAAAATCGGACAAAAAAAACAATCCCATTTTAGGCCACAATCAAAACAAGGTGCCTGAGTTAGAAAAAAGGAAGAATTTGAGTCCAAAAATCGGACTTAAGTCAAACTGATATTTTATGACAAAAAAAGGTAAAGTGTAAGATATCTTGCGGAATAACTTGAAGAAATAAAACGACACCTTTAATTTTTTTACAACACATGCTTCGACATAGTTATATCATCTAAAGTTGTGAATTAGCTGCGGAATCCATTTTAAGTCCGCCTAAAATTGACCAAGGAAAGCGGGTTTGATTTCTCGATAAATTCATTACGACAGAATTTAGGCTATAACTTGTATTTTAAAAAAGAACAAGGTGAAAAACATAAGATATCGCTATTTTTAACGGAATTTTCCTAAATTGGAAAAGGACGATTTAGTTTGGAACGCCTTTTATATGGTGTTTTGACAAAAATCTGTGAGGCTAAGTTTCATCTCAACCATCTCTTGGTATTGTATCTTGTCTTCAAAAATGACTACAATCACGACATAAAATGGATTTTAAATGACATTTTAAATGCTACAAGATGGTAAAAATTGCATGTCCATCACTAATCTGTGTAATGAGGACTCATTTGTTGACTTTGAGTACTCTCTGAGCAGTATGCTATAGAATTAGCTGCCTTAAGCAAATATCTTGACAGCCAAAATACAATACGATTGCGAATTACAAACAATTTGATTCTTTACGTGGATATTATCCTGTTGTAATACTACAAATCTGAAATGTTTCAGAATTGCAAAGATTCTGCAGGCCGAGGTATGATAGAATAACTGTCATGTTAAGGGTTATAGGCAATTGGTGGAAATGCGCATGCGTAGTAACAAAAACTTTATTTCCCTTAAATCACTCGGAAATCTAATCGTTGCAACTAAATTTTTTTTTCGTTACCTAAACCTGACACTATTTCCTACTATTACATATAGATAAAACATTCCAAATGATTTGATAACTTACCTCGTTAAATGACGGTCCTTCTGCCCATACAATCTCTTATATGGTGTTTTGACAAAAATCTGTGAGGCTGAGTTTCCTTGCAACCAACTCTTGGTATTGTCTGTTGTCTTCAAAAATGACTACAATCACGACATAAAATGGATCTTAAATGACATTTTAAATGCTACAAGATGGTAAAAATTGCATGTCCATAATTAATCTGTGTAATGAGGACTGATCTGTTGAACTTGAGTACTCTCTGAGCAGTATGCTATAGAATTAGCTGCATTAAGCAAATATCTTGACAGCCAAAATACAATACGATTGCGAATTACAAACAATTTGATTCTTTACGTGGATATTATCCTGTTGTAATACTACAAATCTGCAATGTTTCAGAATTGCAAAGATTCTGCAGGCCGAGGTATGATAGAATAACTGTCATGTTAAGGGTTATAGGCAATTGGTGGAAATGCGCATGCGTAGTAACAAAAAGTTTATTTCCCTTTAATCACTCGGAAATCTAATCGTTGCAACTAAACTTTTATTCGTTACCTAAACCAGACTCTATATCCTACCCTTACATATCGATAAAACATTCCAAATGATTTGATAACTTACCCCCTTAAATGACGGTCTTTCTGCCCATACAATCTCTTATATGGTGTTTTCACAAAGATCTGTAAGGCTGAGTTTCCTCTCAACCATCTCTTGGTATTGTATCTTGTCTTCAAAAAAGACTACAATCTCGACATAAAATGGATTTTAAATGACATTTTAAATGCTACAAGATGGTAAAAATTGCATGTCCATCACTAATCTGTGTAATGAGGACTGATTTGTTGAATTTGAGTACTCTCTTAGCAGTATGCTATAGAAATAGCTGCATTAAGCAAATATCTTGACAGCCAAAACACAATACGATTGCGAATTACTAACAATTTGATTCTTTACGTGGATATTATCCTGTTGTAATACTACAAATCTGCAATGTTTCAGAATTGCAAAGATTCTGCAGGCCGAGGTATGATAGAATAACTGTCATTTTAAGGGTTATAGGCAATTGGTGGAAATGCGCATGCGTAGTAACAAAAAGTTTATTTCTCTTAAATCACTCGGAAATCTAATCGTTGCAACTAAAATTTTATTCGTTACCTAAACCTGACTATATTTCCTACTATTACATATAGATAAAACATTCCAAATGATTTGATAACTTACCTCCTTAAATGACGGTGCTTCTGCCCATACATTCTCTTATATGTTGTTTTGACAAAGATCTGTAAGGCTGAGTTTCCTTTCAACCATCTCTTGGTATTGTATCTTGTCTTCAAAAATGACTACAATGACGACATAAAATGGATTTTAAATGACATTTTAAATGCTACAAGATGGTAATAATTGCATGTCCATCACTAATCTGTGTAATGAGGACTGATTTGTTGAATTTGAGTACCTTCTGAGCAGTATGCTATAGAATTAGCTGCATTAAGCAAATATCTTGACAGCCAAAATACAATAAGATTGCGAATTACAAACAATTTGAGTCTTTACGTGGATATTATCCTGTTGTAATACTACAAATCTGCAATGTTTCAGAATTGCAAAGATTCTGCAGGCAGAGGTATGCTAGAATAACTGTCATTTTAAGGGTTATAGGCAATTGGTGGAAATGCGCATGCGTAGTAACAAAAAGTTTATTTCCCTTAAATCACTCGGAAATCTAATCGTTGCAACTAAAGTTTTATTCGTTACCTAAACCTGACTCTATATCCTACCCTTACATATAGATAAAACATTCCAAATGATTTCATAACTTACCCCCTTAAATGACGGTCCTTCTGCCCATACAATCTCTTATATGGTGTTTTGACAAAAATCTGTGAGGCCGAGGTTTCTCTCAACCATCTCTTGGTATCGTATCTTGTCTTTAAGAATGACTACAATCACGACATAAAATGGATTTTAAATGACAATTTAAATCCTACAAGATGGTAAAAATTGCATTTCCATCACTAATCTGTGTAATGAGGACTGATTTTTTGAATTTGAGTACTCTCTGAGCAGTATGCTATAGAATTAGCTGCCTTAAGCAAATATCTTGACAGCCAAAATACAATACGATTGCGAATTACAAACAATTTGATTCTTTACGTGGATGTTATCCTGTTGTAAAACTACAAATCTGCAATGTTTCAGAATTGCAAAGATCCTGCAGGCCGAGGTATGATAGAATAACTGTCATGTTAAGGGTTATAGGCAATTGGTGGAAATGCGCATGCGTAGTAACAAGAAGTTTATTTCCCTTTAATCACTCGGAAATCTAATCGTTGCAACTAAAGTTTTATTCGTTACCTAAACCTGACTCTATATCCTACCCTTACATATAGATAAAACATTCCAAATGATTTGATAACTTACCCCCTTAAATGACGGTCTTGCTGCCCATACAATCTCTTATATGGTGTTTTGACAAAAATCTGTGAGGCTGAGTTTCCTCTCAACCATCTTTTGGTATTATATCTTGTCTTTAAAAATGACTACAATCACGACATAAAATGGATTTTAAATGAGATTTTAAATGCTACAAGATGGTAAAAATTGCATGTCCATCACTAATCTGTGTAATGAGGACTGATTTGTTGAATTTGAGTACTCTCTGAGCAGTATGCTATAGAATTAGCTGCCTTAAGCAAATATCTTGACAGCAAAAATACAATACGATTGCAAATTACAAACGATTTGATTCTTTACGTGGATATTATCCTGTTGTAATACTACAAATCTGCAATGTTTCAGAATTGCAAAGATTTTGCAGGCCGAGGTATGATAGAATAACTGTCATTTTAAGGGTTATAGGCAATTGGTGGAAATGCGCATGCGTAGTAACAAAAAGTTTATTTCCCTTAAATCATTGGGAAATCTAATCGTTGCAACTAAAATTTTATTCGTTACCTAAACCTGACTCTATATCCTATTATTACAAATAGATAAAACATTCCAAATGATTTGATAACTTACCCCCTTAAGTGACGGTCCTTCTGTCCACACAATCTCTTATATGGTGTTTTGACAAAGATCTGTAAGGCTCAGTTTTCTCTCAACCATCTCTTGGTATTGTATCTTGTTTTCAAAAATTACTAGAATCACGACATAAAATGGATTTTAAATGAGATATTAAATGCTACAAGATGGTAAAAATTGCATGTCCATCGCTAATCTGTGTAATGAGGACTGATTTGTTGAACTTGAGTACTCTCTTTGCAGTATGCTTTGGAATTAGCTGCCTTAAGCAAATATCTTGACACCCAAAATACAATACGATTGCGAATTACAAACAATTTGATTCTTTACGTGGATATTATCCTGTTGTAATACTACAAATCTGCAATGTTTCCGAATTGCAAAGATTCTGCAGGCCGAGGTATGCTAGAATAACTGTCATTTTAAGGGTTATAGGCAATTGGTGGAAATGCGCATGCGTAGTAACAAAAAGTTTATTTCCCTTAAATTACTCGGAAATTTAATCGTTGCAACTAAAATTTTATTCGTTACCTAAACCTGACTCTATATCCTACTATTACATATAGATAAAACATTCCAAATGGTTTGATAACTTACCCCCTTAAATGACGGTCCTTCTTCCCATACAATTTCTTATATGGTAATTTGACACAGATGTGTAAGGCTGAGTTTCCTCTCAACCATCTCTTCGTGTTGTATCTTGTCTTCAAAAATGACTACAATCACGACATAAAATGGATTTTAAATGACATTTTAAATGCTACAAGATGGTAAAAATTGCATGTCCATCACTAATCTGTGTAATACGGACTGATTTGTTGAACTTGAGTACTCTCTGAGCAGTATAGTTTAGAATTAGTAGCCTTAAGCAAATATATTAACAGCCAAAATACAATACGATTGCGAATTACAAACAATTTGATTCTTTAGGTGGATATTATCCTGTTGTAATACTACAAATCTGCAATGTTTCAGAATTGCAAAGATTCAGCAGCCCGAGGTATGATAGAATAACAGTCATTTTAAGGGTTATAGGCAATTGGTGGAAATGCGGATGCGTTGTAACAAAAACTTTATTTACCTTAAATCACTCGAAAATCTAATTAAAAAAACTGTCATTTTAAGGGTTATAGGCAATTGGTGGAAATGCGCATTCGTAGTAACAAAAAGTTTATTTCCCTTAAATCACTCGGAAATCTAATCGTTGCAACTAAAAGTTTATTCGTTACCTAAACCTGACTATATATCCTACACTTACTTATAGATAAAACATTCCAAATGATTTGATAACTTACCCCCTTAAATGACGGTCCTTCTGCCCATACAATCTCTTATATGGTGTTTTGACAAAAATCTGTGAGGCTGAGTTTCCTCTCAACCATCTCTTGGTATTGTATCTTGTCTTTAAAAATGACTACAATCACGACATAAAATGGATTTTTAATGAGATTTTAAATGCTACAAGATGGTAAAAATTGCATGTCCATCACTAATCTGTGTAATGAGGACTGATTTATTGAATTTGAGTACTCTCTAAGCAGTATGCTATAGAATTAGCTGCCTTAAGCAAATATCTTGACAGCCAAAATACAATTCGATTGCGAATTACAAACAATTTGATTCTTTACGTGGATATTCTCCTGTTGTAATAATACATATCTGAACGTTTCAGAAATGCAAAGTTTCTGCAGGCCGAGTTATGATAGAATAACTGTCATTTTAAGGGTCATAGGCAACTGGTGGAAATGCGCATGCGTAATAACAAAAACTTTATTTTCCTTAAATCACTCGGAAATCTAATCGTTGCAACTAAAATTTTATTCGTTACCTAAACCTGACTCTAGATCCTACTATTACATATAGATAAAACATTCCAAATGATTTGATAACTTACCTCCTTAAATGACGGTCCTTCTGCCCATACAATCTCTTATATGGTGTTTTGAGAAAGATCTGTAAGGCTGAGTTTCCTCTCAACCATCTCTTGGTATTGTATCTTGTCTTCAAAAATGACTACAATAATGACATAAAATGTATTTTAAATGAGATTTTAAATGCTACAAGATGGTAAAAATTGCATGTCCATCACTAATCTGTGTAATGAGGACTGATTTGTTGAATTTGAGTACTCTCTGAGCAGTATGCTATAGAATTAGCTGCCTTAAGCACATATCTTGACAGCAAAAATACAATACGATTGCGAATTACAAACAATTTGATTCTTTACGTGGGTATTATCCTGTTGTAATACTACAAATCTGCAATGTTTCAGAATTGCAAAGATTCTGCAGGTCGAGGTATGATAGAATAACTGTCATTTTAAGGGTTATAGGCAATTGGTGGAAATGCGCATGCGTAGTAACAAAAAGTTTATTTCCCTTAAATCACTCGGAGATCTAATCGTTGCAACTAAAATTTTATTCGTTACCTAAACCTGACTCTATATCCTACTATTACATATAGATAAAACATTTCAAATGATTTGATACCTTACTCCCTTAAATGACGGTCCTTCTGCCCCTACAATCTCTTATATGGTGTTTTGACAAAAATCTGTAAGGCTGAGTTTCCTTGGAACCATCTCTTGGAATTGTATCTTGCCTTAAGAAATGACTACAATCACGACATAAGATGGATTTTAAATGACATTTTAAATGCTACAAGATGGTAAAAATTGCATGTCCACCACTAATCTGTGTAATGAGGACTGATTTGTTGAATTTGAGTACTCTGTGAGAAATATGCTATAGAATTAGCTGGCTTAAGCAAATATCTTGACAGCCATAATACAATACGAATGCGAATTACAAACAATTTGATTCTTTACGTGGATATTATGCTTCTGTAATACTACAAATCTGCAATGTTTTAGAATTCCAAAGATTCTCCATGCCAAGGTATGATAGAATAACTGTCATTTTAAGGGTTATAGGCAATTGGTGGAAATGCGGATGCGTAGTAACAAAAAGTTTATTTTCCTTAAATCACTCGGAAATCTAATCGTTGCAACTAAAATTTTATTCGTTAGGTAAACCTGACTATATATCCTACTTTTACATATAGATAAAACATTCCAAATGATTTGATAACTTACCCCCTTAAATGACGGTCCTTCTGCCCATACAATGTCTTATATGGTGTTTGACAAAAATCTGTAAGGCTGAGTTTTCTTGACACCAACTCTTGGTATTGTATCTTGTCTTCATAAAATGGCTACAATCACGACATAAAATGGATTTTAAATGACATTTTAAATGCTACAAGATGGTAAAAATTGCATGTATATCACTAATCTGTGTAATGAGGACTGATTTGTTGAATTTGAGTACTCTCTGAGCAGTATGCTATAGAGTTAGCTGCCTTAAGCAAATATCTTGACAGCCAAAATACAATACGATTGCGAATTACAAACAATTTGATTCTTTACGTGGATATTATCCTGTTGTAATACTACAAATCTGCAATGTTTCAGAATTGCAAAGATTCTGCAGGCCGAGGTATGATAGAATAACTGTCATTTTAAGGGTTATAGGCATTTGGAGGAAATGCGCATGCGTAGTAACAAAAGTTTATTTCCCTTAAATCACTCGGAAATCTAATCGTTGCAACTAAAATTTTATTCGTTACCTAAACCTGACTATATATCCTACTATTACATATAGATAAAACATTTTAAATGATTTGATAACTTACCCTCTTAAATGACGGTCCTTCTGCGCATGCAATCTCTTATATGGTGTTTTGACAAAAATCTGTAAGGCTGAGTTTTTTCTCAACCATCTCTTGGTATTGTATTTTTTTTTCAAAATTGGCTACAATCACGACTTAAAATGGATTTTAAATGATATTTTAAATGCTACATGGATCGCTGAGCCGAGGAAAGTAACAACAAGCTCGGATTTTCAGGATTTATTGATGTAAGTAATCTGAAGCTATCAAAAGATGATATGATGACAATGAATGACTAAAATTATTGAAATCACTAGCAAAACAGAACTCAAATGAAATGACGATCGCGGAAATGAAAAGACTTACGTTGTCCAAGCTTGTTTGAATATAAACATTTAACAAAATATAACTTTAAGCGTCCATAAACCTCATTGACTGACTGATGAATTTCCCGTAGACGTTTCAATGTCACATGTGTTAGCATTGACCTTTGTACCTCACGTTCCGGTCACGGTCCGCTCGTTTCAACGCGCGAAACATTCCCCCCCGCAATGGGAAATGATAATTTTCCATTCTAGTCATTAAACCCTTCTGCAGGACAGATGACGCAGAGTTGTGTAATTGGACGCACATAGCTTCCAGTTGTCGTCTGCACCTTAACATTTCTAACTGCGCCATCTCGTCCGGGAAATACTTCAATTATTCTTCCAGCAGTCCACTTTCCGCGAACTGCATTGGGGTCAGCGACGATGACGTAATCGTCGACTTTTAACATTTCGTACGCGGGTGTTCCACTTACGTCTCGGAACAAGGTGAGGAAGTACATCCCTTGACCATCTTTTCCAAAATGCATCTACAATTCTTTGGCAGAATTCGAATCGGTGTCGTGGATTTGCTGTCTCGTGGAATGGGCCTTGAGGGACTGTGCTTGAAGCTCTGCCCAGGAGGATATCGTTTGGGCAAAGGTACATTCCATCGTTGGGGTCTTGTGGTAGTCTACCAATGGGTCGTTGATTCAGGAGATTGGCAACTTCAAGTACACAGGTGTACAATTCAAAGGGTGTCAAGGTGGCATCACCTATGACCTTTTTCAAGGCAACCTTTGTGGACTTCACCAGAGCTTCTGAGCATCCATTTTGGTGAGGGGCCAAAGGCGTAGTAAATTGCCATTTCATCCCTCTCTCGGCACAATATTCTTTTAGCTTACTGGACTCCCATCCTTGTATCATCAGACGTAGCTCACGCTCTGCACCTATCATCTGTGAACCGTTGTCTGAGATGATCAGCTTTGGGTAACCGCGATACGAGAAGAACCTTCTAAGAACTTGCAGAAACTCTTGGGTACTTGCATCTATGGCGACTTCGCAATGCACGGCTCGAGTATTCAGACAGGTGAATATAACCCCATAATGTTTAGCTGTCTTGTTCCGACCAACTTTAACTTTGATAGGCCCAAAATAATCGCATGACGTATACATGAATGGCGGCGTGAAGGGTTGCAGTCGACATGAGGGCAGAATTTTCGGCAGAAGGTACACCGACGTTTCACTTCCTTGGATAAGTTGTGCCCCCTGATAATCCAGTATTTTCTTCGGGCCTTGGCCGTAGTAGCAGCGACACCTGGATGACCAAATTGATGTGCTTCACGGGTGACTAGCAGCGATATCCAATGCTTGTATGGCAAAAGAACAGGGCTTCTGTTATCGTACGATAGTAGGGAGAGGTCAACGCGACCGCCAACTCTGACAATTCCCTTTTCATCTTTGAAAGGAGTTAGCGTTTTAAAGTCTCCCTTTTTCAACCTCTGAGTCAGACCAGACTGCGCCACCTTTATCCAGTACTCCTCTGCTTCGTCGAGCTCTGTAGCCAGTAGTGGACCCGTTTTCATCTCTTCGCTAAGTGCCTTTGATTTCAGAAAGAGGTTGTTACAGAACCTGCGAGCATAGGCTGTCACTCGTAGAAGCTTTTTCCAACTTGAGTAGTCTTCACACTTGAAGATGGGTGGTTGAAGATTGAGCACGGTCACCGGACAAGTGATGAGGACTTTCCTTCTTTTTTTATCAACTTCTTCCTTATCGACTGTTCCCTTCTCCTTTGGCCACAGTTCTTCTTCTAACTGCAGAAACTCCGGACCGCTCAGCCATCTGCCGTTCATTTCACTAGGCGTGATACCCTTCGTAACATCATCAGCCACATTAAGGCTGGTAGGACAATGTGACCAGTCCGATGGCGTAGAATTGGTTTGTATCTCTGCCACTCGAGAAGATACAAACGGCTTGTAACTACGAGATTCACCTTGAATCCAGGAGAGTACAACTCTGCTGTCGGTCAGATAACGGACTCCTTGAAATTTGAAGCGTGATTCTTCTAAGATGGTTTTACTTAGACGACTTGCAAGCACTGCTGCCTGAAGCTCCAGGCGTGGAATGGTTAGCTCCTTTAGTGGCGCAACGCTCGATTTGGCAGCAATGAAGCGAGCGCCAAACTTCCCGTCCTTTAATCTCCATCTTGTATACGCACAGGTGCCAAAGGCCAGCCTTGATGCGTCACAAAACACAACCAGCTGTGGATCTCCAATGGCTTCAGTTGGAGTCAGGCAGCGGTTGAACTTCACATGGTTGAGGGCGATCATTTCTTCGAAAAGCTTTATCCATTTTTGTCTGGTTGCACACGGAACAGCATCGTTCCATCCCATTCCAAGCTTCCACAGCTGCTGCATAGCGACTTTAGACTTTATAATAACAGCGGCTCCTGCCCCAATGGGATCATAAACGCCAGCCAGTTTGCTCAGGATGGTTCTTTTCGTCAGAATCAATGGCACTGATACGGCCGTATTACCTGTAGGTGCTCCTTCACTTCCACATTTAATCATGATCTTGAAAGAGAACTTGTCGTCCTCTGGCAGCCAGACAGTTCCTAGGACTTTCTCGGTTTCTGTTTCGCCACCCAGAACTACTTCCTTTGGTTTAACTTCTTCATTGATTACTTTATTCGAAATCCATCTCTTTACGGTAAAGCCACCTGTACCAAGGATCTCATCTACGTTTGATGTCAGCATTTTCACCTCTTCTACACTGTGAGCAGAGTCGCAAATGTCATCAACGTAGGCATTCTTTGTTATCGCGTCTGCTGCTTTGGGGTGGTTCTCCTTGTGAAGCCTAGCTGTCTTGCGCATTGCTGTGATTGCCATCGTAGGCGCAGGGCGATCTCCAAACGTGAGGACATTCTTCACGTAAACGTCTGGTTTTCGATTGACTTCGTAGTTTCTCCAGACAAATCTGTGCACATGTTGATCCAGTGGAGGGATGGCGATCATGTGATACATCTTTGTGATGTCTCCACAGACAGCAACTTGATTCTCCCGAAACCGTAGCAAGACACCAAACAGACTGTTTAGAAGATCTGGTCCCTTGAACCAATAATCATTTAGCGTGTGACCCTTGAAAGAAGCTGAGCTGTTAAACACGATTCGGATAGGGGTGGTTTTCTTCTCCGGTCGAATAACTGCATGATGCGAGACATAATGCACTGGGCCATTCCACTCTTCAATTTCTTTCCTTGACAGCTTTCTGGCAAAGTTCATTTCCTCCATTTCTTTGATCTGCTTGTCGTACATCCTGGCATGTTCTGGATTCTTTTTTAGACGTCGCTCTGTCGACTCCAACTTTTTAACAACTTGTGAATAGTTGTCAGGCAAAGAATTTGGGTCTCTTTTCCAAGGATACTTCATGATCCACTTGTTTTCGTGCAACTCACATGATTCTTCTATCAGCTTCAACTCTGCTGCCTCATCTGGTGACATCTTGGCTGCTTCACATGTACATGGGGACACAGCCACTCCCATGCTTTCAGTTTTCCAAAATTCGGTTAGATCTATCGGATCAGCAAGGCGAACGTGAAGGACTTGTTTCACTTCCGGTAAGCTGTTTTCCGAGTTAGATCCAAATACAACCCATCCTAAAGGACTCCTGCGCGCTACAAGACCCGCCTTTGCTCTCGTTTCTCCTAGATGGAAGAGAGGATAGTTGATCCCGATCAAAAGATCAATAGGTCCAGTCTTACGACGAAGATTTGCAGAGGGTATTCCAAGGACTGTTTCCATCTTCTTTAGATCAAGGCTTGTGGTGTCCTCTGAAATCTCTGGGATCCCTATTGCCTGGATCGTCTGTATCGTTTTGTCATTAACTCCATAGATTGGCACTTTGTAAAGCTTTGTGTCAAGGTCTTCTTCTACTCCTCCCACTTTCGTGATTACAATTCTCACAGGGCTGCCCTCCAGTTCCAGCTGTTCAGCAAAACTACTTCGAATCATGCTGACTTGTGCCCCGCTGTCAAAGAAAACACTTGCTTCAGTGGTTTTGGCATTCTTTCCTTTTATGAAACCAGATACTATGGGAAGAATAGTCTTGCTTGCGTCCTGGACAGATGAAACTTGCAGACCTTCCGAGCCGTCGTGTTCAGTATGCAGTAACTTGTGGTGGAATTTCTTACCCAATGTTCCGTCTCGTCGTCTCTCTTTGCATTCTTCTTTACGCAAGCAGTTTGCTGACGTGTGCCCTTTACTCGACTTCAAGCATGAAAAACAGCCTCTTTGCTCCTTTACAACCTTCCATCGTTCGTCGGGCGTCATCGCCTTGAATCTTGCACACTGGTCCACATAGTGCCTACCTCGGCACACATAACACCATTGGTGCTGTTTGCTTCAGTTAATTCCAGCTTCGCTTGAAGTATCGTAACTCTCGCCACGGTTGTTTGATGTAACAGTATGAACAGATGAACGGGAAGGAGGGCCACTCTTGCGTATCACGGCACCAGAGCGTAAGCGAGCGGTTAACTCCTCTTCCATCCAGTTTAACAGATTTGCCATTGAAGGTTCAAGTTTTTGTAGGTACATGTGCCGCGCCCAGACTTTGAGGTCGTCTTTCGTCATTTTTCTTTCAATTAAAGAAATTATGTGGGTGTTGTCAACATCTTGGGGTCGCTTTACTTCTTTAAGGATGTTAAAGGATCGCCTTAAAAGATTGACGAGATCGCAGAACCGATGATCTTCCCCTGGCTGTATGGCTCTAAACCTTTCCAGATCGGCTGTTACGGTGTCGGAGACAACTCTCGGATCGCCATAGTTTTGATCGAGGTACTTCCATGCGGCTAATAGATCGGAACTTATGCCCTCCACTAACCTGGCCGGCTCTGTTCCTAAACATGAACGAAGAATGGCAATAGCATCTCTTTCACAACAATGATTTTCCACCGCGTGCTTAAAATCCTCCTTGAAAATAAAATATTTGCGTACGTCACCATGAAAATAAGGCAACTTCGGCTTCTCGTGTTTCATAATCGACGGCTTGATTGTTGTCACATTCATCGCCTTCCCCGGGGTGCTCTCTTCGTGTATTTCATTATCACCATCCTGCACCGAAACGATTGAATGATTTGTATTATCCGAACTACTTCCAGCTTCATTTGGGTTAATCACACCAAAACTTTCAACACCGGGAGCTTGCTGCTTCTCCTTTTCTCTTTCGACAGATTCCACATACTCGTTAACTTCTATGACAGATCTTGTGTACTTGTCTGCGCATTCCTCCATCCACATTTCGGCTTCTTCGTAATCGTCGTCGCTTAAAAACAGTGTGAAGTCTTCATGCTTCTTCGTCAAATCGGAATAGGCATTCTTGGCATCGTCAAAAGCCTTTACAACTTCTCTCGGTGGCCGCTTTGCATTCATCAGCGTGTGGACCGCGTTCAAATTTCTCGTCAACAAACTCTTGGCAGCACGCCGCATATTCTTTGCTTTCTCAAAAGCTTCTTTGTCCGACATCGTAAATTTCAGCTTTAACTTTCCGACTCCTCAGCGACGGCCAGTGTAACCTTCAGATAGTGGATCGCTGAGCCGAGGAAAGTAACAACAAGCTCGGATTTTCAGGATTTATTGAAGTAAGTAATCTGAAGCTATCAAAAGATGATATGATGACAATGAATGACTAAAATTATCGAAATCACTAGCAAAACAGAACTCAAATGAAATGACGATCGCGGAAATGAAAAGACTTACGTTGTCCAAGCTTGTTTGAAATGAAACATTTAACAAAATATAACTTTAAGCGCCATAAACCTCATTGACTGACTGATGAATTTACCGTACACGTTTCAATGTCACATGTGTTAGCATTGACCTTTGTACCTCACGTTCCGGTCACGCTCCGCTCGTTTCAACGCGCGAAACACTACAAGATGGTAAAAATTGCATGTCCATCACTAATCTGTGTAATGAGGACTGATTTGTTGAATTTGCACGGTGGGAAATTTCTACCCCTTTATCAGCCAAAAGAATGTCCACTTGATCCCAGTCTTTTAAAGAGACAATTGAGCTCGGCCGATATTGATTCATTCGATCCGCAGCTGGTATTGTAGTTTTATTGGCCCATAGAAGCCTGGCAGCTAGTTTATCTGTTTTGCACCAAAGACAAATCGTTTCTTCGCATCGTGAGCTTTCTTCTCGTACCAAATTTGCTATATTTTCACTTTTTTTTCGCATTTTTGCTCCGGAGCAAAGTTGGCATAGACATCTGAAGAGCAATCATCGATATGAAGTGTGAGTACCTTGTTTTATTTCTTATTTTTTTGCCTTCGTGTAGGATTTATGAACAAATTAAAACCATAGAACCACACTTTTGACTCTACTAAATATTTTTGGAACCTCGAGAACATTGATTGTTATTTATTTAATATTGAAAATTTGTCACAAAATTGGTGAATTTTTAGGTGGCATTGAGTGCTGCTGTGGCTGATGGGGAGCAAGAAGCGAAGAGCTCCGCGAAGAACGACCAAAACTACAGAAAAACTGCGATTTCCCATAGGCGATCTCGCTCAAAGGAGGTCTGAATTAAAAGAAGAATTTTTAAGAAAATAAAAGCAATTAAATGCTTTGAGGAAGAATTCGAGCCGAATTAATTAGCAAGTAAGTAATATTGTCCTGACAATCATGGACTGGTCATGGAAATCATGCATGCATTCAACTCAAGACTTTGTTTTCTATTGTGTGAATCTGGCCATTACTCTTTTATGATTACTTTTTTGTTTCATGAGTTTATAAAAACCACTCTAATTGCTTCATTGCTGTTCTATTGTGTACATATAAAAATGTACAGTAAAAATTGCATTTAAATCCATGAAACAGTAGTACTACTTTAATTAGCTAGGACAGCTGAATGGCACAAATTAAGCAGAAGGAAAAAATTAATAAGTTTGTTTTCTTGTTGTTTTTATTTTGAACTAGTTATGTTACACACTTTTAGTGTTTGCTTTCTAACTTTATTTTTTAACTTTATATTTATTCATTTGAAAATACCCACTTAAAGTATATATCTATCTATCAATACTCAAAAGCTCTGCATACAAATATGCTAAAAAGAGCCAAAAAGTAATTTTGAGCTAGACTTGTTCTATTCACATTAAACTGTAAAAGAAATATGACTGACTGTAGTAAAAACAGTGCAGTACTATCACCAATACTGTTTTACAGTTCAAATAAATTGACTTTGTTACTCTAAAAAAGGAAAACTGATTGATAACTGATTTTAACTATTTATAACCAATCAATAACAGTTGTTATGCCTTTGATGTTGTGCCTTTTCAAATACTGTCTATTGACCGGGAAATCATAACAATGAATAATGCAAAACTATTTTATGTTTGTATGTTTTAAATGCATCTTTAAATACTCAATATATACCGATTATGAGATTATAAAAAAAATATCTATGTATTTGACTTTAATGGAATAAAAGTTATTTGTATTTGACTCATTCCTTGTGTTTATATTTATATACAATGGTTAAGTGCTCCCTCTAAACCAGTGAACGTATAATTACACAGCAAATAGCACTAAATTATGCTAGAGTAGAAGCACTAAATCTGTGAAACAAATATTACTAGTTATAATAAATAGTGTTGATGAGACAATAGAGAACAAACAAATTAGCATTATTTATCGCCTACTTTGTACTATGTTTGTTTCAGGAATTAAGTGTATTTACTCTACACTGTTTAGCAAGCTGTATCTTTAGTAATATTTATTTCATGAATTTAGCATGAGCACCTTATAACAAAACAAATAAATGTATTAGAGCGCACACACTTAATCCGTGAAATATAAACAGTACAAAATAGGTGTTAAATTATGCTAATTTCTTTGTTTCCTGTTGTCTAATCAACACTATTTAGTAGTAGCTAGTATTATTTGTTTCACAGATAAAGTGAGTGCACTCTACTATAAGTTACCTACAACATCGTAGACAATAGCAACCAAAATGTTTTCTTTGTATCAACAAGTACAAGTTATTGTTCATGGTTTAAATGTGTACTCTTTAACTCATGGAAATGAGTACAACTTACAGAAGTACCGATGTGTGTATTGGGAAGTTGTGCATATTGCAAACACTATAACAAAAATCAAATTGTAAAATTTCCTAATCAAAATCGTATGTCATTCCAAACTGCTTCTCCTCATTTACAATAGCCTCAATTCTCTTCTTATTCTTGAACTTCTTCTTGAGAAACTCATCATCTGAGTAAGAGGTGCCCATAATCTTATTAAAAAGACTTTTTACCGGCCCTGGCAAAAGACGTAAACGCCAAGACAGCCTTCTTGTGTTTCTTTTGGTCTCGCCGGTGAATAAGCCGTAGTTTGTGGTTGACGCAAGTGTCCGTATAATTTGGAATAATTCTGTAGGCAATTCCACCTTTATAAAAACTTTCCAAGGACTTCTCGGAGCCCACATAAACGATAATCTTCTCATAAACTGCTTGTACCATCTCTCTGCTTTGCGTTAAATCATGGGGTAGTACTGGCCAACGCGATACCTATGTTTTGACCTCGATGGTCCGAAATGGCTCTGTAATTGGCTCCACAAGATCTTTAAGGTCTTCGTAAGCCTTCTCCACTTTTCCTTTATCTAAATTGTCCATAGAGACAATAGTTCAGACCGGCCTACAGTAAGTGCACCGAGGATAATATTCGGAATGATTTCCGCTCAGGTCCCTACTTCATTACGCATGTTGTAGCCGAGCAAGAAATGTTTGCACGCGAACCTCCCAAGACAATTCAAGTACAGCATGCATAATGAAGTAGCCTCACAACAGCAGCCATTTTTAATTTGTTCGAATCAGGAAGGTTAATACTTCATTCGTACACATATTCAGTGCCCAAACACACATGGCCTTTCAAGTGTCACACTCATAAAGTATTGTGTCGCGTGTTACGGCTGACCAACATATTGTGCACTCAACTTGGCCACATTTGGCTGTAAAATTTCCCAGCGTGTTGAGTACTCTCTGAGCAGTATGCTATAGAATTAGCTGCCTTAAGCAAATATCTTGACAGCCAAAATACAATACGATTGCGAATTACAAACAATTTGATTCTTTACGTGGATATTATCCTGTTGTAATACTACAAATCTGCAATGTTTTAGAATTGCAAAGATTCTGCAGGCCGAGGTATGATAGAATAACTGTCATTTTAAGGGTTATAAGAAATTGGTGGAAATGCGCATGCGTAGTAACAAAAAGTTTATTTCCCTTAAATAACTCGGAATTCTAAACGTTGCAACTAACATTTTATTCGTTACTTAAACCTGACTCTATATCCTACTATTACATATAGATAAAACATTCCAAATGATTTGATAACTTACCCCCTTAAATGACGGTCCTTCTGCCCATACAATCTCTTATATGGTGTTTTGACAAAAATCTGTGAGGCTGAGTTTTTTCTCAACCATCTCTTGGTATTGTATCTTGTCTTCAAAAATGACTACAATCACGACATAAAATGGATTTTAAATGACATTTTAAATGCTACAAGATGGTAAAAATTGCATGTCCATCACTAATCTGTGTAATGAGGACTGATTTGTTGAATTTGAGTACTCTCTGAGCAGTATGCTATAGAATTAGCTGCCTTAAGAAAATATCTTGACAGCCAAAATACAATACGATTGCGAATTACAAACAATTTGATTCTTTACGTGGATATTATCCTGTTGTAATACTAGAAATCAGCAATGTTTTAGAATTGCAAAGATTCTGCAGGCCGAGGTATAATAGAATAACTGTCATTTTAAGGGTTATAGGCAATTGGTGGAAATGCGCATGCGTAGTAACAAAAAGTTTATTTCCCTTAAATCACTCAGAAATCTAATCGTTGACAACTAAAATTTTATTCGTTACGTAAACCTGACTCTATATCCTACTATTACATATAGATAAAACATTCCAAATGATTTGATAACTTACCCCCTTAAATGACGATCCTTCTGCCCATAAAATCTCTTATATGGTGTTTTGACAAAAATCTTTGAGGCTGAGTTTCCTTGCAACCATCTCTTGGTATTGTATCTTGTCTTAAAAAATGACTTAAATAACGAAATAAATTGGATTTTAAATGACATTTTAAATGCTACAAGATGTTAAAAACTGCATGTCCATCACTAATCTGTGTAATTAGAACTGATTTGTTGAACTTGAGTACTCTCTGAGCAGTATGCTATAGAATTAGCTGCCTTAAGCAAATATCTTGACAGCCAAAATACAATACGATTGCGAATTACAAACAATTTGATTCTTTATGTGGATATTATCCTGTTGTAATACTAGAAATCTGCAATGTTTTAGAATTTTCAAAGATTCTGCAGGCCGCGGTATGATAGAATAACTGTCATCTTAAGGGTTATAGGCAATTGGTGGAAATGCGCATACGTAGTAACAAAAAGTTTCTTTCCCTTAAATCACTCAAAAATCTAATCGTTGCAACTAAATTTTTATTCGTTACCTAAACCTGACTCTATATCCTACTATTACATATAGATAAAACATTCCAAATGATTTGATAACTTACCCCCTTAAATGACGGTCCTTCTGCCCATACAATCTCTTATATGGTGTTTTGACAAAAGTCTGTAAGGCTGAGTTGCCTTTCAACCATCTCTTTGTATTGTATCTTGTCTTAAAAAATGACTACAATTACGACATAAAATGGATTTTAAATGACATTTTAAATGCTACAAGATGGTAAAAATTGCATGTCCATCACTAATCTGTGTAATGAGGACTGATTTGTTGAATTTGAGTTCTCTCTGAGCAGTATGCTATAGAATTAGCTGCCTTAAGCAAATATCTTGACAGCCAAAGTACAATACGATTGCGAATTACAAACAATTTGATTCTTTACGTAGATATTATCCTGTTGTAATACTACAAATCTGCAATGTTTCAGAATTGCAAAGATTCTGCAGGCCGAGGTATGATAGAATAACTGTCATTTTAAGGGTTATAGGCAATTGGTGGAAAGGCGCATGCGTAGTAACACAGGACGAAATCACTGATTTAATGAGGCTGAAAGCTAACCTAAAGGTTAACAAATGATGTGTTTTGTAGATCCTTAAGTTTTACACGAAAATCCTGAAATGTTCCTTTAATTTGACTTTAATGTACTGATTTAAGTCTTCTTATGAAGCATTTTGTAGCAGCTTTAATTTGTAATTAAAGATGGCCAAAAGGCTTATTTCATAGACTTTAAGTGTGCTGCCCAAATGGCCTTAAAACCGCTTTTAATTCACCTTTAATTTAACTAAAATGTTTGATTGTTCATTTAAAGTCTCCTTTAATAGCCATTTAGTGTTACATTAAAGGGTCATAAAATCACATTTAAGTTTTCTTTAAGTCAACAAAAAATGCCTTAAAGATTTCTTTAGGGTCATGTTTAATTTTCCTTTTTTTTGGACTAAGAGTAACATGACCTGTGGTAAGAAGTTCTAATAAGAGACCATATGATAAATCTGCTTTAATTTTTTGGTAGAAGCTAGGGTCAACGCTTCTTTTCTCATATTTCTTGTCCACATTTTCCCTCACTTATTTCAAACACAACCAAAGTGGACTGATATTCGATTCTGCATCTTTGCTTTCTTTCAGGAGACAAAAAATGTTGTGAAACCAATTGAAAGATTAAAGTTAACATCACTTTATTCTACTTTTAAATGCAACAAATGACAAATCAGGTCTATTTACATCCTAGCAGGTACAACAGACCCATTTCAGCAGGAAATATAGAAGCATATTGTTCATATATCATGTTTTCACATCTATTTAATTATAATATACTTGTATTTGCACTGCTAGTAAAACGGTCATAACTACTATAGATGAAGCTTCACAAAAACACTAATGTCTCTACACTCTTGTGTGTTGCTGTTGTGCTGCTTTATTTACCCATGGTTGTTTCAAACTTTGAAGTATTTCCAGAAGAGGTGTAACTCTGTTCTTCCATGATCTTATTTTGTCTACAGGCAACCAGACATTTATTAATCACTCTAGCAAGTTGTTGAGAAAAATGTATGCAGACAGCATCAAAAGAATCTGAGCACTTAATTGTAATAATTTCTTTTGAGATTAAGCAAAAAACCTTGCTGTAAAACAAGTAAAAACTAATGAAACTAAATCTATTTATACACCGATCAGTGATGCATGCAACACAATTATTACACAGGGTTGCCACTAATTGGGATAGAAAATTTATTTCTGCCACAGAAATAAACAATTCCTTTGCAGGAACTTTACAAAATGCATTACTTTGTTAACAAGCAATCTCCACAACCTACAGTAATGATGTAATGTAATGACTAGCACAAAGTAAAACTCCTCGACTTTTAGGTATATTAAGAATTTCAATGACATCATTTACAATTTTTCAACTTTTTCTTAACCTTGAAAAAAAACAAACAAACAAAAAACGTTTTTCCCTGACCATGACAACCCTGTTACTCCTCCGTTAACAGTATTTGTAGCCAGAGCAATGACAATTGAAACAAGCCATCCAGTTAACATCATCAAATAATTTCCAGTTGGCTTTTGAGTTGTCTCCATTGTATGCCAAAGTTCCTCTCACAGTGCCACTGCAGTTATACACAAATTAAATTGAAACTAGCCATCAAATTAAAATAAAAATCATTCCCACTTTGCTTGTGACTTATCAGCATTATGTGTCACTGCAGTTATACAGCCTTCGAATGAAAAATTTGTTGAAGAATATTAGGCAGTGCATGTTTTTTGCAAAAGTATTTTAGCAGGTACAAAATACAGTTTATAATAGCTAGTACAAGGCAATGTATGAGCTCTTTGTCATGCTCTTGGCAGTATTGAAAAAGAAATTAGACTTCTTTTCATAAAGCCATTTCTAAGCCTGTATTTTGCACTTACTAAGATGTCACATTAAATTAATTTTGACAGCCCACTCAGGAAGGCCATGAGGGGTCTCCTCTTCAGACAGGTCACTTGATATTGTCCTAGGAAGGGTTCTTTACTTAATAGCCAACAACCTTTGGTTGACCATTCCCATCATCCCCATATTTTCTCTCCTCACTGCTGCAGCCCTTCCTTTTGCACTGGCATCTTGCTACTGAATCACATCAAGGGCAACTGCGTGTCTTGTTTATTTCTGAAAGATAATGGAACCAAGTTGACATCGCTGTGTAACCATGAAGGGCGTTAAATTAACATTTTTGCTGGTAGCCACTTGGCTCTTAAAATTTCTCAAAGTGGAAACCAATTCCAAAAAGTTGGTTGCCATTTTTAAAGACAATGTGATAAAAGATGAGCCAGCAAAATTTGCATGTGCTACAAAGTGGTCACTATTATGAGTCATATACAACGTTTCAGCAACCTAAATCCATGATGGCGTCTAGCTATCGATCAAGATGCATGTGCTTGGTTTTGGAAAGAAACTTAACAAGGAAGTTTACTGTAGATTTATCTTTGAACATCTACTTAATTCACTATAACTTAACCCTATTGTAGCCCAAAATTTGTCATTTTCCAAAACCATATTCAGAACTACTGCAGGCTCACATGTCTTTTTTCCCTAGAAATGAGTTTCTGTTTGAATATGTTGGTATTTTCTTGCACTCTGCACCAAACTACATTGCCACAGATGGAAGCAACCTGTGTTTAAGTACAGGGACTATTAATTTTTAGTTTGTCATGCAGACAATGCAAAATGAAGCCAGCAGTAAAACTGAAACAGCTTGCCCATTGAGTCTCAAGCTTTTTTTAATAGTAAAACAAAACAAATGAGAAAGCTTACAGGGGATTATCAAGCCTCAAATGAAACTTTCAACAAGCAATTACAATGGCACTTAAATTACACCACCTCTATACCTATCCCTAGGCTTAAGAACTAAAGACACAAACAATACATGTATATTTCTACAGACATAAAGGTTACAATATATACCGTGTGCAAAAGTGAAAAGACTATTACCAGTACTTGTATCTGGGTACCAAAAAACATATATCGTGCAGTGACATCTACAGCGTTCCTCCATATATGTACAATGCAGTATAAATTACATGTATATTCTGATGAGCATTAATCAAAGACTCCGGTTTTGGAAGGATATTGCTATATGCATAATAAATTATAGTTCCTCTTTTGAAAAATTGCAGAGACTTACTTTTTCATCAAGGTGAAATCCATTGAAATCCTCCCTTTTGATCAGGACTCTGTATACCTTCCTGAGAGATCTCTATTAAGCAAACACATGAAAAAAAAAATGTCCGATGTTACAATAGGCTAAACTTCCTTTATCAAAGGACCGTTCGCATTGTGCCCCTCCTAACTGGCTCAACCGAAAAAAGGTGCATTTCAGTCAAATTAATTAATTTAAGATAATTATTTAAATGAAAATAATTTATGCACAATTTGGGCGCCAAAACGTATTTCATAAACAAAGCCATCGAGAACGAATTTTACGGGTCAATGCATCATGTTCTAATAAGCAGAAATTAGTATACAATTATTGTCATGTATATGCCGTATCTATGTGATTAAAAGGTGCAGTTCTTCTACTTACTCTACAACCGGCGGGAACGGCAATGAGTCTCTGGCTCGTTATCATCTTCGGAGATTTTCTCCCAGAGGAATGCCTGGAGTTTACCCCTCATTTAACCTTTGCTCAATCCGTTTGAGCAATTCTGCTTGATGCTTGCTTGTCCTTTCGTGCTCTTGCCGCAACTTTTCGTTCTCTCCGGCAAGATCACGGTTGCTTTGGATGAGTTTCCCCAACAGCACGACGCAATCTTAATAAGACATTACAGAACGAATTCACCCGAACTGATCTTCCAATCTGCAATTAACCTGAGTGTACAAGAAATTGCACAATAATACGATATTTATAATCTCAGTGGGCTAAAGAGCAACAAAATCAGAGCTAGGCCGGCTCGAGTGTCTCTCAACGAACATCAGTTTGCGCGCTCCGTTGTACAAATCCGGCCCCTGATGTCTCGCCTCGCTCTGGTTCAAAATTCGCTGACCCGTAACACAAAAGGCTCAAAAGGTGATACTCCTGACGTGGCCGCACAGCTTCGAAATCGGCGGGAACAGAGCGGGAACACAAGCAAAAGTTTGGGAGGTAAGTTTGACGAATTTTTTGTACTTTCTTTGCATGTCAGGCGGTGTGCGTAGTCTTTTTCCTAGATAAAACTAGATGATAATGCCAATTTGCATCTCATCGTACTCAAGTAATAGGCAGTGACCCGGCAATGATCATAGATGTAATTAAGTTTGGATGTATTCTTAAAGGTTACAATTATGTATATATCGGCCTGTTTAAGTTTCACTGCAAGCGCCATCGATTACATTTAGCTTATAATTTCATGGCTTGCGAGGCAAATTTGTTAAGAATTACATTGTACACGGGCTGTGACGTTCTGCGATTATGTAAGCTTACATTATCCGAATCCTAAACTTGTAACTTATTAGCAGGACATCATGATAATTTTTCAACAGGGGGTAGGGGTTGCAGCACAGTTTTTTTCCACAAAAAATTCGTTTGTTTTAGTGCATTCATGAGTGGTTACCAAAACTAGATAGTGAGAAAATTTATGTAAAAGGCAAATACATCATGAGTCTTTCTGAATTTAAGCTGACTCTCTCTTTGAAAACCCTATAACATGGCTTCTGATATGTTACAAATTTGAAGAGCATAGCTAATATTTGAAATTCCAAATTCTTAGCTGTCCCTTTGTTCACGTGTACTATGTAATGCTTGCTTAACCCTGTGTAGTAATCCCCATGTATTCATTACTGGTTCAAACTTGTTTTCTTTCCAACTGATTCTTTTACTGTAGATGGAAAAGCATAACAAAGATAAAAGAAGGGAGTAATTGAAGAAATGTAAGAGGAGATTGAAAGGTTACAGAACTGAGGTGCAGTACATGGAACAAAGTGATTCCACTGAAGAAGATCAGAGTACATGTAGTTTGGTCCCAGAGAAGAACAACTATAACATTGATGACGACAATGGTAGTGACAGTGGTGATTGCTATTGTTGCTTGGATCTCACTGATCCCAATTTGATTAAAATGTTTGCCCAACCAAGTGAGGATCTCCTTTATGTTTCATTTTACCGCTACCAAAGAAACAAGAGGAACCTGTTGAAACTGCTGAGTAATTTTCTTCAGTATGCATGACTGCCTTTTACAATTTACGAGTCTACAACATCTTGCAGCAATAGGGGTTTCTTTCCCTTTTTGAGCAACCATGTTGAAGTTACAGATTTTCCATTGGTATACTTTGCCTTTGCATTCTTAACAGAAAATGGACTTTGGGATTTTTTGCCTTTATTGATGTGAGATCTTAATGTTTGGTACAGTTTGCGAGTGAGGGCATTCTGCCAGATTTTAAAGTTCCTGTGCCATTTTGAGTGACCACATTAAAACTATTGATTCCTTGACAAATTTAGCTTTTCATACAAATTGTTCATGATTGATGATCAGTGAACTTAGCTTGTCTGGCTTTTGTCAAATTGCATGAGGTAGTATAGACTGTCTTTAACAGTTTGTGAGTTAGAGCATTTTGCCATAGCTAGGGGTTTCTTTCCCTATTTGGAGCAGCCCTGTTCAAGTTACAAATGTTAACAAATCTTAATTTTTCTTGACTGATCTTAATTTTGTGAGATCTTAATATTTGGTACAGTTTGCGAGTGAGGGCATTTTGCCAGATCTTAAAGTTCCTGTGCCATTTTGAGTGACCACATTACAACTAATTTATTGAGTCCTTGATAAATTTGGCTTTTCATACAAATAGTTCATGATTGATGATCAGTGAACTTAGCTTGTCTGGCTTTTGTCAAATTGCATGAGGTAGTATAGACTGTCTTTAACAGTTAGTGAGTTAGAGCATTTTACCATGGCTAGGGGTTTCCTTCCCTTTTGGAGCAGCCCTGTTAAGGTTAAAAATCTTAATTTTTCTTTACAGATCTTAATTTTGTGAGATCTTAATATTTGGTACAGTTTACGAGTGAGGCCATTTTGCCAGATCTTAAAGTGTCTGTGCCATTTTGAGTGACCACATTACAACCATGAAGTCCTTAACAAATTTGGTGGGAGAGTATAAAGGGGACTGTGGAGAGGGTTCAGGGAAAGACAAGCTAACATTTTTAAATATATTAATTGTTCCTTTGTGGAAGATTTCCGTGAATGAAAGATGACAGTAATTGTATTATGGGTTAGTGTTATGTATGATGACTGGATTAAGAACATAAAAGTAACCTTAAACCTCAATCCATCAAGCCTGGCCTGGTGGTATGTCAATCTGCAAATTTATGTGATGTTAATCTGCAAACCAATATAAAAAACTGAAAAACCGTTGATACCCAAAAAGTGAATTTTTTATTGTTATGCAGAATATTATGAACATGCAATTTTAACAACTTTGGGTGTACTCGATGTTTCTGAACCTGACCCGCACAGAGTTGCTTTTGATTGTCTAATCTCACTGCATGAGGTTGCCGAATATCTTTTCCTTTCGAGTCTTTGAAAGGTTGATCGTGATACCACATCGCAACGGGCGCAATAGACATATCCTTTAGCTCCATTGTTTTCCATGGTTTCTATTGCTTTGAATTAATGTTGTAAAGGGAAACCTAAAGGAAAGCAGCTTCAAATTGTATTTTCTCTGTCTTCTACAAAATCCAACGGCCAGGAAAATACTGAATAAGAAATACGTACGGCTGCGCCACGTGGTTCTTTTCATCCGATCAAATTAACTCTAGGCTCGGCGTGAAAAGGTAACTTAATTTTGATTAAAGATCACCTAAAGATCAAGTTACCTTGACGAACTTTAATTTCCAATTAAAGATATCGAAATATCTCATGACACTTTAAGTTTGATTTATTTCAAAATTAAAGATGTTAAAACCTTATAGGAAGTTTTGGGAGAAAGAAAAGACCCCCAAAATTAGACCTAAAGTTTGGCAATATTAAAGTCCAACGAAAGGTACATTAAAGACTCATTAAAGATCGATTTCACCTTTTGGATATTTCATGTTGCCATTAAAGACAATTAAAGATAAGATAAGGCTTTAGTTAAACTTTAATTTTAAACTAAAGACACCAAAATATGTGTTTTCGCCCTGTGTAACAAAACGTTTATTTCCCTTAAATCACAAGGAAATCTAATCGTTGCAACTAAAATTTTATTCGTTACCTAAACCTGACTTAATATCCCACTTTTACATATAGATAAAACATTCCAAATGATTTGATAACTTACCCCCATAAATGACGGTCCTTCTGCCCATACAATCTCTTATATGGTGTTTTGACAAAAATCTGTAAGGCTGAGTTTCCTTGCAACCAACTCTTGGCATTGTACCTTGTCTTCAAAAATGCCTACAATCACGACATAAAATGGATTTTAAATGACATTTTAAATGCTACAAGATGGTAAAAATTGCATGTCCATCACTAATCTGTGTAATTAGGACTGATTTGTTGAACTTGAGTACTCTCTGAGCAGTATGCTATAGAATTAGCTGCCTTAAGCAAATATCTTGACAGCCAAAATACAATACGATTGCGAATTATAAACAATTTGATTCTTTACGTGGATACTATCCTGTTGTAATACTACAAATCTGCAATGTTTCAGAATTGCAAAGATTCTGCAGGCCGAGGTATGATAGAATAACTGTCATTTTAAGGGTTATAGGCAATTGGTGGAAATGCGCATGCATAGTAACAAAAAGTTTATTTCCCTTAAATCACTCGGAAATCTAATCGTTGCAACTAAAATTTTATTCGTTATCTAAACCTAACTCTATACCCTACTATTACAAATAGATAAAACATTCCAAATGACTTGATAACTTACCCCCTTAAATGACGGTCCCTCTGCCCATAAAATCTCTTATATGGTGTTTTGACAAAAATCTGTAAGGCTGAGTTTCCTCTCAACCATCTCTTGGTATTGTATCTTGTCTTCAAAAATAACTACAATCACGACATAAAATGGATTTTAAATGACATTCTAAATGCTACAAGGCTGTAAAAATTGCATGTCCATAACTAATCTGTGTAGTGAGGACTGATTTGTTGAACTTGAGTACTCTCTGAGCAGTATGCTGTAGATTTAGCTGCCTTAAGCAAATATCTTGACAGCCAAAATACAATACGATTGCGAATTACAAACAATTTAATACTTTACGTGGATATTATCCTGTTGTAATACTACAAATCTGCAATGTTTCAGAATTGCAAAGATTCTGACGGCCGAGGTATGATAGAATAACTGTCATTTTAGGCGTTATAGGTAATTGGTGGAAATGCGCATGCGTAGTAACAAAAAGTTAATTTCCCTTAAATCAGTCGGAAATCTAATCGTTGCAACTAAAATTTTATTCGTTACCTAAACCTGACTCTCTACCCTACTATTACATATAGATAAAACATTCCAAATGATTTGATAACTTACCCCCTTAAATGACGGTTCCTCTGCCCATAAAATCTCTTATATGGTGTTTTGACAAAAATCTGTAAGGCTGAGTTTCCTTTCAACCATCTCTTGGTATTGTATCTTGTCTTAAAAAATAACTACAATAACGACATAAAATAGATTTTAAATTACATTTTAAATGCTACAAGATGGTAAAAATTGCATGTCCATCACTAATCTGTGTAATTAGAACTGATTTGTTGAACTTGAGTACTCTCTGAGCAGTATGCTATAGAATTAGCTGCCTTAAGCAAATATCTTGACAGCCAAAATACAATACGATTGCGAATTAAAAACAATTTAAATCTTTACGTGGATATTATCCTGTTGTAATACTACAAATCTGCAATGTTTAAGAATTGCAAAGATTCTGACGGCCGAGGTATGATAGAATAACTGTTATTTTAGGCGTTATAGGTAATTGGTGGAAATGCGCATGCGTAGTAACAAAAAGTTAATTTCATTTAAATCACTCGGAAATCTAATCGTTGCAACTAAAGTTTTATTCGTTACCTAAACCTGACTAAATATCCTACTATTACATAAAGATAAAACATTCCAAATGATTTCATAACTTACCCCCTTAAATGACGGTCCTTCTGCCCATACAATTTCTTATATGGTGTTTTGACAAAAATCTGTTAGGCTGAGTTTCCTTGCAACCATCTCTTGGTATTGCATGTTGTCTTTAAAAATGACTACAATCACGACATAAAATGGATTTTAAATGACATTTTAAATGCTACAAAATGGTAAAAATTGCATGTCCATGACTAATCTGTGTAATCAGGACTGATTTGTTGAACTTGAGTACTCTCTGGGCAGTATGCTATAGAATTAGCTGCCATAAGCAAATATCTTGACAGCCAAAATACAATACGATTGCGAATTACAAACAATTTGATTCTTTATGTGGATATTATCCTGTTGTAATACTACAAATATGCAATGTTTCAGAATGGCAAAGATTCTGCAGGCCGAGGTATGATAAGGGTTATAGGCAATTAGTGGAAATGCGCATGCGTAGTAACAAAAAGTTTATTTCCCTTAAATCATTCGGAAATCTAATCGTTGCAACTAAAATTTTATTCGTTACCTAAACCTGACTCTATATCCTACTATTACATATAGATAAAAAATTCCAAATGATTTCATAAGTTACCCCATTAAATGACGGTCCTTCTGCCCATACAATCTCTTATATGGTGTTTTGACAAAAATCTTTGAGGCTGAGTTTCTTTGCAACCATCTCTTGGTATTGTATGTCGTCTTCAAAAATGATTACAATCACGACATAAAATGGATTTTAAATGACATTTTAAATGCTACAAGATGGTAAAAATTGCATGTCCATCACTAATCTGTGTAATGAGGACTGATTTGTTGAACTTGAGTACTCTCTGAGCAGTATGCTGTAGAATTAGGTGCCTTAAGCAAATATTTTGACAGCCAAAATACAATACGATTGCGAATTACAAACAATTTGATTCTTTACGTGGATATTATCCTGTTGTAATACTACAAATCTGCAATGTTTCAGAATTGCAAAGATTCTGCAGGCCGACGTATGATAGAATAACTGTCATTTTAAGGGTTATAGGCAATTGGTGGAAATGCGCATGCGTAGTAACCAAAAGTTTATTTGCCTTTAATCACTCGGAAATCTAATCGTTGCAACTAAAATTGTATTCGCTACCTAAACCTGACTCTATATCCTACTATTACATATAGATAAAACATTTTAAATGATTTAATAACTTACCCCTTAAAATGACGGTCCTTCTGCCCATACAGTCTCTTATATGGTGTTTTGACAAAAATCTGTGAGGCTGAGATTCCTTGCAACCATCTCTTGGTATTGTTTCTTGTCTTAAGAAATGACTACAAAAACGACATATAATATATTTTAAATGATATTTTAAATGCTACAAGATGGTAAAAATTGCATGTCCATCACTAATCTGTGTAACCAGGATTGATTTGTTAAATTTGAGTACTTTCTGAGCAGTATGCTGTAGAATTAGCTGCCTTAAGCAAATATCCATACCGCCAAAATACAATACGATTGCGAATTACAAACAATTCGATTCTTTACGTGGATATTATCCTGTTGTAATACTACAAATCTGCAATGTTTCAGAATTGCAAAGATTCTGCAGGCCGACGTATGATAGAATAACTGTCATTTTAAGGGTTATTTGCAATTAGTGGAAATACGCGTGTGTAGTAAGAAAAAGTTTATTTCACTTAAATCACTCGGAAATCTAATCGTTGCAACTAAAATTGTATTCGTTACATAAACCTAACCCAATATCCTACTATTACATATAGGTAAAACATTCGAAATGATTTGATAACTTACCCCCTTAAATGCCTGTCCTTCTGCCCATACAATCTCTTATATGGTGTTTTGACAAAAATCTGTGAGGCTGAGTTTCCTTGCAACCATCTCTTGGTATTATATCTTGCCTTTAAAATGACTAAAATCACGACATAAAATGGAATTTAAATTACATTTTAAATGCTACAAGATTGTAAAAATTGCATGTCCATCACTAATCTGTGTAATCAGGACGGATTTGTTGAATTTGAGTACTCTCTGAGCAGTATGCTGTAGAATTATCTGCCTTAAGCAAATATCTTGACAGCCAAAATACAATACGATTGCGAATTACAAACAATTTGATTCTTTGCGTGGATATTATCCTGTTGTAATACTACAAATCTGCAATGTTTCAGAATTGCAAAGATTCTGCAGGCCGACGTATGATAGAATAAATGTCATTTTAAGGGTTATAGGCAATTGGTGAAAATGCGCATGCATTGTAACAAAAAGTTATTTTCCCTTAAATCAATCGGAATTCTAATCGTTGCAACTAAAATTGTATTCGTTACCTAAACCTGACTCTATATCCTACTATTACATATAGATAAAACATTTTAAATGATTTAATAACTTACCCCCTTAAATGACGGTCCTTTTGCCCATACAGTCTCTTATATGGGGTTTTGACAAAAATCTGTGAGGCTGAGTTCCCTTGCAACCATCTCTTGGTATTGTATCTTGCCTTAAGAAATGACTACAAAAACGACATAAAATATATTTTAAATGATATTTTAAATGCTACAAGATGGTAAAAATTGCATGTCCATGACTAATCTGTGTAACCAGGGCTGATTTGTTAAATTTGAGTACCTTCTGAGCAGTATGCTGTAGAATTAGCTGCCTTAAGCAAATATCTTGACGGCCAAAATACAATACGATTGCGAATTACAAACAATTTGATTCTTTACGTGGATATTATCCTGTTGTAATACTACAAATCTGCAATGTTTCAGAATTGCAAAGATTCTGCAGGCCGACGTATGATAGAATAACTGCCATTTTAAGGGTTATAGGCAATTGGTGGCAGTGCGCATGCGTAGTAACAAAAAGTTTATTTCCCTTAAATCACTCGGAAATCTTGTCGTTGCAATTAAAAATTTATTCGTTATCTAAACCTGACTCTATATCCTACTATTACATATAGATAAACATTTAAAATGATTTGATAAGTTACCCCCTTAGATGACGGTAATTCTGCCCATACAATCTCTTATATGGTGTTTTGACAAAATTCTGTAAGGCTAAGTATCCTTGCAACCATCTCTTGGTATCGTATCTTGTCTTCAAAGATTACTACAATCACGACAAAAAATGGATTTTAAATTACATTTTATATGCTACATGATGGTAAACATTGCATGTTCATCACAAATCTGTGTAATAATAACTGATTGGATAAACTTGAGTACTGTGTGAGCAGTATGCTATAGAATTAGCTGCCTTAAGAAAATATCTTGACAGACAAAATACAATACGATTGCGAGTTAATTTCAATTTGATTCTTTACGTGGATATTGTCTTGTTGTAATACTACGAATCTGCATAGTTTCAGAATTGCAAAGATTCTGCAGGCGGGCGTATGATAGAATAACTGTCATTATAAGGGTTATTGGCAATTGGTGGAAGTGCGCATGCGTAGTAACAAAAAGTTTATTTCCCTTACATCACTCGGAAATCTAATCGTTGCAATTAAAATTTTGTTCGTTACCTAAAACTGAATCTAAATATTACTATTACATATAGATAAAACATTCAAAATGATTTGATAACTTACCCCCTTAAATGACGGTCCTTCTGCCCGTACAATCTCTTATATCGTGTTTTGACAAAAACCTGTGAGGCTGAGTTTCCTTTCAACCATCTCTTGGTGATGTATCTTGTCTTAAAAATTGACTAGACTCACGACATAAAATGGATTTTAAATTACATTTTAAATGCTACAAGATGGTAAAAATTGCATGTTCATCACTAATCTGTGTAATTAGGACTGATTTGATGAACTTGAGTACTGTGTGAGCAGTATGCTACAGAATAAGCTGCCTTAAGCAAATATCTTCGCAGCCAAAATACAATAGGATTGCAAATTACAATCAAGTTGATTCTTTAAGTGGATATTGTGTTGTTGTAATACTACATATCTGCAATGTTTCAGAATTGCAAAGATTCTGCAGGCCGACGTATGATAGAATAATTGCCATTTTAAGGGTTATAGGCAATCGGTGAAAGTGCGCATGCGTAGTAACAAAAAGTTTCTTTCCCTTAAATCACTCGGAAATCTGATCGTTGCATTAAAAATTTTATTCGCTATCTAAACCTGTCTCTATATCATACTATTACATATATATAAAACATTCAAAATGATTTGATAAGTACCCCCACAGAGGTCGGTCCTTCGGCCCATACAATCTCTTATATGGTGTTTAGACAAAAATCTGTAAGGCTGAGTTTCCTTGCAACCATCTCTTGGTATTGTATCAGGTCTTTAAAAATGACTACAATCACGACATAAAATGGATTTTAAATTGCATTTTAAATGCTACAAGATGGTAAAAATTGAATGTTCATCACTAATCTGTGTAATGAGAACTGATTTGATAAACTTGAGTACTGTGTGAGCAGTATGCTATACAATAAGCTGCCTTAAGAAATATTTTGACAGCCAAAATACAATACGATTGCGAATTACAATCAATTTGATTCTTTACGTGGATATTGTGTCGTTGTAATACTACATATCTGCAAAGGTTCAAAAATTGATAAGATTCTGCAGGCCGACGTATGATAGAATAACTATCATTTTAAGGGTTATAGGCAATTGGTGGCAGTGCGCATGCGTAGTAACAAAAAGTTTCTTTCCCTTAAATCACTCGGAAATCTAATCGTTGCAATTAAAATTTTATTCGTTATCTAAACCTGACTCTGTATCCTACTATTACATATAGATAAAACATTCCAAATGATTTGATAACTTACCCCCTTAAATGACGTTCCTTCTGCCCATACAATCTCTTATATGGTGTTTTGAAAAAAATCTCTAAGGCTGAGTTTCCTTGCAACATACTCTTGGTATTGTATCTTTTCTTCAAAAATGGCTACAATCACGACATAAAATGGATTTTAAATGACATTTTAAATGCTACAAGATAGTAAAAATTGCATGCTCATCACTAATCTGTGTAATAAGAACTGATTTGATGAACTTGAGTACTGTGTGTGCAGTATGCTATAGAATTAGCTAATATCTTCACCGCCAAAATACAGTAGGATTGCGAATTACAAACAATTTGATTCTTTACGTGAATATTATATTAATGTAACACTACAAATCTGAAAAGTTTTAAAATTGCAGAAAATCTGCGGGACGAGGTATGATAAAATAACTGTAATTTTAAGAGTTACAGACAATTAGTGGAAGTGCGCATGCGTAGTAACAAAAAGTCAATTTCCCTTAATTTACTCAGAAATCTAATCGTTGCAATTAAAATTTTTTTCGTTATCTAAACCTGACTTTATATCCTACATTACATATAGATAAAACATTTTAAATGATTTAATAACTTACCCCCTTAGATGACGGTCCTTTTGCTCATACAATCTCTTATATGGTGTTTTGCCAAAATTGGTGAGGCTGAGTTTCCTTGCAACCATCTCTTGGTATTGTATCAAGTCTTCAAAAATGACTACAATTACGACATAAAATGGAATTTAAATGACATTTTAAATGCTACAAGATGGTAAAAATTGCATGTTTATCACTAATCTGTGTAATAAGGACTGATTTGATGAACTTAAGTACTGTGTGAGCAGTATGCTATAGAATTAGCTCGCTTAAGCAAATATCTTGACAGCCAAAATACAATAGGATTGCGAATTACAATCAATTTGATTCTTTACGTGGAAATTGTCTTGTAATACTACAAATCTGCAAAGTTTCAGAATTGGAAAGATTCTGCATGCCGACGTATGATAAAATAACTGTCATTTTAAGGGTTACAGGCAATTGGTGCAAGTGCGCATGCGTAGTAACAAAAAGTTTATTTCCCTTACATCACTCGGAAATCTAATCGTTGCAATTAAAATTTTTTATTTGTTATCTAAACCTGACTCTCTATCCTACTATTACATATAGATAAAATATTCCAAATGATTTTATAACTTACCAGCTTAAATTACGGTCCTTCTTCCTATACAATCTCTTATTTGCTGTTTTGACAAAAATTTAAAAGGCTGAGTTTCCTTGAAACAATCTCTTTGTATTGTATCTTGTCTTCAAAAATGACTAGAATTACGACATAAAATGGATTTTAAATGACATTTAAAATGCTACAAGATGGTAAAAATTGCATGTTCATCACTATCTGTGTCATGAGGACTGATTTGATGAACTTAAGTACTGTGTGAGCAGTATCCTATAGAATAAGATGCCTTAAGGAAATATCTTGACAGCCAAACTACAATACGAATCTGAATTACAATCAATTTGATTCTTTACGTGGATATTGTCTTGTTGTAATACTACAAATCTTTAAAGTTTTAGAACTGCAAAGATTCTCCAAGACGACGTATGATAGAATAACTGTCATTTTAAGGATTATAGGCAATTGGTGGAAGTTCGCATGCGTAGTAACAAAAAGTTTATTTCCCTTAATTTACTCGGAAATCTAATCGTTGCAATTAATATTTTATTTGTTTTCTAAACCTGATTCTATATCCTACTATTACATATAGATAAAACATTCAAAATGATTTAATAAGTTACCCCCTTAGAATACGGTCCTTCTGCCCATACAATCTCTCATATGGCGTTTTGACAAAAATCTGTAAGGCATAGTTTCTTTGCAACCATCTCCTGGTATTGTATCTTGTCTTCAAACATGACTACAATCACGACATAAAATGGATTTTAAATGACATTTTAAATGCTACACGATGGTAAAAATTGCATGTTCATCACTAGCCTGTGTGCTGAGGACTGATTTGATGACCTTGAGTACAGTGTGAGCAGTATGCTATAGAATTAGCTGCATTAAGGAAATATCTTGACAGCCAAAATACAATACGATTGCGAATTACATTAAATTTGATTCTTTACGTGGATATTGTTTTGTTGTAATACTACAAATCTGCAAAGTTTCAGAATTGCAAAGATTCTACAGGCCGACGTATGATAGAATAACTGTCATTTAAAAGGTTATAGGCAATTGGTGGAAGTGCGCATGCGTAGTAACAAAAAGGTTATTTCCCTTAAATCACTCGGAAATTTTGTCGTTGCAATTAAAATTTTATTCGTTATCTAAACCTGACTCTATATCCTACTATTACATATAGATAAAACATTCAAAATGATTTCATAAGTTACCCCTTTAGATGACGGTCCTTCTGCCCATACAATCTCTTATATGGTGTTTAGACAAAAATCTGTAAGGCTGAGTTTCCTTGCAACCATCTCTTGGTATTGTATCTTGTCTTCAAAAATGACTACAATCACGACATAAAATGGATTTTAAATGACATTTTAAATGCTACAAGATGGTAAAAATTGCATGTTCATCACTAATCTGTGTAATGAGGACTGATTTGATGAACTTGAGTACTCTGTGAGCAGTATGCTAAAGAATTAGCTGCCTTAAGCAAATATGTTGTCAGAGAAAATACAATGCGATTGCGAATTACAATCAATTTGATTCTTTACCTTGATATTGTGTTGTTGTAATACTACAAATCTGCAAAGTTACAGAATTGCAAAGATTCTGCAGGCCCACGTATGATAGAATAACTGTCATTTTAAGGCTTATAGGTAATTGGTGGAAGTGCGCATGCGTAGTAACAAAAAGTTTATTTGCCTTAAATCACTCGGAAATCTAATCGTTGCAATTAAAATTTGGTTCGTTACTTAAACCTGAATCTATATATTACTATTACATATAGATAAAACATTCCAAATGATTTGATAATTTACCCCCTTAAATGAGGGTCCTTCTGCCCATACAATCTCTTATATGGTGTTTTGACAAAAATCTGTAAGGCTGAGTTTCCTTGCAACAATCTCTTAGTATTGTATCTTCTCTTTAAAAGTGACCACAATCAACACATAAAATGGATTTTAAATTACATTTTAAATGCTACAAGATGGTTAAAATTGCATGTTCATCACTAATCTGTGTAATGAGGACTGATCTAATGAACTTGAGTACTGTGTGAGCAGTATGCTATAGAATTAGCTGCCTTAAGCAAATATCTTGACAGCCAAAATACAATAGGATTCCGAATTAGAAACAATTTGATTCTTTACGTGGATATTGTCTTGTTGTAATACTACAAATCTGCAAAGTTTCAAAATTGCAAAGATTCTGCAGGCCGAGGTATCATAGAATAACTGTCATTTTAAGGGTTATAGGCAATTGGTGGCAGTGCGCATGCGTAGTAACAAAAAGTTTATTTCCCTTAAATCACTCGGAAATCTTGTCGTTGCAATCAAAAATTTATTCGTTATCTAAACCTGACTCTATATCCTACTATTACATATAGATAAACATTTAAAATGATTTGATAAGTTACCCCAGTAGATGACGGTAATTCTGCCCATACAATCTCTTATATGGTGTTTTGAGAAAAATTTGTAAGGCTAAGTTTCCTTGCAACAATCTCTTGGTATTGTATCTTGTCTTAAAAAAGAACTACAGTCACGACAGAAAATGGATTTTAGATGACATTTTAAATGCTACAAGATGGTAAGTTTCCTTGCAAAAATCTCTTGGTATTGTATCTTGTCTTCAAAAATGACTACAATCACGACATAAAATGGATTTTAAATGACATTTTAAATCCTACAATATGGTAAAAATTGCATGTTCATCACTAATCTGTGTAATGAGGACTGATCTAATGAACTTGAGTACTGTGTGAGCAGTATGCTATAGAATTAGCTGCCTTAAGCAAATATCTTGACAGCCAAAATACAATAGGATTCCGAATTAGAAACAATTTGATTCTTTACGTGGATATTGTCTTGTTGTAATACTACAAATCTGCAAAGTTTCAAAATTGCAAAGATTCTGCAGGCCGAGGTATCATAGAATAACTGTCATTTTAAGGGTTATAGGCAATTGGTGGCAGTGCGCATGCGTAGTAACAAAAAGTTTATTTCCCTTAAATCACTCGGAAATCTTGTCGTTGCAATCAAAAATTTATTCGTTATCTAAACCTGACTCTATATCCTACTATTACATATAGATAAACATTTAAAATGATTTGATAAGTTACCCCAGTAGATGACGGTAATTCTGCCCATACAATCTCTTATATGGTGTTTTGAGAAAAATTTGTAAGGCTAAGTTTCCTTGCAACAATCTCTTGGTATTGTATCTTGTCTTAAAAAAGAACTACAGTCACGACAGAAAATGGATTTTAGATGACATTTTAAATGCTACAAGATGGTAAGTTTCCTTGCAAAAATCTCTTGGTATTGTATCTTGTCTTCAAAAATGACTACAATCACGACATAAAATGGATTTTAAATGACATTTTAAATCCTACAATATGGTAAAAATTGCATGTTCATCACTAATCTGTGTAATGAGGACTGATCTAATGAACTTGAGTACTGTGTGAGCAGTATGCTATAGAATTAGCTGCCTTAAGCAAATATCTTGACAGCCAAAATACAATAGGATTCCGAATTAGAAACAATTTGATTCTTTACGTGGATATTGTCTTTTTGTAATACTACAAATCTGCAAAGTTTCAAAATTGCAAAGATTCTGCAGGCCGAGGTATCATAGAATAACTGTCATTTTAAGGGTTATAGGCAATTGGTGGCAGTGCGCATGCGTAGTAACAAAAAGTTTATTTCCCTTAAATCACTCGGAAATCTTGTCGTTGCAATTAAAAATTTATTCGTTATCTAAACCTGACTCTATATCCTAATATTACATATAGATAAACATTTAAAATGATTTGATAAGTTACCCCAGTAGATGACGGTAATTCTGCCCATACAATCTCTTATATGGTGTTTTGACAAAATTCTGTAAGGCTAAGTATCCTTGCAACCATCTCTTGGTATCGTATCTTGCCTTCAAAGATTACTACAATCACGACATAATATGGATTTTAAATTACATTTTATATGCTACATGATGGTAAACATTGCATGTTTATCACAAATCTGTGTAATAAGAACTGATTGGATGAACTTGAGTACTGTGTGAGCAGTATGCTATAGAATTAACTGCCTTAAGGAAATATCTTGACAGCCAAAATACAATACGATTGCGAATTAAATTCAATTTGATTCTTTACGTGGATATTGTCTTGTTGTAATTCTACGAATCTGCAAAGTTTCAGAATTGCAAAGATTCTGCAGGCCGGCGTATGATAGAATAACTGTCATTTTAAGTGTTATTGGCAATTGGTGGAAGTGCGCATGCGTAGTAACAAAAAGTTTATTTCCCTTACATCACTCGGAAATCTAATCGTTGCAATTAAAATTTTGTTCGTTACCTAAAACTGAATCTAAATATTACTATTATATATAGATAAAACATTCCAAATGATTTGATAACTTACCCCCATAAATGACGGTCCTTCTGCCCGTACAATCTCTTATATCGTGTTTTGACAAAAACCTGTGAGGCTGAGTTTCCTTTCAACCATCTCTTGGTATTGAATTTTGTCTTAAAAATTGACTACACTCACGACATAAAATGGATTTTAAATGACATTTTAAATGCTACAAGATGGTAAAAATTGCATGTTTATCACTAATCTGTGTAATGAGGACTTATTTGATGAACTTAAGTACTGTGTGAGCAGTATGCTATAGAATTAGCTCGCTTAACTAAATATCTTGACAGCCAAAATACAATAGGATTGCGAATTACAATCAATTTGTTTCTTTACGTCGAAATTGTGTTGTTGTAATACTACATATCTGCAATGTTTCAGAATTGCAAAGATTCTGCAGGCCGACATATGATAGAATAACTGCCATTTTAAGGGTTATAGGCAATCGGTGAAAGTGCGCATGCGTAGTAACAAAAAGTTTATTTCCCTTAAATCACTCGGAAATCTAATCGTTGCAATTAAAATTTTATTCGTTACCTTAACCTGACTCTATATCCTACTATTACATATAGATAAAACATTCCAAATGATTTGATAACTTAGCCACTTAAGAGCCAATGTCGGAAAATATCGAGAATCTCAAATCAGTTCCAAAAATTCGAATTTTTGATGATACCACCCAAACGTCCCTTTGGGGGAACTATTCCAAGAAACGATATTAAGAAATCCGCAAGCGCTTTACATTTTGAGAATTTTAGAAAAGTTCCAAAATTCGCAAAAAATACATTTTTTAACTCGGGAAACGGGTGCAAATTTCAACATATTTCAACGAAACAGTACAAGCGCGCAAAAGTTCCTATTGACTTGATATTGCTCATGTATTTAGCAGACAACCACAGCTTCAAGACCCCGTAAAAAGGTTTTGCAAAATAACTATTTTAATATAGTTTCTGACTTTTATTGTGTGTGCTCTGATTGTGTGTTGTTTTGGTAGTCAAAATAACGCCCAACTTCAACCGTCAAAAGTCGATCCTGGTATGTCACAAATTGAAAAAACTACTATACCAAACGAAAGACCTGTTGTTTTATTAATTACACCTCAAGTTTTAGCTCTGCGAATTAAACACGTGCGAGTAATAAAATTTCAACTTGTGCCCCCCAAGTCGCCTGTCCGCGACAAGAACGGGAATGTAAACAAAGGATAACATATGCAAATCGAGGAGAAAATCATACGGAAGTTATGACTTACCCCTCAAAGCACAAAAAAATTGATGGAATTCTGTTACCTTAACAGGTATTTCTATCTGAGAGACTAATAAAACGAAATTATCCGTCCAATAATAATAAAAAAGCTATAAAAAGGACTTGAGGGCTAGGGCCATGAAGTCGCCTCGGATGCATCGGAACTCGTGTGTATGGTTCCGGAGGTAAAAAAGCTTCTAAAGAAGCTTTCAAAATGCACCATGGAGCAAGCAAACAATGTCAGTAAAAATAGACTGATATTTTGAGGTATGATAGAAATGAACCATTGTAAGTTTATTTTTTTAATTAAAATGACAGAGGAGGGCCGGGCTTCGGCAGTTCCATTTTAAATGGTCCGTCCCTTGGCTATCGTACTCAATGTTAAGTCCAAAAAACCGAAACAAGATTCAACAAAATAAAACATATATTACAATAATCTTTAAAAAGTATAATGCTAACTTGAGAATTAGATTTCCCTCATCGCAAAGTTTTAGTCATGTAAATATCAGGAATATTTACTTACTGATCTTATGTCGTGTTACATGCTCCAAGTTCCACAGGAAAAGAGTAAAACCCTCCGTCTTATTTATACATTTCATAAAAAAAGACTAACTTATTTGTTTACTAGAAATATAGATAGGGAGTTAATAATCCTCCCATAAATACAGAAAACGAAGAAGCCAATTCATCTCGTTTTTTGGTGTTGTGTTACCTGTCACATTTTTCAAGTCACGTGTTTTGCTGTACACGGTTAGTGAAAATGAAATACAAAAAATATTATTTAGTTATTTCTTTTAAGGTAGTCACCTGCAAAACATCGCACAATTGTCAATGAATAAAGAAGGACTGTGCGATCAAAACTAACAGAATCTCCTGTAGCAAAAAGCCATCTCCGTTTAAATTTTCATTAACAATAACATCATCTTCCATTCAGAATTCCCCGCTGTATCACAGATCCAAATCGTAACTAACTTCTACTTTATTTGGCCATCCCCATAAAATGTTTCGTTTCCCGTCGCCCTCCCTCTCGTGAAGGTGGGCGGTTGGAGGTGGAGGTGTAGGTGGAGGTTCTTCCCGGAATAGGGGTGCCAGTCGTACCCATGCCAGAGCCCTCAAGCCCCTTTCCAGGGTCATTCTTCTTTCGACATCCCTAGAGTTAAGGAAAATAAAGAAAGAAGAAGAAACCACGCAAGAGTCATGAGAGCTTTGGTGATATCTTTCAATGACACTTAAGGGTATTAATCCTAAAAGGTGTTTGACACCAGTTGAAGAGGGCCCATGTAGAGTACCTCTTCGGGTGTGTGGTAAATCTCTGCCACGCACTGCTCCATTTTTACAAGGAAGGGACGGATAATTAAAAAAGTTCTGGAGTGGGAAAGAATTACAAAAATATATTTAATTGCCCTGAGGCTACAAGACTTGCGTCGACTTTCCGTCCAGTGGACTGACCAATGTTGAATTTAGCAGTGAGGTAGGCCTTCTGCTTTTCACTAAAACGGTACGCCTTCTTAGCTGGTCGCAACGCCCATCCCTCTGTTAAATGGTCTCTGGATTGTTTGTTTGCAACGCTGGTGGTTCTTAAGGTTGGCACGACACCGACACCCTCTTCTAAAACCTGCTGATAGCCAAGTTCAGCAAGATCCATAAGAGTGTGTTTTTCCAAGGACTGTATGCATTTCTCAGAGGAAAGAAATTCTGAATACAAGATGATGTTTTTGTCAATGAAAATTTAAACGGAGATGGCTTTTGTGCTCCAGGAGATTCTGTTAGTTTTGATTGCACAGTCCTTCTTTATTCATTGACAATTGTGCGATGTTTTGCAGGTGACTACCTTAAAAGAAATAACTAAATAATATTTTTTTGTATTTCATTTTCACTAACCGTGTACAGCAAAACACGTGACTTGAAAAATGTGACAGGTAACACAACACCAAAAAACGAGATGAATTGGCTTCTTCGTTTTCTGTATTTATGGGAGGATTATTAACTCCCTATCTATAGTTCTAGTAAACAAATAAGTTAGTCTTTTTTTATGGAATGTATAAACAAGACGGAGGGTTTTACTCTTCTCCGGTGGAACTTGGAGCATGTAACACGACATAAGATCAGTAAGTAAATATTCCTGATATTTACATGACTAAAACTTTGCGATGATGGAAATCTAATTCTCAAGTTAGCATTATACTTTTTAAAGATTATTGTAATATATGTTTTATTTTGTTGAATCTTGTTTCGGTTTTTTGGACTTAACATTGAGTACGATAGCCAAAGGACGGACCATTTAAAATGGAACTGTCGACGGCCGACCCTCCTCTGTCATTTTATTTAATTGTAAAAATAAACCTGAATAAACTTACAATGGTTCATTTCTATCATACCTCAAAATATCAGTCTATTTTTACTGACATTGTTTGCTTGCTCCATGGTGCATTTTGAAAGCTTCTTTAGAAGCTTTTTTACCTCCGGAACCATACACACGAGTTCCGATGCATCCGAGGCGACTTCATGGCCCTAGCCCTCCAGTCCTTTTTATAGCTTTTTTATTATTATTGGACGGATAATTTCGTTTTATTAGTCTCTCAGATAGAAATACCTGTTAAGGTAACAGAATTCCATCAATTTTTTGTGCTTTGAGGGGTAAGTCATAACTTCCGTATGATTTTCTCCTCGATTTGCATATGTTATCCTTTGTTTACATTCCCGTTCTTGTCGCGGACAGGCGACTTGGGGGGCACAAGTTGAAATTTTATTACTTGCACGTGTTTAAATTCGCAGAGCTAAAACTTCAGGTGTAATTAAAAAAACAACAGGTCTTTCGTTTGGTATAGTAGTTTTTTCAATTTGTGACATACCAGGATCGACTTTTGACGGTTGAAGTTGGGCGTTATTTTGACTACCAAAACAACACACCATCAGAGCACACACAATAAAAGCCAGAAACTATATATAAAATAGTTATTTTGCAAAACCTTTTTACGGGGTCTTGAAGCTGTGGATGTCTGCTAAATACATGAGCAATATCAAGTCAATAGGAACTTTTGCGCGCTTGTACTGTTTCGTTGAAATATGTTGAAATTTGCACCCGTTTCCCGAATTAAAAAATGTATTTTTTGCGAATTTTGGAACTTTTCTAAAATTCTCAAAACGTAAAGCGCTTGGGGATTTCTTAATATCGTTTCTTGAAATAGTTCCCCCAAAGGGATGTTTGGGTGGTATCAGCCAAAATTCGAATTTTTGGAACTGATTTGAGATTCTCGATATTTTCCGACATTGGCTCTTAAATGACCGTTCTTCTGCCCATACAATCTCTTATATGGTGTTTTGACAAAAATCTGTAAGGCTGAGTGTCCTTGCAACCATCTCTTAGTATTGTATTTTTTCTTAAAAATGCCGACATTTACGACATAAAATGGATTTTAAATTACATTTTAAATGCTACAAGATGTTAAAAATTTATGTTCATCACTAATCTTTGTAATTAGGACTGATTTGATGAACTTGAGTACTGTGTAAGCAGTATGCTATAGAATAAGTTCGCTTAAGCAAATATCTTGACAGTCAAAATACAATACGATTGCGAATTACAATCAATTTGATTCTTTACGTGGATATTGTCTTGTTGTAATACTACAAATCTGCAAAGTTTCAGAACTGCAAAGATACTGCAGGCCGACGCATGATAGAATAACTGTCATTTTAAGGGTTATAGGGTTAAGAGAGGAGGTCAATTTTAACAATTTTAAGTCCAAACTGAAGACATTTTTATTTAGAAAAGCGTTTGAATAGCTCTTGATGTTTTATACACATTTTTACTAGATTCTTTGTTTTAATATTTTAATTTTTAAGGTTTTTATCTTAGCCTAATGTATATAATTATTGTAAATAATTATTTTTAAATTAATCTTACTATTTATAGCATATTTTTTTAATTTATATCACTCATGTGGTTTGTTAGGCGCATTTGATCATATTTACATGTTAATTTGCGCCTTATAAATATTAAATATTATTATTATTATTTATTATTATTATAGGCAATTGGTGGAAGTGCGCATGCGTAGTAACAAAAATATTATTTCCCTTAAATCACTTGGAAATCTAATCGTTGAATTTAAAATTTTGTTCGTTACCTAAACCTGAGTCTATATCCTACTATTACATATAGATAAAACATTCCAAATGATTTATAAGATACCCCCTTAGATGACGGTCCTTCTGCTCATACAATCCCTTATATGGTGTTTTGACAGAAATTTGTAAGGCTGAGTTTCCTTGCAACCATCTCTTGGTATTGTATCTTGTCTTCTAAAATGACTACAATCACGACATCAAATGGATTTTAAATTACATTTTAAATGCTACAAGATGGTAAAAATTGCATGTTCATCACTAATCTGTGTAATAAGGACTGATTTGATGAACTTGAGTACTGTGTGAGCAGTATGCTATAGAATTAGGTCGCTTAAGCAAATACCTTGACAGCCAAAATACAATAGGATTGCGAATTACAATCAATTTGATTCTTAACGTGGATATTTTCTTGTTGTAATACTACAAATCTGCAAAGTTTCAGAACTGCAAAGATTCTGCAGCCCGACGTATGATAGAATAACTGTCATTTTAACGGTTATAGGCAATTGGAGGGAGTGCGCATGCGTAGTAACAAAAAGTTTATTTCCCTGAAATAACTCGGAAATGTAATCGTTGCAATTAAAATTTTATTCATTACCTAAACCTGACTCTATATCCTACTATTACAATAGATAAAACATTCAAAATGATTTAAAAACTTACCCACTTAGATGACGGTCCTTGTGCCCATACAATGTCTTATATGGTGTTTTGACAAAAATCTGTAAGGCTGAGTTTCCTTGCAGCCATGTCTTGGTATTATATTTTGTCTTAAAAAATGCCGACATGTACGACATAAATTGGATTTCAAATTACATTTTAGATGCTACAAGATGGTAAAAATTCATGTTTATCACTAATCTGTGTAATGAGGACTGATTTGATGAACTTGAGTACTGTGTGGGCATTATGCTATAGAATTAGCTGCCTTAAGCAAGTATCTTGACAGCCAAAATACGATAGGATTGCGAATTACAATCAATTTGATTCTTTACGTGGATATTGTCTTGTTGTAATACTATGCAAATCTGCAAAGTTTCAAAATTGCCGACGTATGATAGAATAACTGTCATTTTAAAGGGACAGTTACATCAGCTGCACATGCGCATTAATAATCGTGACCTATTGCCCACAAAACCAATGGCCGCCGTTATGGATTCCTCCGTAGGGGCGAATTATTCGTATCATACTGTGCTTTAAAAAAGAAGAACCCGAAAAACTAATTCAGTTTCGTTTAGGAATGTCAACCGTGATGCTTTCAGTGTAAAAGTTCGTTTAGTACGAAATGAAAAGAATCCAGTAATCGGAGTTGTCCGTGTAAAACCCGAAACACGTACTGTGGTTACAGTTGTCAATGTGGAGGAAAAGACAAGCCCTGTAAGAAGGCTAAGAAGAAAGTAAGTTTGAAGTGCTAATAAACATGAACTTTGCGTTGTCTGTAATTCTTATGTGAACTGGTTCAAATTTAAATACCGAACACTATTTGTATCCGTTGGGCTTTCAGCAATCACAAGGTGTCAAATCCACCCCGAGTGTTATATTTGGAATGTGCGAGCCCGAAACGCTAGCGATCAGGCATTTTTACGTCCCACCCCAACCAATTGTGCTCATGCTTGCGATAGACCACAGAAGAGGAGGAGAGGATCAAAGAAAATAATGATTACATGATGAATAATGATTATGACTAATATGAATATGAATGAATGAATGAATTATGAATAATGATTATGAAATTAATGATAACAATTAAGAATTTCTGGGAATACTGATGACTAATCAATTTTTCCGCGATTATCCGATTAGCACGATCAACAAATGCCTGCGAAAATTTTAATTTTCTCGCATAATTTTTTTTAAACGCTTTTGCAACTTCATCGGAATTTTTCGATGTTAATGCTTCAGAATCCTTATACCTGGAAGCGACATCGATAACGACTAAGGCATATTTATAAGTCTTTCCGCGGTATCTATCATAAGGCAGAAATACCAAATCAGCTTGATGCACATCATTAGGTTTATTTACAAACCAGCGGGGCCTTGGTATATATTTTTGGGGTTCCAGGTAAGGTTGCCACACTGTTTGCTTTTCCAACCACTCTCTAGCGACATCACGACTCACATTAGCCTTATCTGCCAATTTTTCAATGGTGAATAGCCTCGCCAGTATCCATCAGTGCTATAGTAAATTTTGGATAAAATTATGGTGTTCCTCAGGGGAGCTGTTTGGGACCTGTTTTTTTTCTATTGTATGCATCAAGGCTGTTTGAGGTTGTTAAGAAGCACCTTCCATCAGTTCATGGGTACGCTGATGATACTCCGTTGTACGTGTCGTTTCGTCCAGATTCGTTTGCTGCTCAAGATCAAGCGATTAAGGCTATTGAGAACTGCATAGCTGATGTTAGGGCTCGGTTAGTCTCACACAGGTTGATGTTTAATGATTCAAAGACAGAATTTCTAATCATTGGTTCGTCGCATCACTTATCTAAGGTTACCATGGCTTCAATTAAAGTTGGTGACTGTGACATTCAACCCCTTAAGCATGTTAGAAATCTTGGCACATGGTTTGATAACCATATGTCTATGGATATTCATGTAGGAAAGGTGTGTAGTAAGGCATTTAGGGGGCTTTATAATATTAGGCAAATTAGGAAATATCTGTCTGCAGAATCAACAAAGTGTTTAATTCATGCGTTTGTTACATCACATTTAGATTATTGCAATGCTCTTTTGTATAAGCTTCCGCAATATCAATATGACCGACTTCAAAAAGTTCTTAATGCTGCGGCTCGGGTTACATGCTTAATTCCTAAGTTTGCCCATATTACTCCGGTACTTAGGGAACTTCATTGATTGCCAGTGAAATTTCGGGTAGAATTTAAGATTGCGCTTTTAGTCTTTAAAACGTTGAACGGCCTGGCGCCACAATATTTATCTGAACTACTTGTTGTAAAGCCTAGAACTGTATACAGCCTGCGGTCTGATTCTGAAACATTGCTTGTAATCCCTAAGGTGACACGGAAGACTTTTGGCTATCGAGCCTTTTCCATGCTGGACCAACAGTATGGAATGCTTTGCCATCTAGCCTTAGAAACTGTAGGAAAATTGACTCTTTTAAAGTACAGTTGAAGACTTATCTTTTTAAGAAAGCTTTTAATTTGTAATTTTATTTTCTTATTGCTATTACTATTTCTACCATCTAGCCTTAGAAACTGTATGAACATTGACTCTTTTAAAGTACAGTTGAAGACTTATCTTTTTAAGAAAGCTTTAAATTTGTAATTTAATATTCTTATTACTAGTATTGTTTCTTTCCATTTATTGTATATTTATTTTCTTGTATATATTGTAAAGCGCTTTCGAATATTTCAATAGTTAAAGCGCTATATTAAATGTAATAAATTATTGTTATCATACCTGGTAGTTTCTACATTGTATTTGACTTAGAAGTCAGCGGTCATGCAAATAATACGGTTGTGAATAATCTAGGTACAGACTTAGTGAAAGAGCTGGTAGTCTTGTATGGCATCCTCGTCTCGGATGGACGTAGTGGTGGTGAAAAGCTGCAGGATACCCAACGTTATGATTTGTACAAAACGTATTCGGATCTTTTCTTAAAGTCAGAGATCAGAAGAGACAGAATACGTAATCAGTAATCTTAATCTACGTAGATTACGTACTGGTAATGGGGATACCTCTTAAACCGATGATGAATGATTGAATGCCATCCATGGAACAAAGCTATTGTATTCCTATAAATCATCCAATATTAACAGATCACGGGGTATTTTCTCCTTATTTTGTAAACCATGATTTAAGATTTGAGTTGAAAATGGCATCTGTCAATGATATTGTGATATATTCGGACACAACTACAGCCCCGAATTCACTCAGAAATATAGAATTAGAATATAGGGCCATCGAAAGTGAATCTTTGGCTAATCAAACATTAACCTCGTATAAAATCGATAACGGATTTTACTTCGAAAATATGTATGTTTCAAACATTTACTTTTTCTAAACCAAATGACGAAATACTCAATCTCCACATTAATTCTCGAAGACGTTCCACGTCATCTCCAGAAATTTTGGACATTTGAGCCCGCGTACCGTTGCGCGGCTTTGCTTAAAAAAATACTCCGCACGTCCTGTGATCATGAATTTTGTGCAGTATCTGGTGCTGTAGTTCTAGTATAATTACGGGAAATCATATCGGTTGTTTCCGTTTTATATCGTTTTCGAAGAAAACAAAGAACCATTACCAAAATGGTAATTTCCACTGACCGCAAGGCTTGAGTGTGGGCTCATGTTTTAGGGCACGCCGATGCTCAAAATCAGTTGAGAAAAACAGAAAGCATGCCCCTATAAAGGCTGCTGGCCAACGTGATCGATAGATATTTTAAAAATGGAAGAAAACATCTTTCAAATGATGCCTTTTGAGCGAAATGTGAGGCAATTGTGGCCGAGATATCGCTTCTTGAACTCGGCATGTTTTGCGGATTTTACCGTGGGATTTCAATGGATTCTGCACGACGGCATTTGTGGATGGTTTTCAATCAGAGCAAATACACATGAAAGGTAAACTACACAGCTTATAAACGGTTTTGTCAGCTAGGTTAAAGCATGTTTTTATTACGTCTGGTTGCACATTTCTCCCATCATGCTTACTTTTTCGGTAATCGCATTTTAAAGACTATGCTCCTTCCCGATTTCGTCGAAAATGTCATACAGATCCTTTTAAATTTAATGCACTCCAACTCGGAAAGAAAAATTTCGCAAATACACATTAATTTCGTTTACTTTGCCATGATTTTCTCAAAAATGTCTCATTATATATCAGCCTATTAGGCCACACTTGCACATTTTTGCTATCTTTACTCCTTTGGAAAATATTTGCTGTTTATTTACGATTTCCATACAAATCCCTATAGAATTTTGCGAACATGATCCAGTCCGAAACACGAAATTTGATTACGCAATCGCTCGCGTGTCCAAGATTTCTGGAGATGTAGAAATTTTATGTTTTTTTTATAATAGCACTAACCGCTGGCCAACGTGATAGCGAGAATTTCAGTAATCCAGGAATATCATCGATAAAAATTGATGACGGTGTTCCAAACCAATTGTATTCCACTGGCATGGTACCAAGTGAACTATGGCAAAATGTGAAACGACGATTTGACGTTGATAATGTAAATGAGACGGATTTTTACAAGAATCGATTTTCGATTTGGATTGATCTTTGGACATATGAAGATAGTTCATTACATGGCAGTGGATTTTCGATTAATGGCACTCGAGATGGGGTTAGATTAACAATCACAAGGGACAAATCTGGATCTATTGATTTAACATGTCATGTTTTTACCGTAAGTGACGCATTCATGGAGATTATGAATTATTGTGGGAATCAATATTTAACTAAACTTAATTTAGATACTATTTGTAATGAGTGTGGAGCGAATTTCGGATGTGACATTGCATATGGTGATGAATACAATATACCTAAACACGGATTATTACCACAAAGTGAATTAAGGTTACTTCCCACCTTCAGAGGCCAAAAAATTCGTTTTTCCTTTTATTTGACAAAATTTAAGTTAGTCATTTTATGTAGTGTTTAAAAAAGAAAAATGTTAAAAATCTCAAAAAGCGCCCGAGTTATTTAGAAAAAAACGTATTTTCAAATTAAGTTAATTAACTTGGAAGGTGTGATAATCTTGTCAAAGGGCGAGACCCCTGTGGCAATTTTCGCGGCAAACGCTTATCGCTTGTATTTCATGCTATTTGCATATATATCACTTACTTGACAAATCCCATTGACAAAATTCCCTCGTGGAAGCACTTCACGCTAACTCTGATGGAAAAATCAAAAGGAGAAAAAAGTCCTCGGGTAAAGAAAACGAAAGAAACCAGCCCAAAGAGGAAAGAAATAGCTCCATTTTGACAAGGAAAGAAAGAAAGCCTTGCCGAGAGCGACAAAGGCTCTTGGTTTCGCCAAGCGCCTTTGAAAATCTCGGCATCTGCTGAAGATCCTGAGCGTTCGAATATCCTTGGAGCAAGTAGCTTAAAAATCAAAGTCAACCCCGGTGCAGGTTGCGAACAAGATTCTTCGTCGGAATCTGGCGAAAGTGATGAAGAAAAAGAAGAATGCTACACTAACGGCCCCAAACACTGGAGCATTGTCGATAGAGATGAGCTCAATCGACAGCTTGCTGGTCGAGTCAATTGCAGCTTTTGCCTCTTCGTACTCCGTTCCCGACGCCAGCATCCAGGTTTCGTACAAAGAAGTCGCCGTCAAACCTAAATTTGTCATACATAAGGTTAAAACGAGGTTTCCTTTCATTATGCATTGGTTCGCCTTGGTACAAGAACATAACATAAGCAATCACGTCGAAGCGTAATTTTCAAATCATGAAATCATGAAACCTATCCAAGGGAACTCATTTCAGCATTAAGAGTATTTTTTAGGCTGTCCGTCGATTCATAAAGTTTTGTTTTTCAATGGCACGATTTCCGACTTTAACCTTTTTGGCGCGGGTTTTGCCTTTGCCTTTGGCGTCTTTGCCCATTATATTGCGTCATCGTCCTGAATATTGAACTCCACTGAACGAGATAAAAACTGATGTGTTGCAATGCGATGCTTTTCCCGGGAAATGTTGATCTATTGTCATAGACGGTAGGAGGTCCTGCTGTTCCATTGGTTTGCGGTTTTATCAGGCGAGATAATCGCCTGGCGTGCTGCGAGTTGTTTACGAACCTTTACGGGCTAAAATCTGGCATTTGATTTTGGGAGGAATATATCCATTTTGAGCGAATTTATAGGGTATTTTGATTTGACGGATTGCCGTGAAATGTCGCCGGAACATTTCAGGGATAATGACAAACCAAAGTTTGTCGGGAAATTTTGATTTTTCCTCGCAAAGCGAGGCCGAAGGCCGAGCGTAGCGAGGTTACTAATCGTGTCGCCTTCGGTCAGACCACGTGGCTCGCAAGCCCGAGTAAATCGAGCCGAGAGTTTTTATATATGTATATATATATATATATATTTTAAAGGTGTCCGTTCGCAGGCCAGGTTACCTGGCAACATTAATTCATGTGAATTTCCGCCATTAGGAATTCCGTGAATCATGTTTTGAAAATAATGTGAATTTTGTGGAAACCGATTTTTCTAATACTGGAAGTACATCCTAGCAAGAAGATCTCCGAGATGCACAAGTAAGAGTGGCGAGAGATCTTCGACGAGTAAGTTTGAATGCCGCAAAAATCAGCACACGGGAAGCGGCGCCTCAAAGCAGAGATTGAGAAACTGCAGTTAAGGGACGATAATATAATAAGAGGCATCGCAGCAAAGACAACAACTTTTCGCTCAAAAACGGCAAAGGAAACAGCAAGGAAAACGACCAGGAATACAATCAAGTTAGATTGGAAATTGATTTTGTTATCGATAGAAACAAAGACTCGTTTTAGCTATACAGCATTCAGAATTTAGGGAAAATTATGGCAACAGCATACAGACAGAATCAGAAGACGACCGACAGAACAGATTGCCATATCGTCGTGAAAAAAAGTGCCAGGAAAGGGGAAACAGAAACCAACCGCAAAGAAATGAAAGATTACAGTCACGTAGTCTCAATACGGCAATGACAATGCAAGTAGGTATTTTTCGTACTAAAACGATAGCTATCCATTTTGAAGAAATTCCCAATACAGAGACTGCAGTTGTGATAGCAATTATTTATAGTTATGTGACCTGATATCATTGCAACAGTGAAAATATATTGTAGATTTGTCTGTTGTAGCAGTTATGTTCAGCATTTTCAACAGAAAAGATACTTAACAATCAGTGACTGGTTCTGCAATATTATCAGTGATCAATGCAATTCTTTGAAAATAAAGCAGATGGTATTTATTACTGACTTCTGAGTAGTATTGCTCTTTTCTATGTATCTTTGCTAAATATATGTATTAAGTAATTAATTAAAGGTTTCGTTGGGACTGACAAGTTCCATAGCCTTTTGTAAATGGATTTTACCTTTGAGTTCCAGGTATCCCTGGGAATTACTCTCTTAGCTCCCACCCTTTGCCCACAAATGAAAATTTAAGCCCTACTTTGCAAAATTAGGCATAACATCTTAACCTTTTTCCTTAATGCTGTTTAATTCACTTTTATGATGTCAAATACAAATATTTAATAACATCCACAATATACAGTTGACATTTTACATTAAAAAAATTCACTCTACAAAGGAGAAACTAAAGTTTGTAATGCCAAAATTTTTATGATCTTTCTTATGTATTCATTCCAAGGTTGCTATATGTAATAACAAGTCTTTGAAGTTTCCTAAATGCCCTATGCTTTCAGTCATGATTTTCCACACTAACTGTATGGACAAATGACTGTATGAACTAATTCATTTTTATGATGTCAAATACAAATATTTAATAACATCCACAATATACAGTTGACATTTTACATTAAAAAAACTCACTCCACAAAGGAGAAACTAAAGTTTGTAATGCCAAAATTTTTATGATCTTTCTTATGTATTCATTCCAAGGTTGCTATATGTAATAACAAGTCTTTGAAGTTTCCTAAATGCCCTATGCTTTCAATCATGATTTTCCACACTAACTGTATGGACAAATGACTGCACTAGCATGATTGCTATAGGTCAGGAAATGGTGAGGGAAAAAAAAAACTTCAAGCAAGGGAAAAGTCAGGGAATTTCATTTCGAGTAAGGAAAAGTTAAGTCTTTGAGAGAAGTCAGGAAAAAGTGAAATTTAAGAGTTCTAATTTATTTATTTGGTGTAATTAAGAATTAACATGAAATGTGTTGGAGTGGTAGAATTAAATGACAAGCTGATTTTGGATTGCCTAGAAAATCAATCCTTTTTCCATGACTTTGTTACCTTAAGAAACTATCAATCCATATGCACTGTATGTGACTTTTTGAGCATATTAAATAAATGGCTGGATAGGTTTGCTGTGAGGTGAGGTTGGAGGCCATTACCAGGAGTAATTTAGTTGGTAAGGGGAATTTTACATTTGTCAGGGAAAAGTAAGGGAATTTCAAGATCCTGTGACTGTGGTAACCATGACTAGATTCTAAGCTGAAAAGAAGAAATGGTATTGTTCAGAGATGAGTAATTTTTACCACAACTAATACAAACCCTATTCAGAAGAAAACTGTATTGCCTGTAGTAGTAGAGGAACAATACCTTTACCCAGATTAGGACATACACCCCCACCCCATAACAGTATATTATGTTAAACATAAAAAAACAAGAGGCTTCAAAAGCCTTCAATGGGTTGCTTTTGTGAACCCTTAGTACGCAAACGGCTCAATTTTTTGAAACTGTTTTGTCAATCCCTTTTAGTTTGCAGTGTCATATGTGTTCAATAAGAGAAGTGCACACGTTGTTAATCAAAGGCTTCTATGAACAAACTCATCAATGTATTCGGTGACACATGAGGAGAATTTTAGATTTCAGAACTCATTCAAATAATCTAATCAAGAAAGGCCTGTAGGGCTCTGCCATCTCGTGTTCCATTTACCAATTTAACAAATAGGCAGCCAAGGCCTGCATACAACTTCACATTCTATATAGACAAGGGTATCTTTGAAAAAAAAAGAAAAGAAAATCGATTCAGTTTAAAAAAAAGAACAGAAAAGCAAAGTCAAGAAAACCCTCACTGGGGATTAAACTCGGACCATCTGCTCCACAGTCCGGAATGCTATCCATTAGACCATCCAGAAAAACCTTGTTATCGGCGGTACATTTTATATCTTATAGATCTTTCGCTCGTACACTCTACTGAGTGAAGCTGTAAAAATTATATCTCATTTTTCAACGTTCATGAAAGGTAGTCCGTCACTCCCGAGGCCTTATCTGGAAACCGATATTTAAAATGGAGATGCCGTTGTAGAATTGACAAATTTGTGGTAAACATTGACGAAAGTGTTTTATTTTATGGGGAAAGTGAAACGTGACACGACAGCACAAACCCAGCCGTGAATACTTGGCATCTTCCCTTCCTCTGACCCGTTTTGGAGGTTCAACATTTTATTTGAAAGCGTGAAGTTCACCAGAAATAGATAAGTTCCTTAAATTGGTGGGTATGTGCCGGTTTCGGTGTTGTCGCAAACAATGATTTTGAAATTCAATGAAGCTGCATACCACCGGACTGTTTTTGCTCCAGTTGATTATATATCGGGTTTTGTAGTTTTTGTACAGTATAGAGGGTCCAACGCTATAAATATAAATGAACACTTTATGAGAATACTTCCCCCGATGTTTTCGATTTGATCGCTTTTAGAAGTCAAGTTAAGACGAAGTATCGTATTTTGACGTCCATAACCAGCTTGTTATCTCGGATTCAAAATAATACCGTGATGTCACAGCGAGCCACACTCTTGCTTTCCAAACTTCACGCGTGGATCGACTCATGAACTCGATGGACGTGGGACGTGGTCTGCTAAGCGTGAACCAATTCTTAAAAATGTGAAAGATGTGAATCCTTTCACCGAGGGAATCGCTAACACCACAGACCTCAACGTTTAAAGAAGAAAACACTCTCCAGCACGTAAGCACATCCAGGAATAGCAAACATAGACACTAATAAAGTCATTTAGTGAATAAATCGAGTTAACATGCCAGCTCGAAAATAGATCAGCTCTGCACAAGAAAAACACCTAGGCGAATGGAGTCCACATGAAACTTTTCACGTTCTGTTCACCGTCGTGCTTACTTCAATCAGGTTGTTATGGCGATGTTCATGCCGAGCCAATCACACAGCGGCGGCGTCTTTGCTAACCCTTGTATGGGCAATATTGCGCAAGAATTGCAATTTCTCACGGAGAAAAAAATACCAACCATTTTAATACTGGATTGCCATTGCCATGGCAACCCAGTAATAACAATGATAATATCAATACCAGCAGTAATAATAATAATGGTAACAATACAATAATAATCATGATAATAATTACAAGAACTGAGAAAGTAAAAAAAGTGATGATATAATAAGTAAATAGTTACATAAATTGGGGTTCTAATTCTCATGGGAAAAACCATCATGAGTTCTTTAAAAACTAGCTTCGCGAGGTTTTGCGGGAGTCGTATTTCTAGTATTTAACATATTTTTCCCGTGGCGTCCATTTACGCAACACGTCTCGCATATTTTTAGCTACTCCAGCTTTAGATGTGAATATCTAAACAACCAATCAAAATATCGATAAAGCCCGACACACTTTTGTTGACTGATGCCTTGTGAATAAGATTGTGCAGCCATTTTGCTCGTACAGCGGAATCCGATACCCGATAAATTCAATAGAAGAACCCTCGGTCGTCTCACGCCTTACCACCTTCAGACACTTCTTAAAAAAAATTGCTGAAATTGTATTTTTATCGTAAACTACATTTATTAGGCTTTCTTATGATATATGGTTTGTTAGGGATTTATTGAAACTGGCGCCCGTGCGATTTTTTTCCCGAAGGGCATCCGCGAGGGTTGCAAGTAACCTTAAGTACGTTCATCAGTTTAAATTAAACATAACGCTAGTAAAGCTGAAAGAAATTTACGACGTAGATCTATTTGGAATTCAATCCCGTCTTTAGAAAGATCATTACAGCGAAAATGTGAGGATATTGATTTTATTTGCCTGGAAAATCATATCCAGGAAAGAGTTCTTCAACGAGCAAAACATAAAAATTAAATCAAGACCCCGAGGAAAATGTGATTTGGGACTGAAAGCTGCTTCTGTATATTTTGCGTTACGCGAATGTGGAAAACCACAAAATTATCGAGATATTGCCAAAATGTTTAACATATCACCCAGATATGTGAGTAAAGTCATGAAACGGATCAATGAAAAACCCTTATCCTATTCTGATCAACTAGATTATTATTGTTGGAATTTTAATCTCAATTTGGATGCCGTTGTTGAAGTGACTAATAAATTGGAATCTTGCGACATTATGGACAAGCACCGTCCTCAAACCATGGCAGGTACCTGTGTTTCTTCTACTGCCATGAAACATGGTATTCCACTGGATATTAACCAATATCTAACACATGCGGTGTCATGGAATCGACAATTAGACGGTTACTTCGGGATTTAAAAATAGATGGAAGAGTTGAGGTCTAAATTACCATATCATGTCATTATTACGCAGCCCACAAATTGTGGAAAAACTCGATATTTAGTTGATCAATTACGGGGTCCATTTAGAAAAGCATTTGAATATATTATCTTAATCTGTCCTACTTATATTAACAATAAAACGTATCGTGGATTTGCTAATAAGGATAAAATATTTCTAGTAGCTTCACCAGATGCTAGCAATAGTGATGAACTGAATCAAATAATATATAGTTTAGCCAAGCCTAAAAGCGGGCCTCCCGTTTAGTACTTTCATTTCACTTTAAACTGTAAAAGCATTCTAAAATATTGCGAAGGAATTCACAAACGTTTTTAACTATACTTTAGTGTCGAGGTCGGTTAACTCGCTATGATTTTTGTCTAAACTTTCGTCTGCCATTAGTACGGTCTTTCTGCCTACAAAGTCATGGAATATATTCTACAAAAAAACACAAATTACTAGAAATACGACTCCCGCAAAAACCTCGCGAAGCTAGTTTTTTAAGAAGTCACAATGCTGTTATATTTTATTCCTTATTTTTTTTATATTTTATTTTTTATATCAGCGTAATTCCCCATTTTTTTTATTTCTTATGCTGTGTTTGGTACACAATTAGTGACACCTGGTGCCAATTACATGATCACTATACCGCTCATCACAGTGCTTAAAAATTGACCTTCATTTAGCTCTTTCACTGCCACTGAGATTGAGTCGATGAAAATGATTGTGAATCTTTTGCAGGTGAAATTTTGAAGAGTTGATATGAATGCTTGTGTTTACCACGGTGTAAAAACCTGTTTTTTTTTTCTTTAGTTTTATTTTCTTAGTCTCTACTGCTTTGTCTTCTTTATTGTACATCACTTTTAAACACAATATGTTCTTACACTGAGGATGAGTTGAATGCTCCAATTATTTTTTGTTTATGTTTTTTGGTTATAATTGTATGAGATTCATTGTAAGAAGAGTCTTCTGACTAGATATTTTATTGTCTACTGCAGTCATGATTTCATTCCCGGGTAACCACAATTGAGAGCATTATGAATAGTGCATGTTTTAATTTGTGTACTCTTTTCAGTTGCAATGTTACCCCCAGTGGTAGATAAAAAAAAATTCCTCTTCCCTCAAAAGAGATGCCATATCAACAGAAGTGTGAGATACAATGTCATTACATAAAAAAAATTGGGGGTAAAACAGTTGGATTCTACAAAAACTTTGAATAAAGGTTTGGTAATAGTGAGTGCCGACTGTATAGTATGTGGTTGTGCTATTTTTATGTCATATCATAAAAACAATACATGTAAGAAAGAGTTATTGAAATCTTAATATGTTCAAAAAGATTGCTGCACTACGTGCTCCTGTAAAAAAATAATGTGAAATCAACATCAATCAGTCAAAAGTTTATACCACATGAAAGTTTAATTGTGCTGTTACAGAAACAGGCAAAATATCCATACCCAACCACACAATATTATATTATTTTGAATATATGAAAATTTCTATTATAAAAACTGCAGAAGAAAGATTTAATATACGGATGGTATTTCATCAAAAACGTCATGGCAGCCAGAGGTATTGAACTGTAACCAATGACATATAGTAACGAGAAGCACTATCATTATATTATCATCATTATTATTATCATTACTATTATTATTACTGGCATTGATATTATTATTATTGTTATATTTTTTACGTTAAACATAATATATTTTTATGGGGTGGGATGCATGTCCTAATCTTGTTAAAGGTATTGTTTCTCTACTACTACAAGCAATACAAAAATCTTCTTAATAGGCTTTCCATCAGAGGTGGTGGTAATCAAAACAGCTCCAAACAATACCATTTCTTCTTAAAGGCTTAAAATCTAGTGCAGTCATTTGGTCTATAAAGTTTGTGTGGAAAATCATTATTGAAAGCATAGGGCATTTAGGAAACTTGAAACACTTGTTACTACATACAGCACACTTGCAATGAATATATGAGAAAGATCATAAACATTTTGGCATTTACAAAATTTATTTTCTTCTTTATAAAGTTTTTCCAATGTAAAAGGTTAATTGCATGTTGTGGTTGTTATGAAATATTGATATTTGACATCATAAAAATAAAGTAAACAGCAGAAAGTAACAACGTTAATATGTTATGTCTAGCTTTGCAAATTAAGGCTTGAATTAACATTTCATTTGTGAAAAAAGGGCAGGGGTTCTAGATAGCAATATCATCAGCGGGGGGGGGGGGGTGTCATGCAGAACCAGTACTTTATAGTGACACAGGGTATATATTCTGTTGAATGTTTAACATAACTGCTAGATCAAGAAAATTTACAATATTTTCACTGTTGCAATGATATCAGATGACATCGTTATAAATGATTGATATAACAACTGCAACTCTCTGTGTTGGTAATTACTTCAAAATGGAAATGCTATCGTTTTATTATGAAAAATACCTATTTACATTCTCTTGTAATCTGTTGGTCGTCTTCCGACTAATAGAATTACTTTCCAGAGACATCTCCAATCGTTGAAGTCGTTCTTACTCGTTTTGCTAAATGTAGTACGCCAATATAGTTCGTTATGTAATCGTTCAGTCATGTCCTGTATTTCTATCAATAACACATTCAAATTCAAAACTAACTTGGTTAAATTCCTTTTCCTTTTTCCTGCTGTTTCGTTTGCCTTTTTCTGGAGCGAGCAGTTGTTGTCTTGGCTGCGATTTCTGTTGTTATTCTCCCTGCTGTCGTTTCTCTATCCCTGCTTTGAGTCGTGCTTTCCTCGTGTTGATTTTCACGGTATTCGAACTTACTCGGCGACGATCTCGTGCTAATATTTCTTGAATATCTCGGAGATCACCTTGCTGGGATGTACTTCCAGGACGAGTGAAATCGGTTTCCGCAAAATTTACATTACTTTCAAGAAGGCATCACCGAATTCCCAATGGCGGAAATTTCAGCAGTTCTCAAGTGCGCTACTATTGCCAGGTAACCTGGCCTGCGAACGGACACCTTTAAAATATAGATATATATATATATATATACTAGAAATACGACTCCCGCAAAAACCTCGCGAAGCTAGTTTTTGAAGAAGTCACAATGCTTTTATATTTTATTTTATATTTTATTTTTTATATCAGCGTAGTCCCCATTATTTTATTTGTTATGCTGTGTTTGGTACATAATTAGTGACACCTGGTGCAAATTACATGATCAGGATACCGGTCAACACAGTGCTTAAAAAATGACCTTCATTTAGCTCTTTCACTGCCACTGAGATTGCACCAGAGGGAATAGAAGTAAAATTATTTATTATCTTGACAGGGAATACAGAGTCGATGAAGTATCACAATAATATTCACTTAACACAAATTGAAAATGATTGTAAATCTTTTGCAGGTGAAATCTTGAAGAGTTGATATGAATGCTTGTGCTTACCATGGTGTAAAAACCTGGTTTTTTTTTGGTTTTATTTTCTTAGTCTCTACTGCTTTGTCTTCTTTGTTGTACATCCCTTTTAAACACTATATGTTCTTTCACTGAGGATGAGTTGAATGCTCCAATTATTTTCTGTTTATGTTTTTTGGTTATAATTGCATGAGATTCATTGTAAGAAGAATCTTCTGATTAGATATTTTATTGTCTACTGCAGTCATTATTTCATTCCTAGGTATCCACAATTGAGAGCATTATGAATAGTGCATGTTTTAATTTGTGTACTCTTTTCAGTTGCAATGGTACCCCCAGTGGTAGATAGAAAAATTCCTCTTCCCTCAAAAGAGATGCCATATCAACAGAAGTGTGAGATACAATGTCATTACATAAAAAAACAAATTGGGGGTAAAACAATTGGATTCTACAAAAACTTTGAATAAAGGTTTGGTAATAGTGAGTGCCGACTGTATAGTATGTGGTTGTGCTATTTTTAGGTCATATCATAAAAACAATACATGTAAGAAAGAGTTATTGAAATCTAAATATGTTGAAAAAGATTGCTGCACTATGTACTCCTGTAAAAAAATAATGTGAAATCAACATCAATCAGTCAAAAGTATATACCACATGAAAGTTTAAGTGTGCTGTTACAGAAACAGGCAAAATACCCATACCCAACAAGAGAATATTATATTATTTTGAATATATGCAAATTTCTATTATAAAAACTGTAGAAGAAAGATTTAAGATAAGGATGGCATTTCATCAAAAAAGTCATGGCAGCCAGAGGTATTGAACTGTAACCAATGACATAGTAACGAGAAGCACTATCATTATATTATTATCATTGTTATTATTATTACTATTATTATTACTGGTATTGATATTATTATTATTACTATTGTTATATTTTTTACGTTAAATATAATATATTTTTATGGGGTGGGATGCATGTCCTAACCTTTGTAAAGGTATTGTTACTCTACTACTACGAGCAATACAAAAATATTCTTAATAGGCTTTCCATCGGAGGTGGTAGTAATCAAAACAGCTCCAAACAATACCATTTCTTCTTAAAGGCTTAGAATCTAGTGCAGTCATTTGTCTATAAAGTTAGTGTGGAAAATCATGATTGAAAGTATAGGGCATTTAGGAAACTTGAAACACTTGTTACTACATACAGCACACTTGCAATGAATATATGAGAACGATCATAAACATTTTGACATTCCAAAATTTATTTTCTTCTTCACAAGGTTTTTCCACTGTAAAAGGTCAACTGTATGTTGCGGTTGTTATTAAATGTTGATATTTGACATCATAAAAATGAAGTAAACAGCAGAAAATAACAAGGTTAATATGTCTAATTTTGCAAATTAAGGCTTGTATTAACATTTCATTTATGGGAAAGGGGCAGGGGTTTTAGATAGCAATACTATCAGGGGGTCATTGAACTATAAAGGTAAAACTGACCCATTGTGAAAAGGCTATGAAACTTGTTGTATCAACGCAATATTATTGAAACTTTTCAATCAGAGAATACATATATATATATATATATATAGCAAAGAGAAATACTACTCAGAAGTCAGTAATAACATTTGCTTTATTTTCAAATGATCGCATTGATCACTGATAATATTGCAGAACCATCACTTTATAGTGACACTGGGTATATATTCTGTTGAAAATGTTTAACATAACTGCTAGATCAAGAAAATTTACAATATTTTCACTGTTGCAATGATATCAGATCACATCGTTATAAATGATTGCTATAACAACTGCAACTCTCTGTGTTGGGAATTACTTCAAAATGGAAACGCTATCGTTTTATTATGAAAAATACCTATTTACATTCTCTTGTAATCTGTTGGTCGTCTTCCGATTCCGTTTTTAGACTAATAGAATTATTTTCCAGAGCTATTTCCAATCGTTGAAGTCGTTCTTTCTCGGTTTCCCTTCTAAGTCGTTTTGCTAAAAATACTACGCCAATATATTTCGTTATGTAATCGTTCACTCATGTCCTGTATTTCTATCAATAACACATTCAAATTCAAAACTAACTTGATTGAATTCCTGGTCCTTTTCCCTGCTGTTTCGTTTGCCTTTTTCTGGAGCGAGCAGTTGCTGTCTTGGCTGCGATGTCTGTTGTTATTCTCCCTGCTGTCGTTTCTCTATCCCTGCTTTGAGTCGTGCTTTCCTTGTGTTGATTTTCACGGTATTCGAACTTACTCGGCGACGATCTCGAGCTAATCTTTCTTGAATATCTCGGAGATCACCTCGCTGGGATGTACATCCAAGACGAGTGAAATCGGTTTCCACAAAATTTACATTAAATTTACTTTCAAAAAGGCATCACCGAACTCCCAATGGCGGAAATTCAGCAGTTCTCAAGCACGCTACTATTGCCAGGTAACCTGGCCTGCGAACGGACACCTTTAAAATATAGATATATATATATATATAAATATATATATATATAGATATATATACATATATAAAAACTCTCGGCTCGATTTACTCGGGCTTGCGAGCCACGTGGTCTGACCGGAACCGACACGATTAGTAACCTCGCTTCGCGAGGAATTATCTGTTATCCTTACACGGAATACAGAGTTTATGAAGTATGACAATAATATTCACTTAAAACAGATTGAAAATTATTTCATTCCTAGGTAACCACAATTGAGAGCATTATGAATAGTGCACGTTTTAATCTGTTTACTCTCTTCAGTTGGAATGGTACTCCCAGTGGTAGATAGAAAAATTCCTCTTCCCTCAAAAGTGTTGCCATATCAACAGAAGTTAGAGATACAATGTCATTACATAAAAAAAATTGAGGGTAAAATAATTGGATTCTACAAAAACTTTGAATAAAGGTTTGGTAATAGAGAGTGCCTACTGTATAGTATGTGGCTGTGCTTTTTTTAGGTAATCATAAAACCAATGTAAGAAAGAGTTATTGAAATCTTCATGTGTTCAAAAAAATGGCTGCACTACATACTCCGGTAAAAAAATTAATGCAAAATCTAAATCAAGCAGTCAATAGTATATACCGCATGAAAGTTTAATTGTGCTGTTACAGAAACAGCCAAAATATCCATACCCAACAAAAGAATAGTATTTGATTTTGAATATATGAAAATTTCAATGATAACAACTGCAGAAGAAAGATTTAATAGTATGGTATTTCATAATCATTTCATAAGTCAAAGCAGCTTGAGGTACTGAACTGTAACCAAGCACTATTATTATATTATTATCAGTATTATTATTATTATTAATTACTGGTATTAATATTTTTATTATTATTGTTATATGTTTTTATGTTTTTCTTAATGTATATTGTTATGGGATGGAATGTATGTCCTTATCTGGGTAAAAGTATTGTTCCATTACTACTACAAGCAATACAAAAATCTTCTTGATAGGCTTTCCATCAGAGGTGGTGGTAATCAAAACAGCTCTAAAGAATGTCATTTCTACTTTAAGGCTTAGAATCTAGTGCAGTCATTTGTCCATAAAGTTAGTGTGGAAAATCATGATTGAAAGCATTGGGCATTTATGAAACTTGTTCCAATTATTACTATATACAGCACACTTGCAATGAATATATGAGAAAGATCATAAAAGTTTTGGCATTACATACTTTAGTTTCTCCTTTATAGTTTTTCCAGTGTAAAAGGTGAACTGTATGTTGTGGTTGTTATTAAATATTGGTATTTGATATCATAAAAATGAACAGCAGTAAGTAACAAAGTTAATATGTTATGTATAATTTTGCAAATTAGGGCTTAAATTAACTTTTCATTTGTGGGAAAAGGGCAGGGGTCCTAGATAGCAATGTTATCAAGGGCTCATAGAACTCTAAGGTAAAACTGACCCATTGTAAAAAGGCTATGAAACTTGTCTGTCCCCATGCACTATTACTGAAACCTTTCATGATCAGAGAATACAGTACTTAGTGACACTGGGTATCTATTCTGTTGAATATGCTTAACATAACTGCTAGATCAAGATGATTTACAATATTTTCACTGTTGCAATGATATCAGATCACATAGTTATAAATGATTGCTATCACAACTGCAACTCTCTGTGTTGGGAATTTCTTCAAAATGGAAAGGCTATCGTTTTATTACAAAAAATACCTTCATACATTCTCCTGCAATATGTTGCTCGTCTTCCGATTCCGTTTTTAGAATAATAGAATTATTTTCCAGAGACATCTCTAATCGTTGAAGTCGTTCCTCCTCGGTCTCCCTTCGAAGTCGTTTTGCTAAATTGAGTTCGCCAGTATATTTCGTTATGTAATCGTTCGCTCATGTCCTGTATTTCTATCAATAACAAATTCAATTTCAAAATTAACTTGGTTGAATTCGTGGTCCTTTTCCCTGCCGTTTCGTTTGCCTATTTTGGGGCGAGCAGTTGTTGTCTTTGCTGGGATGTCTGTTGTTATTCTCCCTGCTGTCGTTTCTCTATCCCGGCTTTGAGTCGTGCTTTCCTTGTGTTGATTTTCACGGTATTCGAACTTACTCGACTACGATGTCTTGCTGCGTTTTCTTGTATATCTCGGAGATCTTCTTGCTGGGATGTACTTCCAGGACGAGTGAAATCGGTTTCCACAAAATTTACATTATTTTCAAAAAGGCATCACCGAATACGCAATGGCGGAAATTCAGCAATTTGTCAAATGCGCTACTGTGGCCTGGTAACCACGCCTGCGAACGGACACCTTTAAAATATAGATATATATAAACATATAAATATATATATATACATATACTAGAAATACGACTCCCGCAAAAACCTCGCGAAGCTAGTTTTTGAAGAAGTCACAATGCTTTCATATTTTATTCTTTATTTCTTTTTATATTTTATATTTATTTTTTATATCAGCGTACTCCCCATTATTTTATTTCTTATGCTGTGTTTGGTACACAATTATTGACACCTGGTGCAAATTACATGATCAGTATACCGCTCAACACAGTGCTTAAAAATTGACCTTCATTTAGCTCTTTCACTGCCACTGAGATTGCACCAGAGGGAATAGAAGTAAAATTATTTATTATCTTGACAGGGAATACAGAGTCGATGAAGTATCACAATAATATTCACTTAACACAAATTGAAAATGATTGAAAATCTTTTGCAAGTGAAATCTTGAAGAGTTGATATGAATGCTTGTGTTTACCACGGTGTAAAAACCTGTGTTTTTTTTCTTTAGTTTTATTTTCTTAGTCTCTACTGCTTTGTCTTCTTTGTTGTACATCACTTTTGAACACAATATGTTCTTACACAGAGGATGAGTTGAATGCTCCAATTATTTTTTGTTTATGTTTTTTGGTTATAATTGCATGAGATTCATTGTAAGAAGAATCTTCTGATTAGATATTTTATTGTCTACAGCAGTCATTATTTCATTCCCGGGTAACCACAATTGAGAGCATTATGAATAGTGCATGTTTTAATTTGTGTACTCTTTTCAGTTGCAATGGTACCCACAGTGGTAGATAGAAAAATTCCTCTTCCCTCAAAAGAGATGCCATATCAACAGAAGTGTGAGATACAATGTCACTACATAAAAAAAATTGGGGGTAAAACAATTGGATTCTACAAAAGCTTTGAATAAAGAAAATGGGTAAATCTAACGAGTTGATTAAGTAAGTTATACCACCGTAAGGTAAAAAGGAGGTGCTGACGTTTCGAGCGTTAGCCCTTCGTCGAAGCGACACTATCCCCACAATACTTGCTTTGAATAAAGGTTTGGTAATAGTGAGTGCCAACTGTATAATATGTGGTTGTGCTATTTTTAGGTCATATCATAAAAACAATACATGTAAGAAAGAGTTATTGAAATCTTAATATGTTCAAAAAGATTGCTGCACTACGTACTCCTGTAAGAAAATAATGTGAAATCAACATCAATCAGTCAAAAGTATATACCACATGAAAGTTTAATTGTGCTGTTACAGAAACAGGCAAAATATCCATACCCAACCATAGAATAGTATATTATTTTGAATATATGAAAAGTTCTATTATAAAAACTGCAGAAGAAAGATTTAATAATTATAAGGACGGTATTTCATCGAAAAAGTCATGGCAGCCAGAGGTATTGAACTGTAACCAATGACATATAGTAACGAGAAGAACTATCATTATATTATTATCATTATTATTATCATTACTATTATTATTACTGGTATTGATATTATTATTACTGTTATATTTTTTATGTTAAACATAATATATTTTTATGGGGTGGGATTCATGTCCTAATCTTGGTAAAGGTATTGTTACTCTGCTACTAAAAGCAATACAAAAATCTTCTTAATAGGCTTTCCATCAGAGGAGGCAGTAATCAAAACAGCTCCAAACAATACCATTTCTTCTTAAAGGCTTAGAATCTAGTGCAGTCATTTGTCTATAAAGTTTGTGTGGAAAATCATTATTGAAGGCATAGGGCATTTAGGAAACTTGAAACACTTGTAACTACATACAGCACACTTGCAATGAATATATGAGAGAGATCATAAACATTTTGGCATTACAAAATTTATTTTCTTCTTTATAAAGTTTTTCCAATGTAAAAGGTTAATTGCATGTTGTGGTTGTTATGAAATATTGATATTTGACATCATAAAAATAAAGTAAACAGCAGAAAGTAACAAAGTTAATATGTTATGTCTAACTTTGCAAATTAAGGCTTGAATTAACATTTCATTTGTGAAAAAAGGGCAGGGGTTCTAGATAGCAATATTATCAGGGGAGGGGGGGTCATTGCACTCCTAGGTAAAACTGACCCATTGTGAAAAGGCTATGAAACTTGTTGTCTCTACGGTTTATTATTGAAACCTTTCAATCAGAGAATACATACATATATATATAGCAAAGAGAAATACTACTCAGAATTCAGTAATCACATTTGCTTTATTTTGAAATGATCGCATTGATCACTGATAATATTGCAGAACCAGTACTTTATAGTGACACAGGGTATATATTCTGTTGAAAATGTTTAACATAATTGCTACATCAAGAAAATTTACAATATTTTCACTGTTGCAATGATATCAGATGACATCGTTATAAATGATTGCTATAACAACTGCAACTCTCTGTGTTGGGAATTACTTCAAACTGGAAACGCTATCGTTTTATTATGATAAAAACCTATTTACATTCTCTTGTAATCTGTTGGTCGTCTTCCGATTCCGTTTTTAAACTAATAGAATTATTTTCCAGAGACATCTCCAATCGTTGAAGTTGTTCTTACTCGGTGTCCCTTCTAAGTCGTTTTTCTAAATGTGGTACGCCAATATATTTTGTTATGTAATCGTTCACTCATGTCCTGTATTTCTATCAATAACACATTCAAATTCAAAACTAACTTGATTGAATTCCTGGTCCTTTTCCCTGCTGTTTCGTTTGCCTTTTTCTGGAGCGAGCAGTTGTTGTATTGGCTGCGATGTCTGTTGTTATTCTCCCTGCTGTCGTTTCTCTATCCCTGCTTTGAGTCGTGCTTTCTTCGTGTTCATTTTCACGGTATTCGAACTTATTCGACGACGATCTCGTGCTAATATTTCTTGAATATCTCGGAGATCACCTTGCTGGGATGTACTTCCAGGACGAGTGAAATCGGTTTCCACAAAATTTACATTACTTTCAAAAAGGCATCACCGAATAATGGCGGAAATTTCAGCAGTTCTCAAGTGCGTTAGTATTGCCAGGTAACCTGGCCTGCGAACGGACACCTTTAAAATATAGATATATATATATATATACATATATAAAAACTCTCGGCTCGATTTACTCGGGCTTGCGAGCCACGTGGTCTGACCGGAACCGACACGATTAGTAACCTCGCTACGCTCGGCCTTCGGCCTCGCTTCGCGAGGAATAAAAACTCTCGGCTCGATTTACTCGGGCTTACGAGCCACGTGGTCTGACCGAAAGCGACACGATTAGTAACCTCGCTACGCTCGGCCTTCGGCCTCGCTTCGCGAGGAATAAATATAGTTGTTGCGGGAGAAAAAACACAAACAAACTACAGGTTTATCCGTACAAGCCTGTTTCGTGGTTGCCCACTCATCAGGGGATATGGTGGGAATGTCCTTTACCATCGCTTATATACAAAGTAGTTAAATTTACATAATAATAGAGATCGTTAAGTTTCAGGTATTGCGTAAGAGGGTTTTGTTTCTGTGGCGGCAAGAAGACACAAGCTCATTACGTTTGTTTAGCGTGGATAGTTCGGGTCGGCAGATGATTAGGAATTTTTCTTTGAGGCAGAGGTTACATCTTTTGCTTGAGCTGTTATATGGCGAGTGCGAAGACAGGATCCGCCAGGAAATAAAGTGTTCAATGTTGTTGTCCTTAAGGGTCCATATGTGTTTGCTGAGCTCGGTGGAGTTTCTGTGTTTAGCGTGGCGGAAAGATGCGGTGTGGTTTCTGTATCTTGTTTTGAAGTCGTTTTCCGTATGTCCGATGTAGGTTTGGGCCGTGTTGTTGTCTTTACGCGTAACGGTGGCTTGGTAGATTACCGATGGTTGTAGGCAGTTTCCGTTGAGTGGGCAATTGTTTTTTTGTCGGCAGTTGCATGTCTTTCTTTCTTTAGTGTTAGCGGCGGCAGCATCGTTGGTTTGTGTAGATGTGGTTAAGATGCGTTTATTATGGTTGTCGATTATTTGTTTAGTGTTGTTCATGCAGCTTTAACTGATCTTGATGGTGTTGCGGTTGAAGATTTTACGGAGCTCGTGGTCTTTTGGGAAGTGCTTATCTACTAGAGCGAGGAATTTGTGTCCGATGTTAGTACTTGTGTTCTTGCTGAAAGGGGGGTTGTACCACAGGATGTTACTGCGTTGACGGTTTTTTCGCTTGTTAGGTGTGGTTGGTTCGTAGTGTAGGGTGTAGCTGTATCCGCTTTCGTCGAGTGCTTTCTGGTATGAGGGGGCGGCTTGGTCAAAGGATGCTTTGTCGGATGATAGGGATGATAGTCGTTTGTTGATGCCAGCGGGAATGTTCTTTGTAGTGATTGGCGGGTGGTTGCTCTCGCGGTGGACGTACTGCAGTGTCGTATTTGGCTTTGTGAAGGGCTTATAGGTGTTTTGGTTGAGGTTGAATGTGACATCCAGGAAGTTAATTATCTGCTTGTTAGCTTCTATAGTAATGCGTAGTCCGTTATTTTTAAAGACACGGCATATTTCTTTCTTGATGTTTTCTGTGTCTCTAGGTGTGGTGTTAGTGGTCGCCAGTCCGTCGTCTCGGGTAAAGTCCTACGTTAATATTAAGGTGTTGCAGCTGGGATAGGAGAAAAACTTCCTACAAGCTCGCATGTTTCTGCGCCGTCGTAGCTGCCCATTGTGACGTCAAATGCTGCGTTGCCTTTCTTTTGCAAGAAACAACCCTGGCAAAAAGAAAGGCAACGCAGCATTTGACATCACAATGGGCAGCTACGACGGCGCAGAAACATGCGAGCTTGTAGGAAGTTTTCTCCTATCCCAGCTGCAACACCTTAATATTAACGTAGGACTTTACCGAGACGACGGGACTGGCGACCACTAACACCACACCTAGAGACACAGAAAACA